>CM059213.1:7958371-8383371 GCA_030347435.1 Clarias fuscus | reverse complement strand
TTCAACAGTGGCAGCTTGGCTCCTGGCAGATTGTTCATGCTCAAGGTGCTTAGCACTAAACAGCACAATGCCCTTGACCTGTTTGAGGAAGATTTTTATGGTTGCATTGCTAAAACATGATTGGCTAATGGGACAAGTGCTTAGAGGTACAAGTGGTCCTTAAAAAAAAATAATAATTGAAAAACATTTTTAAAAAAGCTCAACTCCCACTAATTGTTGCTATTCACTAGCTGAAGGAGAGAGAGGCTGTTGAAAGGCAGAAAAAAAAAAGACTAACTACCTCAACATTGTTCGATACTGCATTGTTAAAGATAGCATTGCTTTGATTAGTACTGCTCTGCAACACCCTGTTCTTCTGTGCATCATTTGAAAGTCCATGTCTGTAATGAAGTTACAAATATGCCTGAAATAGCGAATAAAGCGTGTCGTCTGTGCCAAGAAACGGGGGTTACTCTCGTGTGAGTTTGGGAAAAGTCAACCCTGAGGTAACTGTCTCATCATTGACCGTAACATCATACTGTACTTTCATTCATCCTTCTTCTGTACCGCTTATCCTGTACATGGGGCCTGGAGCCTCTCCCAGGAGAATGAGGGAATGAGGCAGGCTACACCCTGGAACAGGATGCCAGTCCATCACAGGGCAGACGCATGCACACAATGAGCAATCCTGGGAATCTGATCCGCATTTGGACCGGAGGAAACCCACCAAGCACAAGGAGAACTCGCGCATTACCAAGGCGGGAATCGAACCCTCGACCCTGGAGGTGCGAGGCCACCGTGCTCACCACTACGCCACCATTCCACCCCATGTCCCACTCCAAGTCTCTGTTTGCTATTTCCTAGTTGTAAATATTTACACTGATTTTCGTGCAATAGATATGTGATTGTCATTGCAGAACGTGCGAGCGATTTTATAAAAATGTGTTTGCGTTATGTATTCGGAGCACGTCATCTGTTTGCCATTAGTACATTTCCTCTCTTCACTTTTTCTTTCTCTCTCTCAGTAGAAGTAGAAATTTCACCTCTGATAAAACAGGGTGGAGACTGGGTTTATCACTTTAGAGGTGTGTAAACACACCCACTAATCTTTAGACCGGCTCTCTCGCGCCCGCCCTCCCTCTCTCCCCCTCTCCCTCTCTTTCTCCGTCTCGGTCGGCGTGTCAGTCCGCTACGGCGCTTCCAGCCTGCCGGATCTCGATGGGTCACCACAGGGGCAGAGGAGAATTAAATCATAACAGCATGCCTCCTGTCAGTATGATCCTGGAAGCCTCTTTATATCCAGTGCGTATATGGTTCTCATGTCCTGCTTGTTTATCGTCACTTTGATGTAACTCCTGCTTGTAATTTTTGTGAACGGTATGAAACCGGTTCAGGAATGCTGAGTGATTGATTGTGTTGTTCTTGTCACTGAAGCGGATAATTTCTCCTGTAAATGCGTGTGCATGTGTGCATGTGTGCAAGTGTGTGTGTGTGTGTGTGTGTGTGTGTGTGTGTGTGTGTGTGTGTGTGTGTGTGTGTGTGTGTGTGTGTGTGTGTGTGTGTACACGTGTGGTTTGGAGGTTGTGGGATTGAACCACAAACTCAACCTGAAACGCTTCCAACTTGTTCATGTCATCTTCCGGCTGTGTGTTTGCGCGAGTGGATCATTTCCATCATTGTGTTTTATTTCTCGCTTGATTTTCAGACAGTGTAAAAAGGTAGGATAGTTGTGGAAGGGAATATTAATGTACATAAATAGTCTTTGTCGTCCCTTAGTAGATGGGTTGATGCCCCAACAGATATCAGTCTATGTGTGTGTGTGAGAGAGTGTGAAAAAGCGAGAGCGAGCTGTAATAACAGGGTTTAGGAGTCACGCCGAGGGGGCTTATGCTTATATGATGTCACGTCTCCATTACAAAGCTAAGACCGTGTGAAGACACAAGCGTGAAATTGCATTTCTGCTCTGACAAGTTGCGCACTGATCCAGCTGTTACATGCTCGGCTGGGAATCTCGTTTTTTTTGTGACGATAAAGTGCAGGAATTGAAATCTAGAGAAATCAGAGGATTAAAGGAACACAATTTAGTTTTTTGTTTTTTTAGCGTAACCTCTATCTGCGTACATCTGAAGCGTAGCTGTGATTAAGTGCAGATAACATTTTGAGTTTCTTTGTAACAAGGGAAACAACAAAAGAACAACAGAAAACCTGATTATGTGACACTAATGGAACTCTATTAGTCCATGTTTTCAGTTAAAGGTACATTTAAAATTTCAACTGTTAAACTTTGGTTCATTGTTTCAGGGTAATAACTGTGCGCGGTTTTCAACAATGGCCTTTAGACATATGGGTACCATCCATCCATCCAGATCTAAGAACCTGTGTAGTCCAACTAGGGACCGTGAAGGCCAATGGTGGATGTTGCATTTATTCCCATTTTTACGATCCCTCCGATCAACATGCACAAGCAAACTCGCACACTACAGGCACTTTGGGAACGCCAATTAGCCTAATCTGCATGTCTTTGGACTGTGGGAGGAAACCGGAGCACCCGGAGGAAACCCGCCATGTACGGAGAGAACATGCAACCGCCATAGATTTGTACATGTGAATGAATTCAACTTCTTTTAATACAATGAAACGTGTTGAAATCCTTGTCTGTGGGAAGCATCACAGATGCAAACAAGAGCTCAGGGTTAGATTAGAAAATCCTGAAGTACTCCTTTAATTGTGTGATTTCCACTTTAAGTCGTACTAGCCCATAATCTTTGGTTCATTATTCCTCCTCCTGCTAGTTAGAGTCAAGGAACGCAATATTACTGTATGGCTTCGTGCCAAAAAAACAGGATTTGCTCTGTGTACAAGCGCATTAGCAGTCTAGCCTGACCTGTTTTGACGGATCCTGCGTCAATCTATGGGAAGGGTGCATTAATGGATTCTATACAGAAGTGCAAAATAGCATTTTCGAATTTCATTAATATGATTAAACCGAATTACTTTTATTATATTGCGATGTTTAAGGTAAATTCTGGGTTACAATGCTTTCTCCTAATTGCCCTGTTTACATGTAATTACAGCAGCATCAGGTACAAATCCTCTCTTTTTTTTTTCCTTTTGTCCTCATGAATTCCCATTTTTCTTTTTCATTCTTTCGCAGGAAGATCTGTGTGCACTGTAAGTGTGTGCGTGAGGAGCATGCGGTGCGCTCGGTGCCTGGGCAGCTGGAGAAGATGATGACGAAGCTGGTGTCCGACTTCCAGAGGCACTCCATCTCGGACGATGACTCGGGATGCGCCTCGGAGGAGTACGCCTGGGTGCCTCCTGGGCTCAAGCCCGAACAGGTCAGCAGACGTCCACTGGACAGAACAGAAATGTGAACACTAGACTAGACTAGAGTAGTCACCTGTGCTTGAGCTAGCCTTGTGCATATACCATTGGTAAATGGTTTTATTTATTAATCGGGTCACTTCCTGTTTAATTATATAATGCAATTAAATAAATATAGTCAATTTGATGTAGTATTTCCAGTTCTAAGATTACGGTAAACCAGATATTATGAAGAACCAAAAGTAATGAGCTTTGCTCCTATGAGGGGTTGTTCGAGTTAAACCGGGACTTGTGATTGTGCAGAATAACAGAACATAGTTATGAGAGTAAAAACTTTTTAAGAATCTTTGTTTCTCTATATAATCCCCTGCTATGCTAATGCACTTACCCAGAGTTTCACCAGTTCCTGGATAACATCAAGGTAGGAAGTTTTCTCAGCCATGATCTGGCTGCCTGCTATACTTCTGAAACTCAGGCCTCCCAGGAACTTCTTTAATGACCCTTTCCTTTTTTATATATAGTTTTGATCACCAAAGGCGTTCTGTTCAGGAAGGTATTGCCACACACACACACACACACACACACACACACACATCGTCCTGACCACCATCTAAGTGATTTCCACAAGTTGGGGTCATTAAAGGTGTTCCTGGGAGGCCAGCGTTTCAGACGTGATCACGCTTCAGAGTACTGAGAAAAACATTCTACCTTGATGGTATCCATGCACTAGTTCAACGCTGGGATAAGTGCATTAGTGTAGCAGGGGATTATATACACTCTCATAGGAGTGTTCCGGTATTTTGCACAATTAAAAGTCCCGGTTTGACTTGAACACCCCTCATATGGGATGATTTAATAAAGTTTCAGTTGTCGTCCATTTCCCAAACCCGAGCTTGCTTCCCCATGCATCACTCATGAAGCTTACGCACTTTCAGACATTTGTGCTTTTCATCAAATAAGAAAACAAACTCTTTGTCTTTAAAGCTTACTTACACACATATGAAACGTACAGTACAATTCTAATATTAGATTCATTCGAATAATCCCGTGCTAGGAAAGATGTGTAGCGAAGCGTCTGCTTGCTAACATTCTTCAGTCTGACACTGTTATAGTAACCGAGCCAGCGAGTGTGTATTGTCTATTGTGCAGTGTTCTCGGAGCTCACGTTACACACCACGGAGCCAGGCTGGGTGGACAGAGGCGGCCGCCTCATGTTACAGTGCGCTGAACATTCCCATTACTCTTCTCCCTGTACACACCGCGCCGCCTTTACTACCCAGTGATTAATAATAAATTGCGTCTGTACTGTATGTGTGTGGGTGTGTGTGGGTGTGTTGGTTGCTACGTGCAGCACTCGGTTCTCAAGCCTTTTGTGTCTGCAGGTATATCAGTACTTCGGCTGTATTCCCGAGGACAAGATCCCTTACGTGAACAGCCCCGGAGAAAGATATCGCATTAAACAGCTTCTCCATCAGCTCCCAGCACACGACAGTGAGGTCAGAATGCTCTACACTTCACCCCACAGCATCACGTTTTACAGTTCCTGGGTTTAATCCAAGCCCTGATCGAACATCTGCTCGGGATTCATGCTAAGCAGGATTTTCTGTGCATTAATCAGGGCTGATGGGGAGAGATTGAATTGAATCCAAAATAAAAATTAAAAAAATCATTTAAAAAAAGCACTATGAGGTTGAGGGGTTTTTTTTTTTCTTCCCTTTTTCTTTTTTTTAAAATTAATAATCAAATTCAGAATTCGAAGTTCATTTTGTGATTTGCACCTGTGCCATTTACATTCCAAATGATTTAATCAGCACATTGCCACTTCATTAGGAACACCTTCGCGCACACAGTCGAGAGCTTGAGTTAATAAGCTTTACAGCGAGTAGAAAATGTGATCCGGTTGACTTTCGAGCATGTTGGTGATAGACGAGCTAGTTTTAGATCTGGCAGGCATGATGAGGGAGCACGGGCTGGTTCAAGCTCCTGGATGGAGCATTCTTCACATCCAGGGTGAACAGAAAGGCACCTCGGAAGGCACAGTACTGCACTCCGGACGGGATCACCAGAAATGATGAAGCTCTTGACCGGTATCTATATCATTAATTGATGGCATAATTGCATAAAAGGGTAAGGTGTTCCTAATAAAGTGGACAGCTTGTGTATGCTGATCCAGTCCTTATTTGATTTGTTAAATAAGCACTTTCAGAAGAACAGTCTGCTTCTAGTGATGATTTTCACATAAATATTTTCATATATCGAGAGTCTGGGCAGAGGATGAGCTTATTAGCAGGGCGTGAATGATGTCATGCATTACAGACAAATACTGATATTTGCTAAAAAAAAAAAAAATACATATAGTACTGGGCAAAAGTCTTAGGCACCATATTATCTGTAGTACAAATTTTGTTATATAAGTTTATTATGACTACATTATTATGTGCAAGACCATTCCCTACAAAGATACACTAAAATTAATGAATAAATAACATTACAGAAGAATATTTGCATGCCTGTAAAGAAAGCGACGTATTACATGACAGACCAGTTTTCAGATGGGAAAAAAAAGAATCAATAATGTAGACTCCTGGGTTTTACATGAAAATAGAAAGAACTCATATTCTCCAGCATGCTCAGTAAAACCTAACAGCTGTTTTACTTAGAATACTGCACACATCTGTATCGAACACTACCGCTTATGTTCAAGCAAAGAGTTTCCACACCAAATATTGACTGTTTATTGTTTATGTTATTACTTAGTGCTTTCTATAGAAGTTTCTTTTAATGTAGAAATGTTTTCAAAAGCATCATTGCATACAGCTTTTGTTTGGATGTTTCGCACAGAACTGTAAATAAAACAGCTGTTAGATGTTACTGAGCAGGCTGGAGTCACACTCGCGTCACACTCGCCCCTTCCTATTTTCTTGTAAAACCCAGGAGTCTACGTTATTGATTGATTGATTTTTTCCCATTTGAAAACTGGTCTGCCATGTAATACGTCGCTTTCTTTACAGGCATGCAAATATTCTTCTGTAATGTTATTTATTCATTAATTTGAGTGTATCTTTGTAGGGAATGGTCTTGTACATAATAATGCAGACATAATAAACGTGTATAACAAAATGAGTACTACAGGTAATATGGCGCCTAAGACTTTTGCCCAGTACTGTATACATATTTGCAAACTGAGCAGCAAGTTCCAGATTTTACAAAATGTGACAAAGCGGAAATCAAGTGAATCAATGCAAATGAAACAAACACGCATGCCACGAATAGGCAAATAGAATATGCAAAGTAATACAAACGAAGACTTCGCAACATTCTTTGATCTTCAGGAAGAGCTTCATCCTGCGCATGATGGATCCGGATTTTATATCCCAGGAACGCCGAGGGGAATTCTTAAATCGAAACGAAACACTTTCTTTTTTTTCTTTCTTTTTTTTAAGAAATATTGAAGTCTTAAAAGGAATAGAAATGTGATAAAATCCTGCTATTAAGCTTCTGACGATATTTATCATTTTCTTAACCAAGAACCAAGTGTGACCAACATGACTTGAGTAGTGAACTTTTTGGACGTGTGTGTGTGTGTGTGTGTGTGTGTGTGTGTGTGTGTGTGTGTGTGTGTGTCTGTGTGTCTGTGTGTCTGTGTGTCTGTGTGTGTATTTGTGCAGCCGCAGTACTGTAATTCTCTGGATGAGGAGGAGAAAAAGGAGCTGCGGTTGTTCAGTCAGCAGAGGAAGAGGGAGAACCTTGGCCGTGGAATCGTACGCCTCTTTCCTGTCACCATGACCGGCGCCATCTGCCAACAGGTAAACCGAGACAGAGAGACATAATATATAATGTCTTTCTAATATTGAATTTTTGAGCAATTATTGAAAATTGAATACGCAAGGTGTAATTATAAGATGACTCGCTGACCACGACGTCATCAGCCGACAGAGACCCAAACCTCCTTCAATAAGCAGACACGATCGAGGACCTTAAACCGCACAAGTTCCAGCAACACAGCCGTTGAAGATTTGTGCCACGTTCAGTTGCCCTGTGAACGCACCCTAGCTGATGAATTCATGCCGGGAGGGTGTGTCAGAACCTGGGAGCGACGCTTTGTTTCTTCTAGTCTTGATTTATGGATTCGCAGAACGCATGCAGCGTTGCCTGATCTGCACCAAGGTGGAGGACCAAAGCGAACCTGAGAGCTGCTTGAGTCATTTCAGGGTTCATAAACAAACTGTTTTGACCTCTTTACTGTTCTTTTTTTTTTTTTTTTTTACATTTAAAAAAAAAAAATTTTTAAATCGACTCGTGATAAAGCTGCGCCGGTGACATTTACAAGGGCACGTTTCGCTTAAAAGTGTGGGAGTGTCGTGTGAAGTAGAAGCGAATTCATTCTGCGGATTGTTTACCTCCTTAAGACCAAGTTACAGCTGCGGTGCGCAGGTTACATTCAGACAGCAGGCTCGCATGCTGGAGTCGATTTTTTTTTTTTTCTTTCTTTCTTTTTTCAGATGTTATGTAATCTAATTACAGAATGAATCTGAGAATGTATTAACTTATCACTGTGTGTTAGTGCATTAAAACGTGTTCTATGTGACGAAGGTGTAGTTGGTAGTTGAAAGTACAGAAGTCTAGTATAGAAGGTCTAAACCAAAAGAAGCAGCATCACTTATTAACTAATTATGCAAAAATCACTTTTTAGTCATTTTTAGACATTCAGATGGAGATCTAAAAGTGTGTGTGTATACAAACAAAAAAAATTGATTTTGTGCTGGCTGGGGCTTAAACAAGCCCCATTTCCCCATTTATGACCTCATATAAGGAGAGCTCCTCCATTGAGCCCCACCATCAACAGGTTGCCACCCTTTAACCCTATACCCACAATTGGCGTTTCCAAATTTTGTGTGTATGTGTGTGTGTGTGTGTGTGTGTGTGTGTGTGTGTGTGTGTGTGTGACCTCCAGGCCCCTGTGACCCTGTATAAGCAGTATAGAATATAGCGATCTCAGAGAAGAAGAACTCATCCCTCAACTTGGAGCTTTATAACATAAATACTAAAACAGCACCTGTGGAGGAGGAGTGAAATAGATAAATTCCAATTTAAACATTTTTTTAAAAAGGGATTATCTGAGAGGTATTCGAGGCGGAGCATTAACCCACACACTTTGGGGGAGTTTGGTGATCGCAAGTTCAATTCCCGGATGATGCTGTAACCTCTCACAGCTGGAGGTTTAGAGATTGCTGATTGGCCGAGCTCTCTCAGAGGGGAGGGATGAGAGGTACTTGGTGCTCCCACATTAATCACGGCTCTACAGCCAATCAGGGGCGTCTGTGAGCTCCGGTCGGCTGACGTCAAGTTGTTTCGGAGGAAACTCGTGATGGTCTTCGGCCCCACCGACTGAGTGGTAGTATTAGTCTTAATGTGGAGCCCCCTAGGGACGGGGAGGAATTGGACATGACTAAAATTAGGGAGAAAATCGGGGGGGTTTCCCCGCTGTTTGCAATGTCTTATTAGCGCTTTCTGTTCAAGCTACCGTCTCCACAGTCACCGCTGCGATGCGAGCAAAACTGAATGACCCTCTTGTGATCTGCATGAAAAAAGTGCAGCGTGCAGTGGTGTGAGGGTGTACTTGGTGCGCACCCAGAAGAGCGCACCCAGAAGCGTTTGGATCTCCGCAAAAACAATTTGTACTGATATTCCACGGAAGGTGAAAGTTTCTTAAAGAGATTCATCACTACGAGCCTGAGAGTAAACGAACAGAAACATCCTCAATCGCCGATGGAGAAAAAGTTCAAGTGTCAACCATCAGCTGAAAATTGATGCTTAGAGTTTTCTGTGATTCTTAAGGGCCAGTATTGGAACATTTGTCAACAAGCGCTCGTTACAGTTAGATTTTTATTGAAGAGCTGAAGCTTAAACTTCGGATTAGACTTCGGGGGTCTCTTGGTATATGAGGTCATTAGAAGGGGAAAATCTAATTTGCTTGTTTTACCCCATGAGGTCAATGCAAAAAAATGGCAAAAGGACAAATGTGGAAACATGGAATGTTTTTTTCCCCCCTCATGTTTTTATGTTTTAATGAATAAAATGAAAAGAGAACTTTGCAGAATGGGTTCTCTTTGATTTTTGCCTTTGAAATATAAATATTTCGAAACTTTTAATGATCAGGAACCGTGTGCTTTCAGGAAGTCCACATTATCCACTGCATGCCTGTATGTTCTTTGAAAAGTATTTTCTTTTAAATGTACATCTATGAACTTCCTCTTTTTGTCTGCTTTCTTTTGCCCCACAGTGCGGGAGGCAGATTTACGGAGGAGATATAGCCGTGTTCGCCTCGCGTGCGGGTCATGGCACCTGCTGGCACCCTCAGTGCTTCCAGTGCGCCACCTGCACCGAGCTGCTAGTCGACCTCATCTACTTCTACCAGGACGGCCATATCTACTGCGGGCGCCACCACGCCGAGCGCATCAAACCGCGCTGTCAGGCCTGTGACGAGGTCAGCCCTGATTCCCTAACCGCTTAATACTCCTAATTCTTCTCAGCAGCAGTGTTTTGTCAAGCGCCCTGAAGTGACTCTAAACTACAAGCCCATTACTACCATTGTCCCTCTCTCCTCTCTTTGTGATTAGATCATTCTGGCGGACGAGTGCACGGAGGCGGAGGGACGACACTGGCACATGAGGCACTTCTGCTGCTTCGAGTGTGAGGCGGCGCTCGGCGGTCAGCGCTACATCATGAGAGAGAGCCGGCCATACTGCTGTACCTGCTACGAGTCGCTGTACGCCGAGTACTGCGACACCTGCGGGGAGCACATCGGTATACACGCTCGCTGCTCAAACACTTATGATGAGCGCAAACAATGGCACTGGGTGATAAAATGATGCAAGAAAAAAGGGGATTATGCTGAAGATACTTAATACTAGAGATGGCTAACCTCATTCCACCAGCGTAGAGTTTATTTCCACACACACACATGGCTCTAATATTCAGGGTCCGCCCATGATGAAGCGGATCAGCTGTGTTGGATTAGAGCTGGAATTGAACTCTGGAATGGAAACACACCCTTACCCCCTCACCCCGCCCCACCCCTAGTGTATACACGATATGAACATGATTAAGTAATACAAATAATGGCAAGTTAACAATGCTGTTCTTCTGTATAGGTTTTAGACTTTCATAGCAGTTTCATTTGGATGTTGTCTGGGGATGTTCAAGTCAAACTGGGACCTTTGAATAACTGAACACAGGTTCCACTGTACAGGCCTGATCTCGCTCCAAGCACTTTGCAACTGTTTGGGCCATTAAAGGAGTTCCTTGGAAGCCAGAGTTTTAGCAGTGACCATGACTTGAAGTAGGTAGTCTGATCATGGCCCCGGCATGCTGCGAAAATCTTGATTGTATCCAAGTACTGTCACATGTGAAACCAAGTTCTGTTAATCTGCACAACCAAAAGTCCCGGTTTGACTTGAACGTCCCTTGTATTATAATGTAGCATTGATTTTTGTCGAAAAAAATGCAATCTTTCAAATTGAGAAGTAAATCACTCATGACATGTAAAAACAAAAGTGCAAAAGTCCTGGTTTGACTTGAACACCCCTCATACAAAGATGTTACATAACATGGTTCTACAGCAATCATGTCGGCTAACAGGTACATTGTTAACATGATTTATTTGCAGGTATAGACCAGGGGCAGATGACGTACGAGGGGCAGCACTGGCATGCGTCCGAGGTGTGTTTTTGCTGTGCCCGCTGTCGGCTGCCCCTGCTGGGCAGACCCTTCCTCCCCCGCGGCGGGCTCATCTTCTGCTCCCGATCCTGCTCTCTAGGGGAAGACCCCAATAACTCGGACTCCTGCGACTCGGCCCTGCAGTGCAAATCGACCTCGCACAAACTCATACAAGAACGCGATCCACCTCTGCGGCCACCAGAGGGCAGCAACATCACCAATGGAACAGTTAAACTTTCTACAGCCACCACATCAACCCCTTTGTCAGAAAGCAGAGGTATGAAGTATAACCAGTACCGGTTTGTTAGTGCTCACTTCATGAAACATCCAACCTACAATTTGATAAAAAGTAAAAGTCATGCCGTTGTTGTGATTTTATCCGTGCCTACAGATGTTGTGGAATGCTAACATGTCCTGTCTTGGTTGTTAGGTGTGCACACATCCTTTTTCCACTTACCAAATGGCAGCCCTTCACCTCCACCTCCACCGCCACCGTATGGACAAATTCAACCTCAAAGCTCACATACGCCTAGCTTATGCAACGGGTGGGGGCCGCTGCCAAACGGAGACCACTCAAACGCGGACACGCACTCAGGGCTGGAGTACACGGTGGAGCTGAACGGATACGCTGAATTCGGGCCCTTCCCACCCAGCTGTACTTCCAGAGGAACCTCGACAGCAAACGACACGGCGGGACAGGAGAGCGGCTCGGGTAAGTTCACCTCATCTCAGCAGATAATGAAAATTTAGACATAGATACCGTTATATTTATGTTTTAAATATGTTACACCTCTTCTTTTCCTGTTTTTCTTAGAAATTCTGTCTCATTCCCACCCTTCACCAGAAGTTGACTCGGCAGAAGACGCAGACTTTTTCCCACCACCTCCACCCCCTGTCTTTATCGGGCCTGATGATCTACCGATCCTGACGCCACCCGATGAGCCCCACCCGTCTCCGCCTCCGGCCCAGTTCGGGCGGAGCAGCACAGCCAGGGTCAGCTTCAGGGAGCCGATCAGCTCCAGCTATTCGGTGGAGGAGGACGATGAGGTGGAGGATGATGTTGCGGTTGAAATAGGGAGGAAAGACAAAGACGAGGTAGAGCAGGAAGAAGAGGAAGACGAAGCCGATGGAAGTTTTCGACACAAACTGCAACGTCAAGGAGGAATGCCTCCTCGGATGGACCTTCTGGGTAATAGAAATGGATAAATGATGTAAAGCTTGGCAGATTTTATGATTATCTTGTCTTTGTGGACATTTTAACCTAAGAGCGATGTGGTGCATTAAAATAGTGCCAGTACGAAACCCATTGCTAGATAGAAAAAGATCTAGCTTTGTTTACACAAATAACATTTTATTTCCCTCTCCATAGACGGTGCGTACCGTCGCAGTTTCCGGCAAGGGTGCACTAGCCCGCCTGGGCGAAGCCGTCTGGTCTCGGACTCCCCCCTCCACCTGGGCACGGAGAAACACTTCCGGCGCTTCCGGCGCGATAGACCTCGTCTAGACTCTCTGGAGTGGAGGGGAGGAGAACGAGAGCACGTCTCACGCCCGCCATCCATCATCTCTCCTGGAGACGGAAGCTCCGGCCTGACGCTCCACTCCACCCACTGCAAACACGAGGACTCCTGCTCGACCTGCTCGTCCTCCTCCGACTCCGAAGAAGAGGGATTCTTCCTCGGCCAGCGCATTCCTCTGCCTCCTCAGCTGTCGGGGGAGCGGGAGAGGGAGGGAGAGAGAGCAGAGACGGAGGGGAAAAGCAAGCGTGGGAGTCTGAGGAGGAGGACACGGAGGACAGAAAGTCTCAAGGACAAAGACAAGGACAAAAACTGCATATTATCTTGAAAGAAAGAGCGATGGAGGAATTTCAACTTGTTCAGGAAATGTTCTAGGGGGTTTACCTAGGTAAATAAGAGAGCAGCGTCAAAGACTGATCTGTGGTCAGGGTTTAAAGCTCACGACTTTCCTGCTTAAACACTACTAGTTAAACAGATGTTACACCAACACTTAGACTTACATCACTTACTCCTGTCGTCAAGAGTTATTTCTTTGGTGCTACAAGGCAAATTTAAGAGGAGGCGTCCAAATGTCTGTGAATTGCTCCAAAATCCTAATTCTTTTTATTTTTACACTCACTCGCTCATCGTCTATACCACTTAATCCTGTATACGGGTTGTGAGAGGGTCTGGAGCCGATGCCAGGAGACTTGGGACACTAGGCAGGGCTCGCTCTGAACAGGGTGCCAGTCTATCGCAGGGCACACACACACATACACAGCCACGCCTAATCTGCATGTTTTTACCCGGAGGAAACCCACCAAGCACGGGGAGAACATGCAAACTCCATGTACACAGACCCCGAGGCGGGAATCGAACTTTAAACCTGAAGGTGTAAAGCAACAGTGCTAACCACTAAGCCATGTTGCTGCCCTTGTTTTTTTTTATTTAATTTTTTTTTATACATTGAATTTTTTAATTACATGTGCTTACATTTAAGGCGGTGAAACGTTGCAGTTCCTCTATAATCCAGCAGGTGGTGAGATGTAAACTAATCATACATAGGAAGTTTGTTTAGATTTGCAACAAAATCAGGAAATAAAATCGCATCGGGCAGGAGATTTTAAAAATCGGGATAGTTACGGAATCGCAATACAAATCAAATCGGCATCGAGGTACCATGGTGATTCCCGTCCCTAGTTACCAGCATAAAAAAAAACAACAACTGAAAAGTCTAGGATCAGAATTGTTTAGTTTTTTTTTTCATCCACTCAACCTGGCTCGGACTCCACAAGTTTGTGGAAAAACAAGATCGAATAAGTCAGAGTGTCGTCTGCACACTTGCTTTATTGAAGGAGGTGACGTTAGCGGCAGATCCTTTTAAGAGCTGTGAGTAGTAAGGTGGAGCCTCGACAGATCAGACTTGTTTAACCAAACAGATCTGGGGCGTTTGAAGGCCGGTACAACAACATTGAATTCTTTGCCTGATAACCCGTGTTATTAGTGGTGTTAGTGTCATGGCTGATCGGTGTATATCCAGATCTTTATCAGGACACGGAAGTGTTGGCTAGATCTTGATCACAACGTGTCCAAGTTTATGTGACATTTATAATAATAATTAAAAAAAAACAGGTTGTTGAGTAAGATTATAACCGTGATAGGTTTGTTCCATCAGGTTTACCAACGCTTGTGTCTTTTGCCAAAATGGTGTGTTTGAGCAGGAAAATCTTAAGACACGTGCAAGAGTTTAAGAAAATGCTATGGCACTGTAATCATCTGAACAAGGGTTGCACATGGGCCAGGAGCCCATCCTACTTAGGGTAGACTTCATTCATTTGGGGTTGGGGTGCCAATCCATTCACATGGATTTGCACACACATGAACGTACACCGTATACATATAATGGGCATTTTGGGAACGCCAGTTGACCTAATCTGCATGTCTTTTGACTGCGGGAGGAAACCGGAGTCCTCGGAGGAAACCCACCAAGCACTTGCAAACTCCACGCACACAGAACCGAGGCGGGAATCGAACCCAGACGATGCTAATCGCTAAGCCACCTTGTAGGAAATACCTTAAATGTTTCTTTGGAGCACTTTGTTCGTTTTTACCAACAAATATTCAGGGGTTTTTTTTGTGTGTGTGTGTGTGGTGTTTAGGATCAAATTTCAACCACATGCTTTGATATTTTCCCAGGCAACAAATACATTCCAATCCAGCGTTCATCTGTGTGAAAGATCAGGCTAACACGAAAGATGTAACATGTGAGCTAATTTTAGGAGGAAGTCTTTCAGGTAAAACGGCTTCTTTTCTTGAATCTTAAACGAAAGGAAAGATTGCGATCTCAAACGTCAGGTGGACGCCATTTTGTTTTCGAACACAGAGTATGTGCACAGAGAGGAGCACATGGGGAGAGAGAGATGTGAAGAATGTTCTGGAAACACTGTGTTTGTTGAATGTCTGGGTATTGCTCTGTGTTGAAGATCTGCACGTTGATTACACGAACATTGAGTAAACATGGAAATGATAACGCTTCTCGTGTTTGGATCAGAATTTGGAAGCGCCCCACCCCCCTCAACCCCACCCCGAGGCGCCCTGAGACACGTAAACAAAGTCATTTGGGTTTTTTCGCGGCTTAACCGGACTGTCTTTTTTTTCCCCATACAAACAACTTGATAGTATTCAGAAGGTGCTTCGTGAAGACAATAACCCTGCGACTCTTCAGCTGCACAAGGGCTCTCAGTGCTTTAAACAGTTCTTCAGGCTGAACTTGATGCATGACGGGAACATTTACACTTTCTGACTCTTCCATCGAAATGAGCTGACCAGAAGACCCTGTAAAATACACACATTCATACTCGTTACACACGCCTGCGGGTGATGGTTCCGCTTTTACGCTCCTGTGAAAATACATTTGCATATATACAGTATGTTTTTTTTGTTTTTTTTAACAACACTTTTTTTTTTTTTTATCAGAGATTAAAAAGAACAAGTTTATTTCAAGTAACCTTGTATGCATAGGTGAAAATAAACCACTTGAATGTTCATCCATTTGTCATTTTGTGAACTGATATTAAAGCCGTTTTGTAAGTCACACAACCAGAAGAAAGGTGCTGGGTGATTTTTCTCATATGGTGTGTAGTTGCTAAGGCCACACCCATGGTCACATCCGTGGTTCTTTTTCTTTCTCAAGGTATTTTAAATTAGTAGGGGTTGATCAAGCACACACTATGCAGCATATAAAACTGTGCTGACTTCTAGGATTTCCAGATTTTTTTAACACAGGAAAACTTTAATGAACCCTTAATCGAGCAAAGAATTGCATTTGGTAACTTCTTATAAAAGCACCGATATGAGGATTTAAATGTATTTTTTAAAATAGAAAAGAAGTATTTTTGCACATTTGTACTGTATGTTTAAATGATTTTTGGGGAAATGACCACACTAGATGAGTGAGGAACCGTAGACGGTAAATACACACTCCTTGATTTACAATGAAAAAATGTAAAAATCACAAAGGTCTTGGAAAAAATCTTGAAATAATTCAAAAGTTAAATGGAAAGATATTGAATGAAAAAAATGAAATCTAAAATAAACCCAATTTTTTACTTAGTAAAAAAAGCAAATCACCATCACTTTATGGTTAACATCTCAGCTGACTTAAGGGTAATAAAATCTCTGTGTGTTTGCATACTTTCTTGATGGCGTGCATTAAAGCATATATTTCATTGTGGCTGCCATATATAGGATAAAGATCATTTCAGGATTTGTTTTGATTGAGTAATTTCAGTTGCAGTCGATCCTGAATCACCGTTAAAGGATGTGCCTCAGGTGAGATAACGAGACAGTAGTGATGTAAGTTCCGGTTCTGTTCAATGAGTCGGACCATGTGACTCACCTCACTGAGGAGAGTCACCTCTTTTTTGATTCTCAAGTGACTTGTTATTGTCATTAGCTTGTCTCATCATTCACATAAAAAAAGCAGCTAAGAAGCTGTTGATGGAAGTCAAAGTCTTTCAAAAGTCATTCCTGGAGTACGCTATACAGTATGTGTACAGGATCCACATGTAAACTGTACATATAACAGTATATTCTACATATCATTAAAGATCCACAGGTATTTAGTTATTCTTATTTAAATGCTATTCTGCACCATTTTATTTATTGGCTTATTTATAAAATCCAAAATGTTGTACAGTATGTAACACGATACACACCCAGTTTCTCCACAGACAGAATTGTCCATTACAAAATGTTATACATTCATTCCCCTTGCCCTATTTCTCAGCATTTCCAGTAAATCCCTGCTCTTCTGAGCCTCGCAGCAGTGCTGAGTAGACCATTAACAGTCACGCCTCCATGAGTGTGCACACAGCTCTATTCACAATGGCCATATAAAACTCGGTCCTGGTTAGTTACTCATTAAAGGTCGAGAATCCTCAGGCTGTGTTTTGTAACCATTCAGGTTCAATGTTGCCGTATCGCCAATAGGTGGAAGTATGTCTTGTGACTTCCAGAAGCATAGAGGGATTTTCCCAGGTAGGATCAGAGACGGGAGGAAAGAAAAAAGTTCATTCAGCTGAGAACAAACAGTGAGTCTTTTATTCAGGTGGAACCAAACACTCTCAGGAATAAAGCTACCAAAAAGCTCTTTCTGTTGCTGAGCAGGAGCATCAAGGAAATACCTGGCAAGGTGAAAGGGTGGGACCTTTAATTAGGTTTTTAGATCAAATGTAAATATACATCAGTGGTCCAATCCAAATCAGATTTTAGAGGTAAGGAAAGTAGTAGCTATTACTTCTAAAGTGGCCAGGATGTACAGTGACGGGGAAAGGCCGGTTCACGAGCTAAACGTCAGACAAAGATCTCAAATGACTTGCCTCTGCCTTAAAAATAAAAGTAAAATCTATATATTTATTTAATAACAAATATTGTTTAGTTTTTTATGTATTTAGTTTGGCGACTTGCTTGCTCATTTTTCTTCATTTCCTTAAAGAAAATAAACAATCTATCTACTAACTAATTTTATTATTTATTTACTATTATTGATATATGAATTCAATAAATAATTGTTTGTTTTTTTCTGTTTACATGTTTCCTCAGTTGCTCATTTTTTAAATTTATATTTGTTTATTTATTATCCATTTACCTGCTTGTTTATTTTTTTAAATCTATTTATCTACTTACATATTTTCTTTCTTTATATCTATCTATTTATGTATTAACCATCTAACATATTTTATTTTTTATTTACTATTACTGATTTATAAATTCACATACAGTACTTGTTTCTTTATTTGTTCATCTGTTTACTTGTTACTCGGGTTGCCTATTTTTTATTTAATTCATATTTGTTTTTTATTTTTTATTAGCTTGTTTATTTTTCATTCATATTTTTATTTTCTTACATAATTTTCTATCTATCTATCTAATTTAATTGTTTATATACTATTATTGATTTATAAATTCACATACTTGTTTCTTTATTTGTTTCTTTGTTTCTTCAGTTGCTTATTTTTTATTGAATTCATATTTGTTTGTTTATTTTAAGTAACCTGTTTAATGTTATTTATTTATGTACTTACATATTTAATTTATTGTTTGTTTGATAGCTTATTTATTTCTTACAGATTTACTTTCTTATTTAAAATATTTTTTATTTGTTTCTTATTTACTTGTTTGTAAGTTTGTTTCTATGTGTGTTTGCAAATTTCACTTATTTTTCTTCATTTATTATTTCTGCATAGATTTGATTATTATTCATTTGTCTGTTGAGCTCAGTTGGAGTTGCTTACTTATATTTAATGAATGCATTAACATATTTAGGTTTGTTTGTGTATTTATTCATGTATTTATTTATTTGTTTGTTTGTTTGTGCATGTAATTACGTGCTTCTTTTTAAATGTGGTTAGTTAATCGAGTTGATTAGTTTGTTATTGGACTAGTTTTCATGACCCGTTTCTACTGCGGTCAAAGAGCGGAGAGGTGAAGAGGTGGAGATTCCTCACAGGAAAGGCCTCAGCTGGTCACATGACCCGTAACACTTCCTGATGTGGGCGGGAGTGTCTGATTGGACACACGGCACAGGGGGCGGGGTGACTGCGGGACTACAAAGACAAACAGGTTTGCCTAGTTCTGCTTTCCTTGTCAGTTCAGGTATACACACATATGCTTAAACACACACACACACACGCTCACACACACTTAGATCAGTTGGAGTTGTTCGCATCTCTTTCGTATCACAGCAAGAGTGTGAGTCTGGGACACGACCTTGGATCTGTACCCCGTCAGCTACACACACGCGCACACACAGGTGAGTCTGTATAGGTGTGTATGAGTGATTATGTAATGGTATGAATATGTGCGCGTGATGAGTCTTTTCTCTGTTCTGTCCAAACTCGAATTCTATCATATGAGTGACATGATCATTGAAAAAGTCTATACAAAAACTTTGTAACTGCATTGTTTATTTACTGTTCTGCCTTTACATCATAAGGATCCATCTATCAGCACTGTGCCTTTTACTTTTACTTTAGTATTCACATAGAATCATGTACAGGCAAGTCTCCTCATTCCAGTGAACTCTATCCTGAATTTACCAGCCTTATCGTCCATCGAAATCACATTATGGCTAGAATAATTCAAGTAGAGGAGGAAGAAGGCCCGGAGAGGAGACGGTGGAGAGGGGGATGGGACCTCGACAATGAAGACTCCGTGAGATAATAACACTGAAAGGCAAATGAGCCCATGTGATGGCACTCTTCACAGATGGAGAGCGAGAAGAAGAGAAAGCTTACTTTGCCCTTTGTCCTCAGGTGAAGCTTAGGCTTGAGCGTTAACGAAACGGTAAACATGCTGGCCACGTGTCCGGCACTTGTAACGCATAGTAGCAGAAGCCTCCTGGCTGTACAGAGAGACAAAGTTAGCATTTATTAACCAACCCACACACATGAAGCTCTCAGTTCAGCAGCCTGAGCTCTGTGACTCAGGATCATGTTCCATCGTTTTCTGAAACCCACGCTGCATTCCTTCCTGTCATGTAGGTGTAACGTACGGGGAGCACTTTACATTCTCGAGTACATCAGTACTGTGGGTTGATTAAAGGAATTTTTCCTGGTGTTGTGCACTAGGTGATGTTATTGAGTGAAGCAAGATTAGTATCATGTCAGTCATGTCGATAACGGACATGACCGGCCTTGCTTTACTTCTGGATTTCATTCACGTATATAGAGGTTCATGTTTGTGGAGGTGAATTGAGTGTGTCATTTCAGAAATCTTTTTATTTTATTTTATTTTATTTATTTTTTTATACTCACCTGAGTATATTATTATACTCACCTGATGGCTAGGTACATGTATGTTTGTGCATTGGTTGTTTTATTGTCCTCTTATTGACTGTCCTCATGATCACACCCACTTCCAGATAGCTAAAGGGACGTTACTTATCCGATGCCGGTGCCAAAACCCACATACAAAACCAGTCTCGGAAGCACTTTCACCAAGAAAGTACATCTGATAACGTTATGTCATCTTCGACAACACGTTATCTCCTTAGCAATTGCTTCCAAGTCGTTCTGAATCGCCTATGAACCGTCTGTGTTGTGTTTCAACTGGCGTCTAACACAAGACTGAACTCCAAATCCCATAAACAAGGGCATTACTTGGTGTGTGGAACAACAGATGAAACGCCCTACATAGTGCACCAACTTTTCTATTTTACTCTATTTGGGATTAAACCCTGGAATGATTAGGTAGCTATTGATTAGAAAGCTTGAAATGTCAATATTAGTTAACATTACCTGCGTCTTGCTTCATAAAGTGTAAAGAACAGCGAACTCCATAGCACTGTTTCATTTGCAACAGAAGTACTGAATGAGCTAATGCTAACACTAGCGCGAACGCACAAAATCCAGAAGAAGAAAAAAAAAATCACATATTTATACACCATCTAAGGTAATTACATTATGTTCAATCAAGGGCAAATTAATATCTTTATTACATTCTTCATTTTGAATTAGTTACGAAGTCCACTACAGCATAACGCGTATGAAAATAATCAGCAGAACAGAAGCTGTCAGTTGCTCGGGGACTGTTTTAGCCGCGTGACAAGCATCAGGTAATCATTTGAGTAATCTTTTGGCACTGAAATACACCCCGAACAAAAATACATAGTAGCCCGAAGTCGATTAACGGTTCTTCTGCCGTCCTGTTGTGACTCATGCGGTGAGTCAAGTAACAGAATTGCAATATGCACTATATGCATTCCAAGACGTATTATTAAATATGATGCGTACGTGGAAACTTTTAGCTGCAGGACCTGTGTGCAAACATACTTTTGCTAATTGACTTGAATTTGTGTTTATAATGAATTATTCATCTCTGAACTGTGGAAAACCAATGAGCTAATAACATATAACTATCCTGCTAGCTATCTGAGCCGGTACAGAACCTGGTGGTGTTGCACATCTGTGCATGTACACAGATCCTGTGCTTTTTATAAAAACGGAAACACTTGATTAAGCATGGGAAAATGTATACATGTTGTATATAGGATGAGCACATGGACCCTGATATAATCTTCTGCCATAAGGTTCTACATATTGTGTTCTTCGAGCTGCTTTTCTGGTTGTAAACAGTGATTGAGCCTTCATGGTAGCTCTAACCAGTTTGACCATTAAGCTTTGCTACCCACTGGATGTACTTTGTTTTGTTTTTTATCCACCATTCATTGGTTTGTAGAAAATCCTTTTAAAAAAAAAAAATTCCAACCTGTACCTTGTCCCATGTCGCGGAGTGGATTTTTGCGTAGGAGTGCAGTAGGCACTTACGCAATCCAGTGTGCAAGGTGACCTCACGCTATCTTTAAGCAAACCCTACTGCAGTTTCATTGTCGACCATCACTGTATTTTAGCAACGAGTCAAGTGAGTTGCATGAAGTTACTCATTTAAGAACAGTTGGTTTCAAACTTCACAAACAAACAATTTTTTTTTTTCTTGTGGCCTGCTTGAACTTGTGTCGTATGAAGCCACAGAAAATAATGGAAATATGTTTAATTAGAAGTGCTAAAAGCACCTTTCCTCATGCCTTCATTTTGTTCTGTTTTTAATCCTCCTTCCGTGTTTTTGTTTGTGCAGGTACAGATAGACTACTGCGTTACCCCATCACTACTGCCTGCAGGCCTTGCTTGCCTGCATTTATGCAAACCAGTGACCGAAGGAAGAAGGAGCCGTTTGCTGAAAAAACTACCGGTATGTCTGTGGACGCTCTTGGGCTGTCTCCGAGGCGTTTAGCCAGACTGCCCGAAACTGCAGACTCCGCTCCAGGGCAGCGCAAGCCGAGTGCTGTGGAGCGCCTCGAGGCTGACAAGGCAAAATATGTTAAGAGCCAGCAAGTGGCACTCAACAAGCAGCTGCCAATCATCCGGAAGCCCTTAATGCCCTCCGGCAACAGCGGGGAGCTCCGGTCAGGTGCGCCACAACCGATGCGCAAACCAGCTGCTCGCACCACATCGAAACCTGATGCCCCGCCTCTTAACCTGGAACACCTGAATAGCCTGATTAATGGAGTTTGTGATCCAAACTACCCATCGAATAGTTTGCAAATGAAAAAGCTTGGTTCCTCTGCAGGCAGTGGGTCTCCAATTTCCTCGACGGCTTCGAATGTGGTCGAGGAGTCTCTTTTCAAATCCAGTTCATCGCCAACACCACTTAAGAAACCATCAGGAGATGGCTTGGTTGCTAACGGGTCTTCTGCGCATGCCGTAACAGTCCGGCGAGTTGATGTGAAGCCTCAGTTAGGGACACCGCAGATGAGAAAGCCGTGCCGTGCACAGCTACCTGGGCAGCGCGTCCACTCGCAGCTCTTGCAGCTTCTCAGGCCGTACACACAAACTTCTGCCCCACCGCAGCCTCTTCAGCCGATCAAAAGCCGACATGACATCATGAACATGTCCAGTCCTGTGAAGTCCCATGTAAGCCCGGTTCAGTCTTCGTCTTCGTTCCCTCCCGAACCCCTTACTCCTGCCTTACCTTCCCCTGATAAATCCCCGAAAGAACAAACTGAACAAACATCTCCCATTTCAGCCCAAGGGCTCATCCCACCTCCATCTCCTGCGGTCACCAACAAGTCCTCGGTTTGCTCCAGGAAACGACGGTCACTTACACGTTCCAAATCGGATGTGAGCGACCGTTTCTCCCGCGCTGGAGCCGAAGTCGAGCGTTTCTTTAACTACTGTGGCCTTGAACCATCAGACTTTGGGGAGCTGACACCCGGGTCGGACATTGCATCCATTTCGCGTCTGCGCAGCGCTAGCGCTCCTGCATCGGAGTGCACTGCCGAAGGGGGGGAGGATGAAGATGAGGAAGAAGCAGCCAAAGATGAGAAGCCCGGCTATGGTGTTTCAGTCATAGAGAAAAACGCACGCGTGATCAAGTGGCTGTATGGAATGCGCCAAGCCAAGGACAGCACAAAAGTGGCTAATATTTAGCATGGACCTTCAGTGTGTGTGTGTGTATGTGTATGTTTTTTTTTTTTTTTAAATAGATTATTCCCATTAATATGAGAACTTTAAAGCCCCTTTAAGGTATAAACACCAAAAAGTATCACTTTCTGAGGTTAACGGAGTTCGGATCAGTGTGGCTTGTTCCGCTCAGTAACTCTCAGTCCCATGTCAGATCTGTATTACAAATAGTTTGTTCTTTTAACTGAGTATTTTCATACCAAGATGCAGAGTTTATCCATGTTGACTGATGGATTGTCATTATTAAAATAAATAAAATGAATTATTGTGACTCATTCGATTGCTTTGAAAGTTTTCAGCGACACGAGCTGGTGCGAAAATGGCATGAAGTGGAATTCAACAGGGGTGACTTTATTATTTTTTCCCCCCTTGTTTCCTGTAGTTATGGACAGGAAAAGTAGAGTAGATAGGGTGCATTCCCTGCTTTTAAACAAGTCTAATGCTAGCTTTTGTTTTCCATGTCCATGAACCGGCAAGGGAACACCCAGTCCTTTCTTTTCTGTCCTTTCTCTGAATCAACCCAGTCGGGTATTGTGCTGAATTCATCCGTACCGTTTTAGCATTGTGTAGAAGTATAAGAGAAAAGCACAAAAAAAAAAATCAAACACCTAAAAGAATCTGCAAAACTCGTAAGTTCCAAAGAGGGGAGGGGGAGTTTTAATATTACATTTCCCGGCTTTTGTAAATCTCACCCTATGGCAGGCCCGAGTGTTTGTGGTCGGGCAGCGTTTCAGGGATTAGCAGGTGTGAACACGCAAGTGCTTACATTTCACTCGTCTCAAGAACTAAAACTAAAGGAAGAACACAAATGGGATCAGAGCTCGAGTTGGAAAATTCAAATGAATGTAGTGGTTTCCATAAGAAAGTTGTAGGACACGAAATTCAGTTAATAAAGGTGGCAGCAGAATGACCTTGGCTGAGTCATTACAGGATGAGCTCCAGTCATGTAGAGAAGTGAGTTCTTCCTGCACCGTGGCTGAAACAGACGAGAAAAGCAGAAAGGAAGAGTCTTGTGTAAGTGCCTCCTGTTCTCTGGTTGTGTCTGGATTGATTTTTATATATATATATATATATATATGTCATAGGTTTTTACCTCTAACTGAAGTGATTTCCCCACAATCAAAAAGCAATAATGCATTAATATTGTAGATAGAGGTAGGTTTAAAACTGTTTCCAACCAACCATCAACAAATCGGTTAAAGTTGTATATACTGTATAAGCATAAATAAGTTTAAATGTAACTGAAAATGTACAGAGACTACTGTATCTTAAAATTTGTATTCTAATGTATACGTTCTGTACATTTTTACAATGATTATTTTGAGCATTAATTTTTTTTTTTAAATCAAAAATAAATAAATAAAAAAGTTTAAATAAGTGTGCTTTGGAAATTAGACCAACCTTTCACTTAAGTATATTTTCCTATAATATATTTTTGGAAAGTGTACTATAATACAATTATATAATACAATTATTAAAGTTTAATTCCAAAATTTAGTAAAAGCATGATGTTGGTATACTTTTTATATATTAACTGATGGTACAACTTTTTGTTAGTATATATAAAAAATATGCTCTTTTTTTTTTTGCATATTTGCAATGTACTATTGAAGATTTCAATATATTTTGTATAAATTTTTTATAAAGTGTTTTTTTTTTTTTTTTTTTTTACTGGGAGAGCTATTAATGCAGAAGATTAAGTTAACATGAAAATATGATTTGTATCAATCTTAAGAAGTACTGTTGTTTGACTTTTATATCTTAAAAATGAGAAAATTAATAATAATAATCATCATCATTTAAAAAATATTCAAATACTGTATGTAAGTATGTAAATTTTTGCATATTCTCCTTTTTTTTTGGGGGGGGGGGGGGGGGGGATTTCCAAATTGTCCAATTTGTCCAATTGTCCAAAACCATGGACCGTAGCTGGATTGGCTATACTAACGTGACCCTAGTCAGAAGTCAGTGGTGCACAAAGTACACAAATGCTGTGCAAATCCTTAAGTTAAGAAATAAAAGAGTAGAAAAAATCCAGATAAGTCCTCCTTAAATAAAAATGCAAAAGTACTGGCTTTAAATCTACTCAAGTATCCAAAGGAAAAGACCGTGGGAGGTGAAGTAGAGAGTTAGAGTTAAGGTTTTTTTTTTATTATTGATGCGCCCAGTGTTGTAAGCTGTTTCAAAGGTCTTGTGTTAAATGTTCTTTCATTGCTAGGTAGATATACAGTAGGTAATAGGTGCAACAGGTCAAAGCAAAAAACCAACAACAAAATATGCACTGCATCCTGATTGGTGTGCCCCGCCCCCCATTCATAAGTAAGAAGGAACAACAGATATTGCGTATTGTAGTGAAGTGCAAAGTAAAACATGCGGGGTGTTCAAATCAAACCAGGACTTTTGCTTGTGCAGAATAAGTGAACACAGTTATGAGTGTAAACACTCCCTTTACAGTACGTCTCTTTATAATCCCCGACTACACTGTTGAATTTATCCATGTGGAAAAGGCATGAAGTGAAGTCAGGACCGAACAAGGGATGTGGCCATAATCACCAGACAAGTTCCAGTAATGTGTAAGTAATGTTCATGGATGCATAAGACAGATGCATGTCTTAAAAAAAGTTATCTGACGATTTTCAAAGATCATGTAGTCACAGGGATAACTGCGGTGGGCTCCGAGCTACCTTGACTGAGATCGTCATTTACGAATGTACAGCCTTCTTTAAAACCATTCAAATGTTTTCCAGCAGCTAAGAGTCTCATCACTGTACAGTGCTTAAAGTCTTGTATAAATGTCAATCAAGTTTACGGGAAATTTCATTACAAGTCCCGGTTTGACTTGAACGTCCTGTTTATGGTACTTTGAAATGTATTTTAAAGTTATAATGTAACTGAAATGTAAAAATAGAATATACTATATTTTATATTCTTACCTGAGTTTTATATTATAATTTTCTGGCTGTAGCAGTTCTCAGGTTCAAAAAATGCACATATACTGTATGTAAAAATGCAAACCTTCATGACTTTCAGTGCATCACAGAATCTGAATTGAGAAGTAATTTACCTTACTAATACTGTATGTCATGTAACACAACAGTTTGGGTTTTGTTTATTAACAGATATGTATAAAAGCTCATAGCATTTCGTTTTTTAATCCTTAATGTGATAAACTGTTACACCCAGAAGGTTTTTGAACATTTAATAATATAAATCTTTTATCCCTTACTCTTCCTTCATTTTAGAACCATGCAGGAATCCCTTTGGCCACAAAGTTATGCTATGCTTTCGGAGGAATTCCATATCAGGCAACTAATATTGCCCTGGGCTTGTCCTTCCAGATATTTCTGCTGGATGTAGTACAAGTAAGAGAAGTATCCATGCAGATGATGACCCTCCTCAGCATGCTTTTACGCTCAAAACACAAAGGTTCACTTAAGAAGTTTCCTCTCTCATAACACAGCCACATTCGATCTCACTTTCTGTTGCCAAAAAATATTTTTCGCATCAGTGCTTCCCGAAATGGCTGAAATGGTTTCGCATTTATTATTTATGAACAGCTGCTAAAAGCATTTATTCTGCATGATGAGGTCCAACAGTGGTGTGGAATACGTGCGGATCATGGTTTCCGAACTAATACAATATTTAATAATATTACCTCCTTTGATACTGATTATCTTAGAACGCATTATTTTTTAATATCCTGTTTGCACACTATAAACGAACATGATTTCACGCATACTGTATGTATTCCTGCCAATAATAAAATAAGTGTACTTTTATTGTTCTATAGTAATTGTGCCAAAGATACAGTTTGTAATATTTAAAGGCATTTCTAGACCTTTAATAATAACTGTAGTAAAAAAAAAAAAAAAAAAAATCAAAAGCAACAACATGTCATGCCTTTTCACATATATAAAGCATATAATTTCACTTCGGTCCCATATGCATTATCATGATCAAAAAGGAAACTGATAGAATTTACTGTTTTCAGTAAGCAGGGAAAAACTTTTATAATTAGTCAAAATTTACATTTTATATCTTGGATTTATGTTGAAATTGAAGTCACAAACCATTCCTGGAGAAATCTATACGAGATTCACACTCTTCACCCCATATAACCTTTTCCAAATTGCTCCAGGTCTCAGAGGAGCAGAATCTGTATCGTTTAGCCTCATTACTTTCTCAAGCCTGACTAAAATATTTATGAGCCCTTGAGTGTCTGTGTCTATGTCGTAATCATCAACATTGATTCTATGAGTGGAATATTCTACGAATATTCATGAAAAAGGGTCAAAAACTACAATTTTTTTTTTTTTTTAGTGCAAAAGAACAAACGTTTAATTTAAAACTACAAGTATGAAGCAGAAAAAAAAAACAAAAAAAACATACAGTCTGCATCTCAAACTACTGTTGGGTTAGACTACTGATGGTAAATCGGTCACCTTTTTTCTGTAGGTGAACATCAGTAAAAGTAGCTAGCATAAGGTAAAGTTTACCTGGTATGATAGATGGCACTATAATAATTTGCTCTTTTAACATGCTAAAAAATACTAATAGCTATCTGTTATGGTATAAACTGGTTAAATGAATATTACATGTATAAAAAAACAAAGATTTTTGTAGTGACAGATTTTTTTTGTTAGTTGTCTTTTTTCCCCGAATTCCTAAATACACAAGTGTAGGATCTCAGTTTACTTAGGAATTATATTGAGCAGCTTAATATCATCTTAACATGGCTCTTAGCTCTTAGCCCTGATTTCAGAAATAGAGTTAGATTTTATGAATTTATGAATAAGCTGCAGAATACATTTTTTGGTAATGGCCAAATCTACCCAGGACGTAAGCTTTAATTGCTTTTATTTCATTCTCTTGGTGTGTGTTTTCTGTAGATGGAGGCGTTCTTTGTATCTTTGATCTTGTTCATCACTCGTGTGTGGGACGCAATAACTGACCCTCTTGTTGGGTACCTGGTGAGCAGGAGTGGGCCGACCCCGATAGGCAAGCTCCTCCCTTGGTGGGTGGAGAAGGAGATCAACAAATTGGTTTTCAACAATTTTGTGCATGGACCCTACTATTGTACTTTCATACAGAAGAAACTAAATATGCATGTACTGTAGTTTTTGTTTTAGTAGTATCTGAGCTGTGTTCATGCTATAACAGTCTCATGTGTTCCTCAGGTCGGTTTTGTCCATGCCGCTGGGCATTCTGTCTTATATCTTCCTCTGGTTCATCCCGCATGGTGCAGACAGCTCCTCAGTTGGTGTGCCGTGGTACCTTATCATCAGCTGTCTCTTCCAGACTTTAATGAGTGTATGACCTTCTCTACATCATTTTATTATGATCTTTAATAGCTTTAATGAACATGGACAGTGAAACAGAATAAAGAAAGTGGTGAAGGTGCCTTGCCTTTGTAAATATTTTATTCCTGGCCCTGACAACAGCAGAGTCCTCGGTCATGCAAAAGGGGTTTGTGTGTCCATTTTCTAATTTTCTGTTCCTGTAAAGCTGCCTCCTGACAATGTCAATTGTTAAAAGCATCATACAAATAAAAAAAATTATTGTATTGAGTTTGTTCTCCAATAATGAAACCCCTTTTAGGGCATTTTCTCACTGGGAATAATTGTTCCGTTCTGTTCCTGAGCATTATATATAGCATTGTTGGAAGGAGTCTCCAGTGCCAATGGTTTGTAACAATCAGAGGTAAAAGTACATCTTTAAATTTTCAAAGTCATAAAATTCTTCAAAGTTTAAAATGACCCTTTAGACAAAAAAGGCAAAAGGTGTCTTGATAGTGAAATTTGGTTGACCATATCAAATCAATCCATCATTTTTTTTTTTTTTTTCATGTAACAATATGTTAAGACAGCACAGAGGCTTAGTGATTAGCACCTCTATGTGCTGGGTGGGTTTCCTCCCACAGTCCAAAGACATGCAGATAAAACTAATTGGCATTCCCAAATTGCCCATAGTTTGTAAATTCGAGTGTAAATGTAGACCAGAAGTCCTACCGCGGTCATAAAATGGGAATAAATGCAATGGTACCAATCACCATTGGCCTCCATGGTCCCTAGTTGGACTACAGAGGTTCCTAGATGGATGGATGGAACAATGTGTTTGGTCTTTTTTATTCCTAATGTGCAGCTTAAACTTTGATTTCTACCCCTGATTGCTCTTCTATTCATAGTGTATCTCACTGTCTCCACAGTGCTATCATGTTCCATATACATCACTTAATATGTTTCTTGGAGGAAGCAAGAGGGACAGAGATTCAGCCACAGCTTACAGTAAGAGTATTTTTTACATTGTGTTTGAGACTATGGTTTAAGATAACCTACAACCAATGGAATGAAATGGTTAATAGACGGGTGATTCTCCGTAGTATATCAGCATGCATCTCTCTCTATCTCTCCCTCCCTCTCCTCCTCCCTGTCTCTCACAGGAATGAGTGCGGAGGTGTTGTCGATGCTGCTGGCTGCTGTGATGCAGGGGCAGGTGTTAAGCGTCTACACCACTGAAAGAGAGAACTCCTGCGTTGACTATAATGATGAGCTCACATACAGCACCCCATCTCCCTCTGTTTCTTCTCTACAGAACACGGTATACCTATTGAACACACAACCATATACCATTCACTCTAACATGACAAACCTATTATGTCATGCATCACATAGTTTATTGCTAAGTTGCATTTGACGCGTTTATCAGAGTCCATTTATTGCTATGTTGAATTTGCCACTATAGACTGTCCTGACACTGTAGTCAGTCATGTAGTCATAGTCAGTTTCTATTTGGGATGGCACGGTGGTGTAGTGGTTAGCAATGTCACCTTGCACCTCCAGGGTCTGGGTTCGATTCCCGGCCAGGCTTGATTCCCGTCTCTGTGTGCGTGGAGTTTGGATGTTCTCCCCGTGCTTGGTGGGTTTCCTCCGGGTACTCCGGTTTCCTCCCACAGTCCAAAGACATGCAGATTAGGGTAATTGTTTTCCCCAAATTGCCGGTAGTGTGTGAATGAGTGTGTATGTGTGTGTGCCCTGCGATGGATTGGCGCCCTGTCCAGGGTATACCCCGCCTTGTTCCCTAAGTCTCCTGGGATAGGCTCTAGGCCCCCTGCGACCCTGAATACAGGATAAAGTGGTATAGACGATGAGTGAGTTTCTATATGGCTTCCTGCAGGTTTTTCTGGTTTCCTTAATGGGAACATTTGCGATATAACATTTGCATGTACTTCATAGCTAACTATAAACTTGAAATACAAAGTCATAACCCTTGTCCAGGGCTTGTTCATTAGCCAGTCATGCTGCAAGTAAAAATCACAGGAAGATTATTAATGTTTCTTAGTGAGGTTGGCGTAAATGTATGACGGAACAAGGAGCGAAATGTGAAATTCTGCGTGAAACTGGGCACATCTACCGCAGAGACGTTTGACATGATTCGTCAAGTTTACGGTAATGCTGCAATGAGTTGTTCGAGGAGTTTTGAGTGGCATGCACGCACGCACGCATCAAGAGTGGAAGAACATCAATGGAAGACGACGAGAGATCAGGAAGATCTTTAAAAAGATCAACCATTTGGCAACTTGTGCATGATGATCTCCGGAGAACAATCCACAACATTGCTGCCATTGTCGGTGTGTCATACGGAACAGTTCGGGCAATTTTTACATGTGATTTGAACATGTGCCGTGTTGCTGCCAAGATCGTCTCCAGGCTGCTGACCCAGGATCAGAAGGACCTTACCGTACATCGAAGTCGGCCAAGAACTCCGTCAGCGTGCCATGGATCACCCGTCCTACATGTCAAGGATCACTATCAGTGACGAAACTTGGGTGTACCCCAAGAAATGAGACGACCCTGAGATGAAGCAACGGTCTTTACCCAGCATCTCCATGACCGAGAAAGACGAGGCAGGTCCACAACTTGACCAAGTACGTCTTATTCGCGGCATTGAGAGTTGAGAATTGGTCTCCAGGGTCCAGACTGTCAATAGCAAATTCTACTGCCAGGTTTTAAGGCGTCTGAGGGAGGACACGCCTCCTCATAGCACCTATACACCGTTGTTCCCTTAACAGATTCTGTTTCTTGAGCTTCTTAAGCTTGTTGTATTATTGAGAAGCTTCAAAGCCATTCCATAGACTTTGTCCTCTTGCAGTTTTTTTCTCTGATTGTTAAAGCGCTGACACTGGAGAAAAAACATCTTCTCACAACAAGCTTCACCATATCAACAATTTAGCATCTGCTAAATAAGTCCCTACAAAAGAAAAAAATCTATTATGAACAAGTGTATTAATTATAAACCTGGCAGTCAGAATTTGCTGTTTCAGCAACTTCTTATAGAAAATGCATCAATCAGATGTGCAGTGGTGTAAGAGACTATAGCTCATCTTTATCCAGGCACAGAGGTTGTTACAAACGATTCAATAGTTGGTCGGCAGTGCTGTAGGATGCATATTCTGAGTGAGTTGGTGGAGTGTATATCTTTCCAACGACATGTAGATGTTTAAAAATCCCCAGCAATCTGATGCGCTAACATGTTAGTATCAAAACCCAGATAATATGCATTGCTTCTGTGGTCACTTCCCACGCATTGACAAATTGTTCATAGCAATACAACTGTAGACATACTGTATATTGACGTATACGTAGTGTACCGATAGTGTACCTGGTAGCCCGGTAAGTATAGTAAGTATGTGCATGTGCATGTATGTGTCGTCAGCGAGAAGCCTTCATGACTTCAGCTCTGATCCTGGGTGCTCTTTTCTTCCTCTGCTCTATGGTGCTCTTTCTGGGAGTGAGAGAACAAAGTGGTGAGTATGCTATTCACAGCATCGAGGTATTTCACCCGTCTCTCTTTCTCTGTCTCTCTGACAATGTCTCGCAGGTAATTCTTTCATGCAAACCAACCAGACCAGCTCCTTATTCTTCCTGCGCAGTTTCGGTCCGTGTTAAAGGTGGATGCTTGTTTTGCCTGTGTAAACTCTGCTCCTTTAGGGCCTGTAGGCATTCAGATAGAGAGGAGCTCATCATACCTTGCCGATGTGAAGAAACTGATCGGACACGTCTCGTATCAGCGCCTGGTGCTCAGCTTCCTGTTTACCACTCTTGCTTTCCAGGTTAGGATATTTTGCACAAGCAGATCGGCATGGTAGTGTAGCAGCTCATGTCTGGAATTGTATAAGTTGTTCAGTGAAAAGATGTTAAGATATACAGTACCAGTCAAATGTTTGGACACACCTTCTAATTCAATGTTTCTCATTTTGGATTTATGTTCTACATCCTGGAACAAAACCGGAGATTACCAGAGAAAACTATGAAACAACAGCAACAGTCAGTTGTTATTTTAAGACATGAAGGTCAGCTGATCTGTAATAGTTCTTGCAAGAACACTATTGTGTCAAGTGCATTTGTAAAAACCCATCGAGCACCATGATGGAACCTCTCATGAAGACCTTCCCAGGAAGGCAAGATCAAAACCTATCCCTGCTGCAGAGGAGAAGTTCATTTAGAGTTACCAGCCTCAGAAATCACAAATTAACAAACAGCACCTCAGAGTAGAGCCGTTATGAAGGATTATGAAGAGCCGTTATGAGGACACATCTCAATATCAACTGTTCAAAGGAGATTTTTGCATATTTTGATATTTTGCCTTCAAATCCCATGGAATTAGAAGGTGTGTCCACACGTTTGACTGGTAGTGTAATTAGTAAACCCTTGCAACAGATTCTGTGGTGTTAGCATTTAAGAATAATAGCTTAATACAATGACACGAACTAGACATCAGATTCAATAGGAATAGCCGAATATTAGATTACAACTCTACAGCGTTGTGCAAATCTTTAGACACTGATCTTTCTCCTCATATTGGTCACCTTACAATTCTTACCCACCAGCCAGCTCTTTCTTACCACACAACAGGTAGTATTAGAGGAGGATGAATGCTAACATGCATGTTATCCACGCACATGAAAGTGCTATCCGCCCCCTTCCACATGCATGACCTGACGGGTGCCCTCTACTGGCTAGTGCCTCTGTTAATGACAGAAGACAAATCTGTTATTGCCACACAGAAGATTGCATTTAAAAAAAAAAAAAATTTTTAATGATTATTTATAATTTCCAACTCCATTATTATGCATAATATGCATCTTATATACAAACTATTTTAAAAAAAAACCTTCATTGGGACTGTCCCATTTCAGATGGCTTTAGGAAACTTTACTTTGTTCTGCATCCATGTGGCGACTGGGAGCTCATTTCCAATATCTAATATTGGCTATACTGGTAAGTGTAATTAAACTATTCTTACTTTACTACAGTGCATCATCTTAAGGTAAACCATTTACGCAGTTGTTAACCTATCTTGATGCCCACTCATTGGCCATTTTATTGCGCACACCTTGTATTGTAAGTATTTGTTATAATTACTGAATGCAACATAATTATTGCTAACAGATTTCCAGGTTCATAATTGGAAAAGGGACCACATTACAACCAGCAATCAGCAGATACTGGTTGGGTGATGGATCGCCATAGAGTGGAAAGGAATGTTACTGGAATTCTAAACATCGTTTCTCATTGAAACTTGTTGAGAAAAGTTGAGAAGGTTTCCCCTTCCTGACAGGGTTCTAAGCCAAACCCATCTTTTAAGAAGTAGAGAGCTGTCTAATACTTGGAAATCCTAATGAGAACCTGATGTTCTAAGCAAATAAATACAGTATATTTAGCCCACAAAAGTCTGGTCGTCAATCTATCATTACACAGAGACGGGGCAAGAGACAAGACAACATAACATATGGCATCAGTGTATGCAAATTGCAGCAATGCAACAATGAGGGTCAGAAGATCTGAAGGGTGATCATTCAATGATCAGTTAAGTAACTGGATCGCGTGTGGAAACAAACCGTAAAAGTTTGAGAGATGTTAGTCCTCGACGACCTCTGTGATGAAATTACATGAGGCACTTACAAGTGTGGGTGATGTCTTAATTAAGTTTATGAATAATTAAATCTTAATAGTATGAGATTGTGCAGAATAACAGTATACAGTTATAAAAACTAAATGCATTAAATTCATAAAAACAACAATACAAACTATGTTTGTTTCAATCCCCTTCTACAGTAGTGCACTTATCCCAGCGTTTCACTAGTGCTTAGATACCGTCAAGGTAGAAAGATTTCTCAGTGTGCCAAAGCCATGGTCAGACTTTTATCACAAGTCCCTGTTTGACTTGAACACCCCCTGTAGTTATTTTAATAGTACATAATTGTCTATAATGTCTTGTTAACTGCTGTTTAGAGGATGTACAAACTGAAATTATTGATACCAATCCAGTTATCAGGAAAGAAATGAAAGGGATCTGAATTGCATACTGTACACTGTAACATGGTATGGTTTGGTGTTTTTAGGTTTCAGCTACAGTATCAGTGCCCTTGTGGCAGATGATTCTACTGAGGTTGGGAAAGAAGAGTACTCTTTTTATCGGCATACCCGTGAGTTCAATCCCTTTGATTATGACGAAGTAGAGTGATCATTAAAAGGAGGAGAGGTGGTTAATGACAGTCCAGTGGTTGTTCTGATTCTTCTTCTTTTATACCATGTGTTTATTCATTTATTGTTCTTTTCCATTTATTCATTCCTGTTTAGACATATGTGACGTACAGTATGCCTGTCCCTGATGTTTTGTTTAGGGTTTTTTTTTTTTTTTTTTTTTTGTCTTTCAACAGACGTGGTGGATGAGTTTATGCTTGCGAACCCTTGCTGCACGGCGATGGAGCCATTGTTTTTCTCCTGCTACTGCTTCTGCAACAAGCTCGGAGGAGGTCTCTCTGCTGGCATCTCCACCATGATACTACAGTGAGTCACCCCTCTCTCTTACACACACACACACACACACACACACAAACACAGTGCAGAACTGTAACAGGCTCCTTTAAAGAGACAGCACTTTTTCCATTTTCGTGAGCCTCAAGTACAGGAAGTGCACCAGTATTCCTCAGTACACTAAACACAATAAACTCCGTCCTTTTCAGTGAATGGAATATCTTGTTGATTTGTTCCAGGTTGTTTCCAGGTGTGTTTTTTTTTTCCTCCATACAATTCCCATGCTGTCCTTTTAGGTAGTGGGAAAATACATGCATGAGTGAAACTACAGTGTTACATTTCATATTCTGTTCCTTAAAGCCTGACAGGTTATAAAACAGGAGCATGCAGCCACAGCGGAGGAGTCGTCTTGGCATTACGCCTGCTTTTGGCACCGATTCCCATCATCCTACTGCTGGTGGGTCTGGTCTTCTTCTATCTCTACCCAATCAATGAAATGCAGCGGCAGCAGATCCAACAAGGCCAGCAACAAATGAGGTAAGATTGGTTATGGTTACGCTTCTATGTCAGAGAGGGTTTATATGGAAAAGCTCAAATACTGGAACAGAGATACAGTCCACACATGTTTCTGAGATGGACAGAATAGAAACACAACTAGCCATCAATTCACATAAAGTGGCGAAAACAGTGTTTCTGGGTGAGGCACTTATCTTGTTGATTAGACGTCCAGCACAGTTATATAGTGGTATATAGTGGAAGTTACAGAAGGGTAAAATAAGCCGGCTACCGTACATTTTGATTTATGTTGCCAAGCAAAAACAGAACAAGATCTGGTCTGATGAGTCCTGATTGACCCTACCTCAGAGCAATAGGGAAGTGTCTGTGTAAGAAGGGAAGTGCATGAAGCCACTGTACAAGACGTTGGAGGCAGTGTTATGATCTGGGGTTGCTTCAGTTGGTCGGGTGTAGACTAGACGTTATGTAGCAACCAAATGAAGTCAGCTGTCGACCAAAGTATATGTACTGAATGACTCAAAGGAGTTTTTCTTGCCTGCTGACACAGGCATGTTCCAGGATTCAAATTGTGAAAGAATGTTTCTGGGAGTGGGTGACTATTTCTGGGCAGTGTATGCCATTAACACTATTTTAAAACTATAACCTTTTAACAATAAAGATTTTATAATGCGACAAGGACAGGAGGAAATCTTACCAAAACTGCTCTTATTAACAAATTATTTTTGTCCCTATTAACAAATAAACATAAATCTGTCTGGAACAAACAGTTTAATTTCATGAAAAATTTATTCAGCGGCACAGTGGAATAGTGGTTAGCATTGTGGCTTTGCACGTTTTGGGTCGAGGGTTCTATTCCCGCCTCAGGTCTGTGTACATGGAGTTTGCATGTTCTTCACGTGCTTGGTGGGTTTCCTCTGGGTACTCCGGTTTCCTCCGACAGTCCAAAAACATGCAGATTAGGCTAATTTGTCCATTGTGTTTGTGTCCTGTGGTGGATTATCACCCTGTCCAGGGTGTACCCTGCCTTGTGCCCAAAGTCTCCTCCAATGACCCTGTACAGGATAAGCAGTGTAGAAGATAAATGAATTAATTAATTTTACACAAGCACTTGTGTACAAATGCTCTGAGATTTCCACTAGAAATGACTTACATAATTAGTCACTATAATTAGACACATAATACAGATATGATTCATAGGGATTTGTTGTTGCTGGAGTATTTTTAATTAAATATTTGATACCTAGCTGTGCCTTGATTCAAGCTGAAAAGCTACATTCTTAGCCGTTGTATTTTCTTTCCTTATTTACACAGAGTCACGTCTGAGATGCTTCCAAACAAAGACGACGTCAAACTACAGAGAAAAGTGTCCACGAGGAGCAGCTTTAAATTAAAGACTAGTACAATATCTTCTACATCCAGAGTGAAAAATCCTCCTTCCCAGCTGAGGTGTTTTTCTTCAGCACCTGTGCAAAAGGACTGTACTGCTAGGACAGGCCATGCCAATTGTAACGCTAGCACAGGCTGCTCTTCAGAGGCACCATTTTATAAAACAAAATGGAGGTCAAAAAGCAATTTAACTGTATCTCAGATTAGTCTACATCGGTCTTCACTGAAGAGGAGTGAACCATGCTCTAAGAGAGCAGCAGTTACATGGGTGTAAATGGACTGCTAATCAGTGCTCTAACTAGCCGAGTTGAACCTCATATCATGTTTAGTTTTCATTTATTATAATATGTACAGAAATTGTGATACATTTTTTAATGATTATTATGGCAAAAATGTGGGTGAAAAAAAAAACATTTGTATACACACTCACTGGCCACTGTATTAGGAACATCTGTACCATCTGACATTTTTCCCGCCATTTTTAAGGGGGGTGGTTCTTTGACATCACATGCTATAAATTAGCAACGAATTGATTACGCATTAGCAGTGAAATGGTACGATGGACTTATGATCACGATATAGTCACCAATGACTCCGCTACATACCGTTCCAAACGTGTTGAAATGCTGAACTGTTGCTAATTCCCTAGGAATTTATACTGTTTCCTTACAGAGTACCTACTACAACTAACATTTGGCTATAAATTGTCAAGACTTGTTGATAACTGCTGTGGTTTCCCCCCTTTTTTTGTATTCCTGTGACTACAGAAGATATGAAGCTTTCATCACAATATGCAGTGTAGTATCTATTAAAGTATACTTTTAATTAGTTTAGTGAGCAGGGGTGGATTTAGCCATTTTACTCTATTTGAGTATATAATATTGCATATCCATGACAGCTCAAACCTATTTACAGTATATCAACACTAAACAAAGCATATATCTGTACTCTATTACCCATTACGAAGAGGCATAAACCACCTACAAACCACTACAATCCACCTTCAAATGGCATACAATCTGCAACAGATCTTTTTTAATCTTTTTTAAAGATTTAGATCTTATATATATATATATATATATATATATATATATATATATATATATATATATATATATATATACACACCTAGGTTTTCTCCCACACGTGACACACTGTATCAAACTCTCACAAACTTCTTGAGGAAGGCTATTTGATTTTCTCCGATCTGGAAATGAAATCAGTTTGAGATTAAATCAGATGTTTGAAAGCGAGCTTACTGTCCAGTTTCACTGAGCTTTTGCCCCCTGTAGCCGCAGATTCCTGTTCTTGCCTCACAGAACCCAATGTTATATTTCACTCTTATTTTTGCGTGTTAACATGGCAACATGCGATATCCAGCTATTTTTGATGAAGGAAACAAAAACAAAAATAAACCAAATGCTTACCCATATCATGTCTGAAATGTCAGTTACGCTGCATAAATTTCTGACTTATAGAACTGTTATATTTAAACAATATCGCACATGCAACTATGCTGCTGGACGGAATATCAACAACCATCCCACAGCCATGCTGATATTCACTACAAAAGCACTCTCGCTTATGCAATATTGCTTAAGTGACGACTAATTCAAAGGGTCTTGTTTGACAAACACTTCACATAATCTAAGGTTAATAATAATGACATTTTTTTAAACTAGCTCTTATTTAAGAAAGACATTTTTTTCACTGTTAATTTGGAGAGGATTTTATGTAAAAAAAAAAAAAAATCTGTAAGATAATTAAGGCTCCAGTGTAAGTACTTTATTAGTCAGTATTTGGTTTTACACGTTTTATATCATTACATACGGGTCTCTAAGGAACACTGGCTACATCCCAAACCACATACAACCACAGAATAAATGGTAATGCCTTAACAGTACACCATGTATGTATATGAGCTATAGTTGTAGATAGATGGATAGATGGTGGTGGCAGCATCATGCTGGGGATGTTTTCCAGTGACTGGGAGATTAGTTAGTAGAGAGGGGAAAATGGATGCAGACGGAAAAAAAAAATAGCTATCCTGAGTGAAAAACCTCCAGAGTTCTCAGGATCTCAGACTGGGATGAAGATTTAAAGTTCAACAAGACCACGGCCCAAAGTATAATGCCAAGAAAACACAGCAGTGGCTTCATAACAACCCTGTGAAAGGAGAGGCCCAGTTAGATGGATGGATGACAACAGTGCCTGAGCTCACTACGGCTCTTGTGGCTGACTGAACATCTCTTTGCTGAATGGGAAATGAATGCAGAATGGAAAGTTTCTAAAGCACATATGGGTGAAGGTCGGGTTTCCATATACTTTTGGACATAAATTGATGATACTGTACTGTAGTATAAACATATTATAAATGGATGTACTGTACTTTCTTTGATCCTGAAGAGGAAATTTGAGCTTTTGACTTCGATTGAACACACACTTTTATCGAGGGCTGTTGTATAATACAGTCGTGTCTGATTTGTGCTTGGAAAGGATGAGCAGTAATTAAATCAAGGCGTGTGACTGCACATTTACCGTTTTGTTTACCCGTAATTTTTAATAGGAGATTTAAAACCTCCCGTTTTAGTCCACTAGGGGCGGTAGATCGCCATAACTCAGAGAGGACCTTTATATCCAGAATCTTGATTACAGAGCGCATTTTGTGCCGAGAGTCAAGACCGATAAACACCGCGCCAGGATGGGAGTCGAGGTCGAAACCATAACACCAGGAGACGGTAAAACACACGCAAACGCGTTCTCGCTTGTTTTTACACCGCACAAAACGTGCATGCCTCATTTCCTCGGTGTATTTTAGCAAGTATTTTTCACTCCATTGAGATTTTCTTCACCGCGGCTAGCTTAGCATTAGCCGAACGGCTAAACGCCTGGCTAGCAAGAGTGGACCTGAATTAGCGCAGGGTTTGATTTTTTTTTCTTCAATTCTTTCTTTTGCAGGAAGCACTTTCCCCAAAAAAGGACAGACGTGCATTGTGCATTATGTCGGTAAGTAAATGGTAATAATCATTTTATTAAAAGACGAAAACAAGATAAGATTCAATGTAAGCTCGTTGGTGTTAATTCTCGCTGATGAACTTGTGGTGAAAATTCCGTTAGCCACGATGCTAATCCAGACAGGATGCTGCATTAACAATAGGCCGGTTTTTTATCAGGAGATGAAAATGGTTATGTATAACCACAGGGGATTAAATGGCACTTCGGGTGGCAGTTAAATGTTATTGCAGCGTTAATTTAGACAGGAATCGGACTGCATGTACTATTGTTAATTAGCCACAATAGGGATTTTCACTTTAAAACGCCTTTTTTCAATGAAGCGAAACCCTGATTTTTTTCCATTACTGATCTCATTGATGTAAAACGATCATGGCTTGTGTAGTGCTCATTTTACTGACGAAACTGTCAGATTAGGTATATGTGTGTGTGTGTGTGCGGTAGAGAAAGAGAGAGAGAGAGACACACACACACACACACACAGAGTGGACCCGCCCAGAGTCCGTTATTAAACGCTGTTGCTTTTTTTTTTTTTTTTTTTGCATGTTTCGGGCTCTGTCCATGTGCCGTCATGGCGCGCTTTTGTGGCATTTCCATCTAACGTTTATTGCGTTTCATTGAGGCTCTTCTTTTATTTGCACATCAGGATCTCTGACGAACGGTCACACGTTTGACTCGTCTCGGGACCGAGGCAAGCCCTTCAAATTTAAGATCGGCAAGCAGGAAGTTATCCGTGCCTGGGATGAAGGAGTGGCTCAGGTACCTCTGATTAAACATCAACACAAACCTTCAGCCGTGATTTGATCACAGCATTGCTTAATAGTTCTAACGATCCAGTTGCTAATATTCCCTTGTTTATTCAATACTGTGCGTGTATACAATTGTATATAATTATTGTTATTCTGTTGTGAAGGAAAAAAAACGTGTCTTTTGAAAATTGATGTTTTGCAGATGAGCGTAGGCCAGCGTGCAAAGCTGACCTGCTCCCCTGACTATGCCTACGGGAGCAAAGGCCACCCTGGCATCATCCCTCCCTACGCCACGCTCATATTCGACGTGGAGCTTATTGGCTTGGAGTAACAGTGCTGCAGTTCTCAGGTTTTTCCCTATTCGTACTTTCAGGGTGAGTTCGAGACCACCTTTTAAAGTATTGCAACATAGTTAATCGTAATACTTGATGTTGCAAAACTGGTGGTCTGTTTGTCAATATCTAATGGGATTGATTTAGAGAGTAGAGAACTTTCTAGAAGAGAACGATGGGTTGATCTGTTTTTGTGGCTGCTAGTTTCACTGAATGCAGAGATCATTTTGATTCTCTTATCCAAGCGTTTAATCTATACTCTTTATCTTGTGTCTTAACCAGGCTTTAGCGTTTACTTTAACAGGCTGTTGGATTAGACTGTCTAATCTTTAATCTTCCTAAAACCGCCCATGCATCCCTCCTTTCTTTTGCAGGTCGACCTTTTTTGGGGAACATGGTCTCCTGCATGTGATCCTTGAAAGGGGCTAGTGTTGTTAGCTACACCACTTAGCTTAGCTCTGTCATCCATTTGTATATTTTGTTACCTTTTTATTCCTTTCCTGTTGAACATGTTCTTCAATATGCTCTCACCCACTGGATGCTCACTATAAAACTTTATTATTTTTTTCACTCTTCTGGCTTTTTTTTTTTTTGGATTTCTGTAAACACATTCAATTCAACAGGGCTTCGGCTGAGCTGGTAGTCTGTACTCTGGTGGGGAACTTTGGCTAATTATGAAACGTTAAACTACTTGAAAATAAACATTGTTTATAAAAAGACAGAATGGCTCTGTTTGATTTCATTCAATCTGAACAACACTCATTGTGATCTGCAAGCCATGCTGAGTTTGGCAGCACAGATTACGGTTTCTGACAGCTGGTGTTGATTTGCAGACAAGAAAAGTCTCTGCTTGTTGTTTAAAGTCACATTTTATTTTCAAATCATGTTTGTTTACAGAATGGAATTCAGTCTTTTTCCATTAAAAGGAAAAAAAAACCTCTCAAGGCTGCATACTTGATAATTCCACTGTAGGTACAGGAACCTCTATTGCTAATGCAATTGCTTTTATTAAAATGAATGGGGATCGTTAGTCTTGTGGAAAATCGTAGCCAGCTTGCACTCTAACCAGACTTCATTGAGCGCTTCTGTTTGCCAACATCCCTGATTGGAATTCATCATTGGAGTGCATAGCTTTGCTATAGCACAATTCTAAATTGCTAAAATGCATAATTTCATATAGATAATGTTTTATTTACCTGACCGCATGCAACACAACCCTGAATTGCAGTTAATGCTCTGCTATAAAGTGCTAAACTGAGAGGAATGGTTTTACAGGAAATTTGTTGAAAAGTTGAGAACTGGCAAAAAAATAGTACTTAACTACTGCACCCAGATCTACTTTATGTGCTAAGCTGAGATCGGTTGTATAATAAAGCAGATGTACTTCCAAACTGTAACTATATTGCAGAAAACTGTTAAAAGCAAGCCAACCCTTTGCTGGGGTCTTTTTTTAAATATATATATATAATTAAATGTAGTATCAAGTGTATCTATAACAAGAATTCAGCCTGAGACTGCATTGTATAATACAAATAATTAAAAAATAAAAGCTTTCTTGAGCATTTAAGAGCACGCTACATTCTTTAAACCCGTAAGACATTCCTTCAGCCAAGCGCTTACTTGCACAAGCCCCACTCTTTATTATCCTCTTGAATCCAAACAGTGGTATTGGGTTTCGGGCTTGGATGAACACGCTCATATGAATGAGGACTATTCTTGATACAAGCGCTGGCTAGAAACATCCAACAAATAGTAACCTGATACACGCTGCATTTCAGGAGCATTGTTTCATATCTAAACATTAAAGATGAGGTACTGTTAATATCCCAGGCCTCCATTTTGGATCCGTGCTTTCTTTTTGAAGGCTGGAACAGGAACAATCAGCGCGGAGTGGAGAGGATGAGAGAAACCACTGAGTGCAAAGAAGGAAACGTGACAATTGGTGGAAATCAGCAAAAGAGCAAGAGTCCTGAAATAAGCAAAGGCCATGTGAGTGAAATCAAAATAGGGAATATGGGTTTAGATATGTGCTGCTACAATCTGAATATACACTTAGCTTCATGGGAAAACTGTAGAAAAGTTTAATCATTTAATTAGATCAAACTACATTTTCCACTACATGAATTTGTGTATAAGGTTTCAGTTTGATTTTAGGTGTGTAAGATTCAAATTCAGTTGTTGGTGTGCACCATGAATGGGGTTCCAACCATCACAGTTCACAAGTATGCGCACACGCACAAGTCAACCTACTCTGCATGCTTTTGGAAAATCCTGGAGTACCTGGAGGAAACCCACCTCATGGGGAGAGCATGTGAATCCCCCATACGTTGAGCAGGGGCAAGAATGAAACCCCAACCCTGTAGGTGCGAGGCAACAGGGCTAACTCTTAAGTTCAAATCTTCAAATTGAGAGAGAAATTTTGAACAAAATTAAAATTGAAATGTGATAGTTTCTGAATTGTGCAACAAACTTTTTTTTTAATTTGGACTCCAAATCCTGAAGACTCAACAGGCATCTGTAGCTGGATGGGCTAGATAGCATACATTCAATACACCAGCCAATCCATGGGCACCCGTGGACTCGACTGTGAAAGAGGGTGGATAGTGGTTTCCTTAAAATGAGTCATGTCATAACACATCATTATATTGGCAATTTGAAAAGAGTTGGTAGTTGATGCCCTGGAGAACTGGCTGATGCATGGGAACTGGCCACATTAGGGAAACAATGGGAGGGCGGAAAAAATAATTCAGATTGTAATAGGACATTTCTCCTTCCATATATGAAATCTGATGCAACAATATTTTGCTTCTTTTGAATCATTAGCATGTCTACTAAACATGATGTATATGTAAAAGGAACACACCAGTCTTGGGCAGATATTTAGATTGCCGTCGCGCCCCCTGTTCCAGTCGGCCCTCGGCTACGGGTGCTGCCAACACGTCTTAGTGAATGAAGTGCCACTGCACAACAACCACGTAGCAAGGAGCCCATGTGGTACGCTGGCATGATGTCATGCTGCCCTCCTCGACAAAGCCATGCCAATGTAGGTGCAATCGGAATGGTCACGGCTAGCAGATCAACAAGGAAGTAACGGCTCCAGTGACAGTTAGAAGGATCTTGTTCTTGTGCCTCATCATCTTCAGTAGCTCCTTCATTTTCATTGATCTGTGGTGGCTGCTCAGATGTTGGAGGTGCCCGAAGGCTAGGTTGCTGGATTTGTGGCATAGTCAACACCAGTTGTGGAGCCGTTTTTGACTGGCCGAGGCTGTCTTTCGGTAAAGGGTCAGCGAGGTAAGATTTTTGTGTAGACAGTTTGGTGGAGGAAGACACTGAAACCGTTTGCGGTTCCGCAAGAGTAATGTCCGGGGCTGTTGTGGCCAAGGTGATGACGCTCAGTTCTTCACCTTCACCCTCTTCCTCTTCTTCCTCCGGTGAAATCCAGGTGATAGTCGGGCTGCAGGCTTGCGATCTGAATCCAGGCTTATCGCTTACATCAGATGCACTGGGCGGTGCTGATGGTGGAGTAGGAGGTGGAGGAGGTGGGGCTTCCTGCTGAGGGAGATGTAAGAAAAGATGGTGATGAGGGAGGCAGGCGTGCAGTGCACAGCTGCAGTTGTTGTTCACCATACGGCAGGGTCGGCCTACAGGCCCACTACACAGTTTCTCATGGGTGGCCGAGCGTGAAAGGCTGGAACACAGCATCGTAGGAGGGGCCTGCTCGGATAGAAGAGCTGCTTCCAGGATGAGTCGAGAGCGTCCGTCACCTCTTGGTAAAGTCGCAGCTCCCCGGTTGGCGGGAATGGGGTGAACGCGGTGCTCGGAGGTAACGTTTCCATTGCGGTCGATGCCAGGCAATGTCTCGCTGCTCAACCTAGTAAAGGTGGCACTGCGACCAATGGTGTGAGCTGGAGAGCAGCCACATGACCTTGAGGCTCCATGTCTTGACTCCAGTCTGACTCCCCTCGCTCCATCTGACTTACAGTCCAGTACGTCAGAGTCGTGATGGCCTGGGTTGGTTCGGGCAGCTTCCACGGCCTGCTGGAGATGCCGGATCTCTTGTCGAGCTTCTTTTAGTGCCAGCTGGGCCTCAATGCGATGACACTCCTCCTCGATCCAGTCCTCCTGCATGCGAGTCAACTGCATGCGCAACTCTCCGATCTCTGAGTCCCTGCAGTAATGTGCAACGGAATGATAAAACAAGACACTTGTCTCTATGAGTTTAATATGTACTGATATCAATCATCATAATATTCATTAGCTAGAAAGCTAGATGTCTGGTTTCTGAATAATACAATTATGACAGTTACACTGTTTATCAATTGTCTATTTGTATCTTATGTATTTTTCAGTACAGGGCACAACTTAAGTCACATAAATTTCTTATATACAAAATGGAACACTGTATGTGTCACAGAATTAGTGTTTCTTTCCAACCGATCGAGATGATCTAGTGTACCAGAAGTAGCACAGGCTGACTGGGCAGCAGATCAGGAAACACATTTGTTCCGCCACTGACCTGTCCTGCAATCTCTCAACATTCTCCTTCAGCCGGGCACGTAAGTGACGGATACACACTTCCTTCTGCTGCAGCGGAGTGAGATACTGCTCGGGAGCAGGAGGACGGATCCCGTGATTCTCATTACAGCCTCCGTACTTCGCCTGCCGTCTGGGCCGAGAAAAGAGACACTCAGAGAGGAGACAAATTCAGAGAACAAGCCGAGCCGGACCTCTTTACTGCAGTGTGAACGGAATTTAGTACTTGTGACCTTGCTTGTTTTTGGCTGCATGTTAATATAATGTATGATTAACAATAAGCAGAAATACTGAACCGTTATCAACTCCAAAACGCCTCACAATACGTGCTCTTGACTTTGAGTCACGACACCTTACACTTAATTTTGATATACTTTCAGTTCAATAAACAGTGTATTTTGCTCTGTATTAGTAATTACAATTGATTGATAGTAAAATGATTTTTTTTTAAATGCTCTGGGATCGACTATTTTATAACACTTTATTTTTATTCCATGAACTAATTTTGCTAAGGAGCAAAGTAGATCTTGCACATAAAATCTATTTTTGGGTCACACGTGTTCAAAATCTGGAACAAACCCCAAGCAGAGGACGTTTGTTATATCACAGTGTCTCTCTCCCTCCCTCTCTCTCTCTCTCTCTCTCTCTCCTTCTCTATCTAACACACGTGGACAAAATTGTTGGTACCCTTCGGTCAATGAAAGAAAAACTCACAATGGTCACAGAAATAACTTTAATCTGACAAAAGTAATAATAAATAAGAATTCTATGAATGTTAACCAATGAAAGTCAGACATTGCTTTTCAACCATGCTTCAACGGAATTATAAAAAAAAAATGAACTCATGGAACACGCCTGGACAAAAATGATGGTACCCCTAACTTAATAGTTTGTTGCACAACCTTTTGAGGCAATCACTGCAATCAAACGATTCCTGTAACTGTCAATGAGACTTCTGCACCTCTCTGCAGGTATTTTGGCCCACTCTCTCATGAGCAAGCTGCTCCAGATGTTTCCGGTTTGAAGGGTGCCTTTTCCAGACAGCATGTTTCAGCTCCTTCCAAAGATGCTAAATAGGATTGAGGTCAGGGTTCATAGAAGGCCACTTTAGAATAGTCCAATGTTTTCCTCTTAGCAATTCTTGGGTGTTTTTAGCTGTGTGTTTTGGGTCATTGTCCTGTTGCAAGACCCATGACCTGCGACTAAGACCCAGCTTTCTGACACTGGCCAGCACATTTCTCTCTCGAATCCCTTGATAGTCTTGAGATTTCATTGTACCCTGCACAGATTCAAGACACCCTGTGCCAGATGCAGCAAAGCAGCCCCAGAACATAACAGAGCCTCCTCCATGTTTCACAGTAGGGACAGTGTTCTTTTCTTGATATGCTTCATTTTTCCATCTGTGAACATAGAGCTGATGTGCCTTGGCAAAAAGTTCCATTTTTGTCTCATCTGTCCATAGGACATTCTCCCAGAAGCCTTGTGGCTTGTCAACATGTAGTTTGGCATATTCCAGTGTGGACTTTTTATGATTTGTTTTCAACAATGGTGTTCACTTGGCTCAAACACCGACGGATGGTGCGATCCGACACTGATGTTCCTTGAGCATGAAGTTCACCTTGGATCTCTTTAGAAGTCTTTCTGGGCTCTTTTGTTACCATTCAGATTATCCGTCTCTTTGATTTGTCATCAATTTTCCTCCTGCGGCCACGTCCAGGGAGGTTGGCTACAGTCCCATGGATCTTAAATTTCTGAATAATATGTGCAACTGTAGTCACAGGAACATCTAACTGCTTGGAAATGGTCTTATAGCCTTTACCTTTAACATAATTTTCTTTCGAATCTCCTGAGACAACTCTTTCCTTCGCTTCCTCTGGTCCATGTTGAGTGTTATACACACCATGTCACCAAACAACACAGTGACTACCTGGAGCCCTATATATAGGACCACTGACTGATTACAAGATTGTAGACACCTGTGATGCTAATTAGTGGACACACCTTGAATTAACATGTCCCTTTGGTCACATTATTTTCAGTATTTTCTAGGGGTACCATCATTTTTGTCCAGGCCTGTTCCATGAGTTTATTTTTTTAAATAATTCTGTTGAAGCATGGTTGAAAAGCAATGTATGACTTTCATTGGTTATCATTTTTTTTTTTATCAGTTTTTAAAAATTATTACTTTTGTCAGATTAAAGTTATTTATGTGACCATTGTGAGTTTTTCTTTCATTGACCGAAGGGTACCAACAATTTTGTCCATGTGTGTATGTATGCGTGTGTCTTACCGGGGTGTAGCTGGGTGAGATCGTGGTTTGCTATTGATTTCTGTGCCTTTGCAGGACGATGCTGAGCAAGTGCTGCTGATGGTAGAATCCAGATGTGTGTGTGGCTGTCTGCTACTGGCTGTACCAGCAGGCCGTCTACAACACACACATTGATGTGTAATCTTTAAAACACTGCTTAGTTCAAATCACTGGGCATGCTGACCCAGGTGCTCTCTTTTGATTTTATAGCAGTACGGTTCTGAAATGTATTTTGAAAAAGCCAAGATCTGGTATACAGGTGATTGCAAAAGTTTGCTCATCCATAATTTTCACATGGGGGGGGCAGGAAATGTAGGTCTATTTTATAATTTTTCTATTTTAACATATGATTCTTAAAAGATTATGGGGGGTGTACAAACTTTTGCACTTTCCTGTCAGAAACATTTATGTATTCCAGATGGAATCTGAGTGTGACTAGAGGATGCACTGATACCTGCGAGGTGCAGCAGACGGCCTTCTGTTAGATGAAAGGGACATAGGCGAGGAGTCTTTCACCATCTGCCTCAGTACACAATGTTCTGGTAAGATGCACACATATAAACACATATACACACACACATACACATACACACACACATTAGAGCAACAGCAGCACACTTTTCAAGATATCAAGTGTCAGGTTCTCCTGACCATAACCAAGTTAACACTGTACAGATCCTATATAAGGAATACAACACATGGGAGCGTGGTTTTGTTGGAGAATAATCAGTGTGATACGGCCAGTGTGAGACGCTGATGTGAGGAGATACTGTTACCATGGTGATTATTTTACAACATGTCATAAGTGATTTACTCCTTAAATACCACAGCAAAGTGGCAAAGAGTGCATTTTTTTCTGCTAATCAATGCGTTATTGTATTACGTTCGAGTCAACCCGGGACTTTTGATTATGCAGAATAACAGAACCCAGTTATGAGGATTAACTTATGCACTTATCCCAGCGTTTAACTAGTGCCCTGATGCCATCAAGGTAAAAGTTTTTTTCACCAGAGCCATGATCGGACTGAAACGCTGGCCTCCCAGGAACTCCTTTAAAGCCCAAACATGTAGAAATGGCTTGGAGCGAGGTCAGGACTATACAGCGGGTGTGGCAATAACTCCCAGCTGAGTTCCTGTAATGTGCAAGTGGTGTTGGTGAACGATGCACGGCCTCCTTTAAAACCTTTACACCATTCATTCAGTCATTTTACACATGACAAGTTTCGTCTCAAGTCCTGGTTTGACTTTTGTTTATAATACAGCTTACAGGGGATAGGGATAGGGTCAGTCAATGTGACACCTGGCATATCGGGCAACAGATACTCCCCACCCTGGAAGTATATCAGTCGTTTCTGTGGCATTTACGTATGGGGTCAGGTTGCTAGTTCAGGGTATCTGAGCACTTGGAGTGGCAACCCAGAAATCGGGGTTTGAACCAGGGACCTCTTGAACCACAGAGCTACCTCTGCACTAATACAGTTTTAAATAGTCTTTAAATAGTCATTCTCCACCAAGCCTCTCTTCTCTAAGTTCCCAAGATGAAATAATGCAGATTGTCATGTTATTGAGCAAACTCATTCGTGCTGCAAGACTGTAGTAAATCGCTGATGCTAGACACTCTTTCCTTAAATGTTAAATAAACACAGTCACCAGCAGACCAAGAAGAGCTGCCAAACAGCCAGCTTTAGACAAGATCCATAATCCTTAGTGAATAAATCAAAAAGGTATCAAAAGTAATCACGGTGTGAAATCTTACAGACTCACATTGACATTAGTCAGAGAACGCACTCACACGCACTCACACACACACAGTTGAGTCATGCTCTCTTTCACTGTTTCATGTAACAAGCAACTGTGTCAGGACACTCGAGTCCTTCTTAACAAAAACGCAGCAGGTCACAGGTGACGCAAGCAAGACAAGAGCTGGAGCAGAGCTGAAATACAGTACAGACCAAAACGGGGGTCTTGTAAGAGGTCTCTGAACAACTACACAATGTCAGGTTGTTGTTGTCTTTGTTTTATAAAGTGTATATTGTTATCATAGGCACTTTAACATATCTGGTGTTCCACTGCTTTCCATTAAAGAAGAAGTTTCCTGTTCATGATATCAAGTCTGTTCAGAAGGCCAGGGACAGTTGTCTTCAGATTTGATAATTTGGAGAGATGCCAAACATCTTCACATGTCCTTTTTTTGGAAAAGGAAATACGAGTATGATAATCTGGTTCACGAGACAAGAATTCCACGCAGATTTGAAAACCATGGCAGCAAACCTGATCGACCTACTGAATAACGTTCACAAGTTTTTTTTATATATTTTTTTAATCATTTTTAATCTCTCAAAGCTATTCTTCTCAAACTCAATTACAGGGAATATTCCCTAACGGTGACTAAACGGTGGATAAAAGGCCACATGTACTCCAACATCCTCTGCAAGTTACATAAGAAAACCAGTCTGAGTGCAGATAAACTGACACGGATCTGGGAAACGTTGTGATCATGCATGGTTGCCTAGTAACCCAGCATCCGGGTCGGACTGATTACAAAATCAGAGATGAAAATGTGCCAGAAGTAATGCGATTATCAGATGTGAGCAACAGGGCAGGAAATGCAATGCAGCGAGAACAGTTTGGACTGACTGAGCTGAAGCCAGAATAGAAAGAAAACGCACACAGGAAAAAAAAAACATAATTAGCAGGTACAGTCAGTGGAGTCTTGGTGTCATTCAGTCTGGTAGGACTGTACAGTGTATAAAGAACATTAACATGGACTAGGGAAGAAACAAGTCTAAATTATTAACATTGTAATGAATAAATAATTACAGTGGCACATGTGGAATGATGGGATATATCCAGGGCCGCAGACACCGGGTCTAAGGGACATGTTATCTAGGGACATGGGTTATATTTTAGTAACATTTGGCAAGGAATAAGCGTAATACTCTTACATTTGGTCGTTTTAACTTTTGACTTATTTAAAAAAAATATATAGATATGTTTGAAGATTATGAATAGTTGAAGATTGTCAAGAATATATCACTTGCTAAGATGTCATTTTTTTGCAGTGCACCTTTGGACAGGAACAGAAGGTGTGATTTGTGAGCCACAATTCCTTTAGCACACTACAAAAAAATGACATCTTAGCAAGTGTTATATTCGCGTCCAGAAGACTCATCACTCAGGCTCTTCCACTGCAAAAATTACACCTAAGATAATGAAACATTCCTGTATCTAACCAAACCTATCTAAAAGTTCTTAAAATAAGTTTACAACAATCACGTTCTTAGGAATTTATTTCCTGAAAGAAGCAAAATTATCTGCCAACAGAACAAATCTTTTTCCGCTTGGAATTTCAGTAATATTTGACTAGAAATAGGCTAAATAATCTTGTACAGCAAGTCCCCGACTTATGAATGAGTTCCATCCCGGGAGCACGTCCGTAAGTCGGTTTCATTCATAAGTCCGACAAAGCAAGTCTCATACACCATTGACACATATATACAATGTATAGCATGAAAAAAACTCTCGTGAGAGTTTAAATCGCAAAGGGAATCCGGTGACGCGGCGGTGTCAGGTGATCTCGTTTAAATTTACCCGCGAAGAGGGCGGGGCGATGACAACACTACATGGTGTTTACTGAACGCTTGAACGGACGGCATTTTGTTTGGCATTTGGTTGAGGATTTTCCAAAATCACGATTATTCAAAATCAGGACAGCTTTATGGGGGAGCCATTTTCTATCATTGTGCTGACTGATTCACTGAAACCGGTGAGGCCAAATCATTCACCCCGCCCCCCAGAAACACATACAATATACCGTACAGTATACAATATACTTTAGACATTTTATACATTCACTTACACACTGAAAATATTGTATATAATTGTAAATACTGGTATCTGGTGCACTGCAGTGTCTATTTTTTGTACAATACTTCAGCGATTTATTCTGTGGCCCGTTCGTATCTACGGAAATATGTTTATAAGTCGAATGTTTATAAGTCGGGGACTGTATTTGTTTGTTGTAATTCAGAGCCTGAATGATGAATCTTCTAGACCAGCGTGATTAAAAATCTACCGAGGCTTTTCCAAACAAACATTCTCCAAGTCGCCGAGCTTGCTATCCTCTATTCAACTTTGCTAAACTTTGTCCAGGCAATCTCTGAGATGTTCCTGCTCGCATCTCTTAACCATTTTTTGTCTTATATACTGTATGTGGTGTTAGTTGTTTTGGCCTTTTGAAGTCCCTTATGAGGTCCCTGAGACTACAGCCAGTCTAAAAAAAAAAAGATCGTTCTCAAATGCTTTTGGACTTCCTGTCATAGAGTGATTTGTATAGTGGAATACCAGAATATCTTTTTAATTGTACAGTATATAGTGCCAATCATGTGTGACAGGGCAATGCATAACCTCATGTACTGTAGATTAAATGTAAAGCTTCAGCCTGTGGCGTAGCTGTTGTTGCCAGACTGACGACCTTGTGCGATATTCACAAACGAGTATCAACCCATTACAGAACAGTGTGAAATGCAAAAGCTCTTCACTGAATGTCATTTCTGAGGGCTGAAATGTGTCAGTGAGAAAGGTCAGAGGAGAACAGCCAGACCGGTTCAAGCTGTCACAAAGCCTACAGTAACTCCAGTAGCCACTCTTTACAACTGTGATGAGCAGAAAAGCAACTCACAATGCATTAACACTTCAAAAATCTCACTACTTCAAGTACAGAAATGTGCCAGGACAATGGGCACGGATCACTGAAACTAGACAGTTGAAGATCGGAAAAAATCTAAATTATAAATATAGTCCTGGTGGCAACCAATACGAATAAACTTAGTTCAACTTACAAGGTTTTGTATACCATTTATGTGAAGTCTTTTCAAACCTCCAGCACCTGGGTTATGTGGAAATTAGTTTTAAAAGCACAATTAATATTTTACAAATGCTTACTCAGACACTGCTAAACATGGTCTAGATGGAAATATTGATTTATTATCATGCCTAAATCAATATTCACAACCGAATATCCATCCATTCCTACTATATTGATCATGCGACCCCTGCCTCATGGCTCCATATTTATGTTGTACAATGTTTAAGTTCTACAGATCAATAAACCTATGAACCTTCATGTCTAGACAGAGCTAGTAGATGATGGGATTTCCAGCCTTGGCTATAGTGCTGCAGTCTATAGTGTTAATGCAGAGTGAACATAATAAAGAGGCATCATGGAAACTGTCTCTTAAAGATGATGTGTTAAGCTGTAATGGCGTTTTTTGGGAAGTCTAAGTGAACACCAGTTCTTCAGTGGTAAAGGAGGACATTTATAGTATTTCAATTTATGGAAGGAGTCGAAGGTGTTTTTTTTAACCGTTAGATGTTTTAAAAGAGTCTTGATACATCTGTTCACGTCAAACCAGGACTTTTTTCATTGTGCTACATTAATGCACTTATCCTATAGTGTTTCACTAGAGCTTGGACACCATCAAGGTAGAATGTTTTCTCAGATCGGACTACCTGCTTCACATCTGAAATGCTGGAACTGCTTTTAACGTGTGGAGATGGCTTGGAGCGAGGTCAGGACTGTAATGATGGGATGTGGCAATAACTCCCATCTGTGCAAGTGGTGTCCGTGAATGATTGTATGTTCAGTTCCTACAGACAGATTCGTCTCTTCCACAAGTTGGTGACAAGTTATCCTTCGATTTTCAAAGATCGGGTGTTCCACTTGTTGAATATTCATGGGAACGACTGCAGTGGGCTCCAAACCACCTTGACTGGGATCGTCATTCATGGAAGTATGGCCTTCTTTAAAACTTTGCAACATTCAAATGTTTTACTATGCCTAAGATTCTGATCACAATTCATTCACAAGAAATGTTATCACAAGTCCCGGTTTCACTTGAACACTCCTTGTACAGTATATTTATAGCTGTTATAACAAAAGTGATAAACTAATATGTATCACAAAAACATTCCACATCAATGCTCCACTCCACACCAAACTGTATAAGTGTAAACTTTTTTTTCAATCATTAATAAACATTATTTTTTGTACTCTCTCTATCTCTGTAATAAGGTTCTGCAGCACTCTGGGTCAATTTCAGCCCATTCCTCTTGGCCAATAATCTTCTCTGATGGGTGCACAATTTCTAAATGTTCAATAAATCTCCAATAGGATTTAAATCAGTAGACGGTTAGGCCGTGCAAGACCTTCTTGAGTTATTTTGGCTGTATGTTGAAGGGTGCATCCATCTTCTGCTGAGGTTACCGTATCTTGGTTGATAATATTATGTTCACCTCTTGTACGCCCTGGGACATCTCTGCTTTCAGGTTTCCTGTGATGACGTGTAATGCAGCAGTAAGGTTTGCAGAGAAACAGCCTAATATCAAAGCAGAGCAGCTTTGAATGCGTTCACAGTTTATTCCCATTTCTTTAATTTAATCTACATCATTTATACTTATTCATTCATCTTCTATACTGCTTATCCTGTGTACAAACTCCATGCACACAGACCCAGGCACTGGTTTTACGCCGGATACTCTTCTTGATGCAACCCTCCCATTTATCCAGGGCTTGGGACCGGCTCTGCATCCGGTGGCTGGGGTTTGTGCTTTGGCTGGGAATCGAACCCGGGCCTTACACATGCCATCAGTAAATAATTACATTTTATTTAACCTAATATAAAGAACTAAGTGGGAGGGGGGGGGGGGGGGGGGGGGGGGGGTCAAGACTTTTGCACATTACTGTATAGCTGAAAGTTTTTTAAATGTAAGATTACAAATACATATTTCATTATAGTGTTAAAAGTAGTGTTACTTTTTCTACTGTTTATGCTTAGGTATACACACATTTTTGTTTATATTTATAAGCAGAAAATCAAAATAGCATAACTTGTGTACATGTGAAGTGGATCCATGCACTGGGAGTATATTAAATAACAAAAACAAATGTATCTGAATACAATTCCCCTGAATTGTTTAATGAATGAATCCTGGCATGTAATTAATTAACGCCGGCTTTTGCATCACTTTACTTATGTTGCATCTTGTTTATGTTTATTTAGGTATTTATTTATTTATTTATTTCATGACAGCATGCACGAATGCTCATCTGTAATAACCCCCTCTGCCCTGTTGTTGCACCACTGTGGCACAGGACACTCGACCTTTTGTTGTACCCTCATGTGTATTCATGTTTATGATGCTCCTGTCACTCACAGCATCTTGCCCCACTTAGCCCCGCCCCCTGCTGATGCTGCAGCACAAACCCACACTATAACCCAGACCTGAAATCATAACTTACACTAAACTGCACAGACTCCGGTGTCTCATCTGTTCGCGGCTCGTCCTCCATCACAGCAGCCCCGGGTCTTTATTTTATTTTGTTTAATGTGTCGGTGACCTGGAGCAGTGATGTCCTGCAGCGCCCTGTCCCTCGCCGCCTACATGAAGGAGGATGAATGACGCTGCTGAGCGCGCGCGCACGCCGCACACTGACGCTGCAAAAGCGCAGTGACGTCACGGTGCGGCGGGTCTTAAAGGGACACGAACACCGATATTTCAGCAAGATGTCCGTTCTATTCCACCTGCTGAGTTTATTTATTTATTTAAATTAGGAAAAATGTGTGGCGGTTACCTCATAAATTTTGGTTAATAATAACATAATAGAGGTTTCCTATAAATTGTGACAGAATTTACCCCACAAATCACTCACACACGCATCATCTACTGTATATACTGCTTTATTCTGTATACAGGGTTGCAGAGGCCTGGTGCCTAGGAGACTCAGGGCTCATTCACACACAAGAGGCAAATCAGGAATGCCGGTTAACCTAATCTGCATGTCTTTGGACTGTGGGAAGAAACTCGAGGAAACCCATAAACACAGGGAGAACATGCAAGACCCTCAGCCCTCAATCTTGGAGGTGCAAGGCGACAGTGCTAATCAGTAAGCCACTGTGCTGCGCCAAACATAGAAGTATGTGATGGAATTTGAAAGAACAATAAACCCTAACTGAACCCTAACGTCACTGTGATGTAGTGCTTAGCACTGTCGCCATGCACCTCTAAGTATGAGGGCTTGATTCCCGCCTCGAGTCTGTGAAGTTTGCATGGTCTCCCTGTGCTTGGTGGGTTTCCTCCAGGTGCTCCGGTTTCCTCCCAAAGATATGCAGATTACTTTAATTGACATTCCCAAAATTGCCTGTAGTGTGTGTGTGTGTGTGTGTGTGCCCTGCAATGGATTGGCACCCTGTCTCCAGATTTCCCTTAAATTTGAAAACTATTATTGTGCTTTTTCTCAAAGAAAATGATTAGTTGAAAAAGCAATCAATACCTATAACGGTTGTCTTTTTTACAATATTTTTGTTTAATATATATATATATATATATATATATACACAGCACTCCTAAATTCAAAACATGGCTATTGTTATTCAGAGTGTATATTTAAGGGAAATGGCAACATCACAACACATTAAAATAACCCAAGATTATGCAGTATTTGCAGAGCTTTAATAACTCAAATAAAACTAAATGCAAATAATTTGTAAACAAATTGTGCTACTGCTTTGGCTAAATAACAGTAAGAAATCAGTATTTGGTGGAATAACCCCGATTTGCAATTACAGCTTTCATGCGTTTTGGTATGCACTCCACCAATTTTTTACACTGCTGTTGGGTAACTTTATACCACTATTTTTGCACAAAAAAACAAACAGCTCAGCTTTGCTTGACCATCCATATTCCTCTTGATGACATTTCAGAAGTTTTCTGGAGTAAATTGCAGTGGTCTTATTTGCTCTTATTTTTTTCTAGAGTCTGGAAAAATATAAGAGACCATATGAAATGCCCTTAATTTATTTTCTATGCATAATGTTGCTGTTGGTCTTTCCGCTGCTCAGTAATTTATTTTGTTATTTTGTTTTCTTCTTGTTGTTCACACCGAGCATATCCTCTTATGTTGTACTTGAATGTTGTTTATGACATCTGTGTTCTTGCTCATTGGTATATTTTGTGAATGTATTCATTACTTTACTTTAAAAAGGATGAGGGTGCCAATTCCATTCTTTTTAACTATTTAATTAAAATAGATAAATAAAAATCAAGACATAATGGTTAGCACTGAGCTAACCATTGGTTAGTAGCACAGCTCCAACGGCATTCAATTGGAGAAAAATGAAACAATCTAAAACAGATTAACTGAAGAAGAAAAAAATAGCTGTATAAAAACAAAACAGCAGAGCAAGCGCATCTTTTCCCAGGTACTGTTTTCCAGCACTATTCAAAGTTAGATTAATGAGAAATCTGATGCAAAAGTAGTGGAGATGGTGCAAACATCGGAGACAAATTTCCAGAATGCAGTGCCGCTCTACGACACCGTTGCTGAGGTAGGGAAGAGACTCAGATTGGCTACTTAGCTTTTACTTGGTCATGAGTGTGATGGCCTAGACGGTTGTATTAGGATAAAGCTGATCCGCTCGTGCAGAAAGCACAGACGAGAAGATGAAATAGTCTAAAGCACTAAAGCATTGCTGCAGCGCTTTCTTTAGGTGGAGATGAATCAAGGGTTAAATTGAAAGAACTTTTAGCAAATAGTCACATGGCAATGTAGGTAAGGTAGGACATAATTTTATCAATGTAGTTAACCAAAGTGAAAACAGATATGTGAGTGAGTAATTTTTAATGTTTTTAAGATTTTTTTTTTCATTATAAAATAAATATAATTATTGAGGATCACAAGCTAATTATAAAGATTAATGTGCATGTTGTTTAGGGTGGAGCTCTCACTGCGAGACACCCAATAGACAAGAGGGACAATTTTTTACTGTACATCTGACATTAAGAAACATATTCCTTATTTTGCTCGTATCAAAATGAATTGCTCAGTATTAACATCATAACCTTAAAAAGAACGAATAATATCCTGGAATGTCAAACAACACCACCAAATGTACATGTCATTAACATATCAACTAGCCATATGAAACAGATACGTTTGTGTACATAAAATATGAACATTATATAACATAGATTAACAAAACAGGGATGTAGAATAAAACCCCAATCTATAAATCAGAAGCAAACACCCACAACAAACCCAACATTTAACTGGATTCAAAACACACAACAGTGCGTGACTTACTAGTTAGACATTAATCCATTAAACAAACCAGCTCGAAACCTGTCTGTTTTGCATTGTGTCACTAGAGATTCTTGTCAGTTATGTTCTATGTACGAGTCAGAGCTTAGAAAGGATGATGTCATTTCCTTTATGCTGTTCAACTGCCTCGTTAATTTGCTCCATAAAATTCCAGTGATTAAGTACTCAGTAGGTGGATGAAGTGGCACAAGGGGCTCTTCTTTAATCTTTCTGTCTTAAAGCTTCTGAAAGAAAGGACCAGGTGTGATGATGATGTCACTGTAGGGAGCAGCCTGGTGGAAACCTATGGCCTGCTGTTTCTTCAGCACCAGCAGACAGAAGAACATGGCTGCTGCCCTGGGTCGACTGCAATTCTCACATAGTTCATGAAGGCTGAATGAGGAATCGGGGCTACTGTTCTGCTTCTGTTATGACACATGTATCTAACATTAATGCAGGTGTTAACCACAGAAGCATATACACAAATACACACATACACATAGGGGAAAAAACTTTCAGTAAAACTACTGATCAACATTATATTCTGAAACATAATAAATATGCCTTCCTCAAGCTAACTCTGAGCATTATACATTTTAGTTTAAATATTTGTTTGCTAATTTGTTGGATGGCACAGTATTTTCTAATTCTAATAATAAGTTAGTTGTTATGCAATATCACTTTTTTTCGCTCTTACAAGCTCATATTAAGGAAAAATAGAATAAAGAACGAGCAAATTTGTTGGTGCAAATGCTGGTCTCAGAGTTACAAAATGCAATTCGGTTAAACACTAAGGTTTGATTCGATAGCCTCTGTGAAATGACTGGAACCTGATCAGTTTGAGCAGAATTTACAGATGAGGAGATGAGAGAGCAGTACTGACAAAAGAACTAAATCCATGCTGCATCGATCGCTTCAGGTATAGATGAAGAAAATCCCACAGGCCTTAAGAGGCCATTAACCAAAGTGAACAACAGACCCAATATGCCCATGAAAGAAACTTAAGCTAATAAAATCAGCGTAGAATTTCATTACAAAATAAATTTTTGATGCCACTGAAGATCATGTTAGCTATAAAGATCAATAGGGTGGATTTTTCCTACAAAGCTAACCAGCTTCTTAAGTTCCACTGACACTTGATCAGTGAGATACAATATAATTAGCTTTTAGGAATGAGATGCCACACCTGTACTGGAATGAGCAAACAGACCCCTGCCTTCTTAAGGTATCCAGTGCCTTTTGTTTAGTTGTTACAATACAGCATGTGTTTATTTTAATTTGACATCCTTGATTCTTGTCTATTTATGTATTCAGGGGATGAGTAGCGTTCTATGTGATCATCCAATTTACCGATCCATGCCTCATGGCAAAAGAATCTTATTTCTGCGTCATTTGGCTCAAAAAGATAGACTTAGACGCCCTTTCTAAACACTTTAAATGAAAACAGAGAAAAAGTAAAAAAAAAAAAAAAAAAGTCCAAAAGCATTAAGCATCATAGCATTAATCTATACATATAATAAAATAGTAAATTTGACATCTCTGTACATTAAAGATATTTGCGGAAAAATAATTTGGTGGGACGTAAAATGAGAAATCACATCAAGATGCTTTTTGAAAATTTTTGTCTGTCTGTTTATTTGTGCATGCATCACGTACAAACTACTAAACGAATTGTAATGGGATTTTCACAGGTGTATTTGGCAAAGCTTAAGGTAACGTGTAGGCTTTGTTTCATCACAATCAGCCCAGAATTGGGAATAGAAGATACTCTACTTTAAAAATTTAAATGGAAAACATCCTTAAACTGATCTTTAAAAAATCCCTAACCCTAGTTAATCTCAAAATTCAACAGAAAGTGCTGTACATGTTTTAATACAGCGCCATGAGCGTGCAATTGAAATCTACTTAGTAAACATCTTTATTTTGGGCACGTAAAATGGTAATGTAAAATTTTTTGTTTATTCCAAAATTCAACAGATGATATGCGCCTTTTTAACTGGCACTAAATGTCTCTGTGTGAGTCTGCCTTTAAGAGTGTATACTCTCTAGCATACCTATTTAATAAATTTTCCTTTCCCTCTTTCTTTTAATCCATAATAAAACCCTTTCCCTCAGCAATTCAGTATATCGTCCTATATCAGAAACAGACCAGAGGGAATGATCCCAGTGGACAGATTAGAATATCTTACTCTGATAGCCTGGAGGAGATTCTGCGCGCGACAAGTCATTTTCTTCTCCTCGACATTCTGGCTGTCCAGGGAAGAGTGCTGAAATGAAAAATGCTAAACTAAGAAATAAATAAAGAGAAATCGACTACTGAAACATAGCTTAATGTTTGGGATAAGAGTGTTCATATACAGTAGAGAGTGTGTGTGTGTGTGTGTGTGTGTATGCGGGCCGGGGTGTCCTCTCATGAACCCAATTAATAATAATAATAAAGTTTAAAGTTCTGGTTCACACCAATGTCAAATGGACACACCTGGGTCTGTGTGAGCACTGGTGGAGTTTCACTGTCCATTCCAGATGGATGAACCAGCATTGACTCATCAGAGAGCAGCTCCAGCCTGCTGTTCTGTAGGAGAAGAGGTAAGAGGAAGGAACACAGACGAGGATGAGGAGGAGGAATAAAAGAGGTGGGTGAACTGCATATGACAGCATATATTACAGATAACAAGTCTCATTTTCAAAGAGATTCTAATTAAGGCTTTTGATATTTTTAATCAAGAAGCCAACATTCTCTATATGACTGTGTGTGTAATGTGCAATATATTTTTGGACATCCTTTATTTTTATACATCTGCCTAGATTTTTGGTCATCCTTAGTTTTTATTTTTATTTTTATTTTTTTTACATCTGGTCAATAATGTAACGTAAACTATTTAAAAAAAATCCTGCATCACGTGAGTTGAATATGTCAGATTTTTACATACATAAATATGTATATAATAGATCAATAAAATGAACAGGTATACAATTCCATACAATCAGCATACTTTGTATAAAATATAAACATACAGGTAAATGTAAATACAATCACCATATACATTTACATAGAAACAGTATATTCTTATAATTTTAGAGAATTTCACCTTGTTAATGCACCTTAATCTGCAATTTCTTTTATATAACTTTACCCTTTTCTAATTGCAATTTTAAATTTTAACCTAGCCTTAATATTCCTCGACACCTTGTTGTTTGTACTGTATAATCTGTGAACTGACTGCTGTAATGTCACAATTTCCCTTTGGGACTAATAAAGTCTCTCTTTCTTATCTATCTATAAACAAATCATAAACATTAATGAGAAAATGATTGTACTGCCCCCTAGTGCTTAAGAAAAAGTCATAATTTTTCCATAGTCTGTAATTTGTAATGTTTCTACGATTTTATAGTGCCAAATGAAACATTTACTATTCAAGTGCATTTCAACACCATGTTAAAATGTAAAATTTACAGTCATGTGTGTTGGAGAGCCTGCTTCGTGTGAGTGTGTGTACATTTCTAACATTGAATTCTGAGGGTTCCATATGTATGAAGGATGGTTCGATAAAGCTGGAAGCCTCTGCTGCTCTGTTTCCGTCCACAGTTTCTTGCAGTAAGCTCATTTCCTCCATCATAGGCACAGCAGTGCTCTCACTCTCGGCTACACAGACACACAGCAAGAAAAAAGCACCTTTATTAGCAGTCCATAACTACACCTGAGTGGGTATGTGGCTGCTGTAATGACCTTGTGTGTGTGTTTGTGGGCGTATAGGAGTACACATTACCCTCTCTCATCTGCTCCCTCGTCTCCTTCGGGTCATTTTCATCTCCAGCTTTTCTGTTTGGCCCCATTTTTCCAGGTAACACATCTCTAGGGAAGAGCTGGATGAGAGAGGAAAGGACATTTAGCCATGGTGAATTGCTTTACCATAGAACTGACAGAGTAATTACCCAGAATCCACCACTTTGACAGAATAATAATAGCTAAGAGTCAGATGATGGATGTCCCAGACCAAACATATAGACAGGAATGGCTGTACATCTTGCTGTGTCAGTGTGATATGATGACTACCTCATGGGTTTGACATTAAATACAGACTTCTACAAAATCTGCATATCTTTCTTAAATGGCCTTTTACACAGTGATGGCATATGCTTACAATATTAATCTGTAATAATAATAAATTATAAATTCAGCATGCTTGAGTTTATTATTCAAAAATGCTTAACCTCAGTAGAAAACATATTGCCTTCTGCTGAACTGTAAGTCCAGACGCTGAGCTACTGAGTGTGGTCTTGCATGTAGTAATTACGAAGAACACCAAAAAAAAAAGAAAGAAAAAAAAAGTGGGAGGCCAGACATGTGGGCAGACACTGATTAAGGCTCGGACTGCATTACAATGACCACCAGTCGCCAACATAATACAACCGAAGTACAAAGGTGTTCAAAGGGAAATGTAAATATGTTCTGATGAAATCTCCAGAAACACATAAAGCCTGTCTGTGTTACCTTCTGCAAGTCGTCGTCCATGACAGGTGTGCAGAAATGTGAAAATAGATAATCCACGCCTCCATTTTCCTTCCAGTCCATGAGTTGCCGTGTGGGTGGAGCTATGTCAAGGGGAGCCAGAAGTTCAGAGTAGTCAGCTAGTTGGGCTCTGATGGCTTCGTTAGAAAGCTCCTTTAAGTGATCTACTACCAGCTTCCTTTTTCTACGTCCTTTCTTCTTCTCTGAAGAAGCTGAGAATAATAATCAAGGTATTAGCAAAACCCTGAGTCTTAAAGAATCAAGATGTTCTTTCTACAGACTGAAAAATAATGAGTGTTTCCTGCAGTCCTTTCTGTTCTTAACTTTAATGCAATGTCAGTATGCATCCAGCATGTATCAGTACATCCACAAAGGCAACCAAAAAAAACAACAACTTAGTTTTAAAACATAAAAACATAGTTATAAAATTGCCAAAATAAAATTATAGCCTGTTTTGGAGGTACGGCTCATAGAGTCAGTATTCACATCACAGGCGAATCAACTTTAGTTTTAATTCATATTATTAATATTATTAGATCTGATGGCTTGGTGCACACAGATGATGCTACTGATCAAGAAACATAAATGCTACTGTATAATACAATTTGTGATATTTGTCACTGAACATCGTTGGACCAGAAACATACATGTAACTTCCACAGGTTCAAGAGCAAAGCCTTCCTCTGCATTCTCCAGCAGTGTGGTCTCATTTAGTGTGGGAGTCTCTGGTAAGGCCTCTGAAGTAGCTATGGAAGGCTCTGAAGCTGAAGAAACACAAAATTACAGTCACACTGCAAGCCAAATTGCATTTGTCTTTTAAACTTGCTCCATTTAATCCAAGCATTTGTTATTTGTTGACTTCATATATTCAGGATTATGAACTGAAATTGGATTAAGAACACTTTGTGATTCGTTTTGCTGATGTCCTGGAGCAGAAATCAGCCAAGGCTGGAGTACAGACTATTAATAATGAAACCATTCTTCATTGGTGTAATACACATAGTTATCACTTAGGGGCGCACAACAACACTGTTTACAGAGACCCACACACCCAAGAAGTTTTTAAGGTTATTAATAAACAATCAATCAGACTATTAATAAACAAAAAAGTACTTAATTTTACATCATAAATCGGGGATCTTGAAACATGACATGTGGCAAAATAAAATAAAACCAAACCAAAATAAACATACAAAGAAACCAGAATTCACCTGTAGGATTTATGGCAGTTGGTGGGGGTGTTGCAGGGACCTCAACTGGTGATTCACCAAAGGAATCAGTCAGCAGTGCACTCTCATTAGCATTTGCTATGAAATCTGCACAGAAGAAACTTTGTCTTAAAAACTGCCTCACAAGAACAGAACAGATCAAGAAGTGTATTTGGCTTTAAGAGGAGACAGAATTTCACATTTTACTACATTTAATTTTGTCTGTTATTTGTTTAAATAAAGAATTTATTCATAAAATAATATTTAAATATATTATCATAAAATGATAATACATTTAAATAATTTAATCTGTGAATAAACATGTAGATACAGTACACACTAGTGCTGTACACTTATGTATTAAAGCTCACATCCATGTAGTTATAGATAGATTAAAGATATATACTTCTATAAAAAATTATGATTTGTGAAATTGTTTACTACCAACAAGATCAAAAGCCAGGCCCTCATCACCAAACCCATCACCATTTGCACCGAGACTTTGGAAGCTTGTATCGAACAGTCCCTGATGGGACTGGATTTCATCTCCTGTTAAAATAAAATAATAATGAATAAAAATCAAACCAGGAATGAAACCATAAAACCTCACTACGTACCAATGCCTGCGGTTACTACTGGGATTTTCTATTAGATTAGATTTTAGTGAGACACTTACCCAAGTCGTCCATGGAGAAAAAGCTATTTCCAAAGTTTTCCTTCATGGTGATTTCCTCTGTGCGACTCTGGTTGAGTGAAAAGTGATCTACGACATCAATTGTACTAAAGAAACACAAACGCATACAAAAATCATGTTATTGTAACAGTAAGCAAAACACTGGATGAAAGCTGAAGGCAGGAAATGTCTAAGCGCTGGATGGAAAACACTGTACTTGAGATCAGGCAACTGTGACTCAAAGTCAGGGAACTCCTCAGGCAGTGTGATGGCTTTAACCATGGCCTCCATTCGTTCTTCAGGCAGATCCAACTGTCCTGTTATGACAGTTTGAAAGCAAACATGTGACAATGATTTAATGGTTGTGTCTCCTGATTTCCAGCATTTTTGTAACAATACTAGAAATAATACTACGAATTAACAGAACTACCTATTTGATATGAAATGCCTGATCAACCTTGAAAAATAATAATAATAAAAATTTTCCACACACCATATTTAGTATATTTGACTGGTGTGTTAACAGGGTTTGGGGTCGCTTCCAAACAAACCTTTCAGATCGTTAGATGTAACTCTGATTCAGCCTAATTGCAGGAAGTGATTAATAAAATGAACAAAATGTTTTATCATGCACTTCCCAGTCCTCAGCTTTACACATGCCCACCATTTATTCTTCCAGGTTTCTAAAATCTGTATGATATTAAACTTAATTGGATCATACTTAACAAAATGATTGATTTCCCACAAATTTCACCTATTTAAACAGTTTACTGGTGAGAAATGTTCCAGGAAAAGTAATTTATTCCCACTAACCACATTAACCAGTATCATCAAACGTAATAATTCTTTTAACATCCTCTTGCTAACACAAGTCTTATATCTTCCTTGCATCGTTTCATTCTATTTTCCAGATCATACTTAAAAAAAAGCCCATTTTTATCATCTTTCTGTATGCTATTTAGACGTAATCATACAGAAAAGCAAACACATGATTCTTTCATCTTCAATACTGCTTATCCTATGTACAGGGTCGCAGGGGGCCTGGATCCTATCCCAGGAAACTTCGGGCATGAGGCGGGATACACCCTGGACAGGGTGCCAATCTATCACAGAGCACACATACACAATACGGACGATTTGTGAACACCAATTAGCCTGATTTGCATGTCTTTGGATTGTGGTCAGCACAGGGAGAACATGCAAAACTCCATGCACATAAACCTGAGGTGGGAATAGAACCGTCGTCCCTGAAAGTGCAAGGCCACAGTGCTAAAAACTAGGCCACCACGCCACCTGCGAACACCTGATGGTGAAAGCAAATCATTGCTTCTCATCATATTTGTTCAGAAAGTGTCACCTGGTAGACCTCTTTGTGTGATGCTTATATGATATTGATTCAGATGGGTTTGTCTTCTTGGTTAAACAATACCCAATACCCTTTGTATGGCATAATCAGAAGTGAAATGTCAGATCTGTGATCACCTGGTCGGAAAGCCACTTTGATTTTGACCACCGCATCACTGCAGTCTGCAAGAAGGTACTTGGCTTTCCTAGAGTAGATCCGCACAATGCCCAAGAGCAGGTGACCTGACGGTCGCAGCCCAATCTTTCCCTGGGATTAAAAACAAAGACACAAACGTGAACTCGCACGTGACACTGTCAGTGCATTTCAATGCATTAGTGAAGAAAAGTTAAGGAACTTATAGAGCACCTGAGGAGAAATAATATCCTCTATTGTCGCCTCTAGGTTGCATTCAAACACATGGGCTTTGGTGATTTTCTTCTCCCAGTGGGCTGCAAGCCAGATCCTGGCCAGGGATCCATGTTTGGTGGTAAAAAGTTGTGTAAAGAACACCATCTTCAGTAGTTCATCTCATTTAGTTCTTCAGAAACTTGTCCTCTTAAACCCACATACAGAACAAATAAGACACCTGTTAACAAGGAGGCAACAGGATGGATGTCAATAGTTAGATCTCTGTTAAATACATTTCCAAAGAACTACGTGGTGGTCGATTGGTTGGTTAGTGGTAAATAAGTCTAAAATTCACTTATTTAGGGATCATCTGTCTGTGGAGTATAGTTTTAAAAATAAAAATATTCAAAATAACTCATATCTAAATGTCATATCAAAACATCCAAAGGCACGTGACGCTTTAGGCAGTTACTGTAGGCTAGTATGCTAACAGTAGAATATGTGATTAGTTAACGTTATCTGGCTATTATTGGCAGCTGACACCAAAATACCCCCACTGAATATCAGTATCACTTGCAATGTAGTAGGTTAACTAAGGCCTTACCGTAGAATTTTATGTGTATATCCCTAAACGTGAGGTTGTTATATTGACAGCTTGACTGAGTTTAAAGATAACGCTGAAGTAAAAAAAAGAAGAAGAAGCTCGCGCATCCCGCCAAATTTGATAGCTCATGTTCACGAGCCCTGAACATGAAATTTAAACTATTATTAAAATGTAAGACCAGAGTGCTGTGAAATGGAGGGGGAAAACCCCCCAAAACGGTAGCTTTCTGTTAGCTTCACAATGTGGTCGTTGTGCTTTATTTTGATGTCCGCCATTTGTAAATAATATAAAATTGTAAAATGTTTAGTACTTCTAAAGATGTGCTTCCATACTATGACTAAACAGCGACACCCTCAGGAGCATCTAGGAAACGCGGAGAAGCAATGGGAGGAAACACTATCAATCACTAGGCGTCTTAGCCAATTAAAACAGCTTGTTGATCAGTCTGTCAATCACAAATTCGATAAAGATGTGAAACCTTAATACGAAAGAACATTCTATCTACCTATCTAAAAGGATTGAGGACAAAACATGTCCAGCATAATTCATATTTTGATTGATTTTATAAGCTGAATCAACTCATATGAATTAATTAATGGCTGTTAAAAAAAAATTTCACCTCACATTTTTAATTTGCTGAATTTGTGTCCTAAGTTTCTGTCAACACCTCAGACGTTTCTAAATAAATAAAGGCAGGCAACCTTGTGGTCAACCGAAACTCCAAAGAACTCTTCATGACTTCGTGTTTGTTCTATAACCTGTTCAGTTGCTCAGGTTCTTGTAAATTTAATTATTCTTTTTATATTTTAAAGCTTTGACATTGACACAGCTGTGGTCATAACCATAACATGTCAACACCATATCTTTGAAATTATAACAAATTTGGATGATTTAATGTAAAAAGCACATTAATTATGCATCTAGCAACACACTCATTTCAGAAATTAGCATAATGTGGACTTTTGTCAACACCGTCACATGTCAAAACTGTCAGGAAATTCATCTGATTGTGAACCTTTTGTGTGACAGTAAAGTAATGTAATGTTAGTTTTTGATAATTTTCTGTTAAAATTTATTTATTTGTTTTGTTTAAAGCATGATTCATTGTGTTGGGCACACAGACATACACGCTCATTCACACACTAGACGATTTGGGAACATCAATTAGCCTAACCTGCATGTTTTTGGAAATCAAGAGTCCCCGGATGAAACCCACCAAGCATGGGGAGAACATACCAACTCAAGGTGGGAATCAGACAAGGTGCAAGCTGGCAGTGCTAACCACTAACCTGTTCCGCCTGAATCACAATTCAGTGGATTCAAAAATATGAAAGCTGGATTTGAAAACTTGTTTACATTAAAAATGTTTTGAAGATGTGAAAATTGATTCCAAAGTGTTAGATGCTGCATAATGTAATAGTTTTGTATCTGTAAAACCTCTGATATCCCTTAAAGATCTCTTCTTTTATAACTTACTAGAGGTTACCATGTGCATATCTTGATGCCACCTGCTACCACAACCTGCTAATGGAGTACTCGCTGCCACTCCTCAGGCTGTTCCGCTGTTTAAGCAGCCCTTACTTCTGCCTGTCGTATGCACTGTTGCTGTAGAGGCTCTGCAGTCTGATCTAGGGTTTCAGTAGCCCTGAGCTTGGCCTGACATACCTATTTTTGCCGCAGTTACTTTTAGTGAGAAATGCCTATGACACAATCACAGAATGACGTTAAAGTTGATAATGACGCTGCCTAACATTAAAGCTGATGAGGCACGTGTTTGACACCCCCATTGTATGATCTAAAAGTCGGTAATCGTCTGTGACATGCCCACACCATGACATAAAAGACGATAATTGCATGGGGCCGATTACGTGTGCAAATACTACTGCCCACCGGCCATGCACTGCTCGCCGCCTGCTGCCTAGACAAACAAACAGAATGTCTGTTTTATATATAGACATCAACACCATAAGATGTGTGTCAACACTGTCAGGTAGTAATTTTTGGTGTTTATGTATTTATTTATTTTGTAAATTGTTCCCACAATAGTTTATTTCTAATGAAATTTTACATTTGTTAACGTTAAGGAAGATTTTATTAATAGAATTACTATTTTATTGTTTTTAGGTAAAAATCAAGGATGCATTTTTCATAATAACTTAGAGGAAGCCAGTTTGTATCCTAATTAAATGAATTTTGAGATCTTTTTATCTATAGTTACACAAAAACAATTGGGTATTTTTAAGAAAATAAATATAATTTAAATACATCTTGTTAACTCACACCTCACAAAGATATATTGTTGAAACTGTTCAACAATATATCATTTTTTAGAAATAATATTTTTTTCCCTTCTTCTCAAGAATGGCTGATATACAGTAAATAATCAATTTTAGTTTAAAATAATTTCTCATTCATCGACTCATTGTCTATACTGCTTTATACAGGGGGGGCCTGGAGCCTATCCCAGGAGACTTTGGGCTCGAGGCAGGGTACACCCAGTATATAGGATAAAGTGGTATGTATACAATAAATGATTGAGTGAGTAAAAATATGCATCATATATTCTAGTAATAGGAATCCAAAAGATCGATCGATCGATCGATCTATCTATCTATCTATCTGCCAAAATGTTACAAAATGCATAATTAAATCATCAAATAGAAGTCTAAAGTGTTTCATTCTTTTTGTAGCCTATCCCACAATGACATGGGCACAACACATGTGAATCAATTTAAACACACATTTTATTCACTTATTTACAATTAACAGTTGACACTCCACCTACATGCATGTTTTTGCACAAAATGAAGAAACCACACTATAAAAAAAAAGCAGTCTTGATGTAAAAATGTTTAGTAACAAGTTACACAGCTTTTGGCCAGTGAATTTCTCTAGAAATTAAGTAAAATCTGTGCAACTTCTAACTAAATGTTTTCTCTGAGCCCACAACCAATACTACTGAAGCTGTTTCAACGTGTAATTCAAATATATAAGTCAGCTTTAGTAGTATTGGTTCCCCAACGCAGGAGAATACAAGCAAAAGCAAAAGGTTCTATTTTGCTTAAAGGTAAATAAATAAAATACCTGGGTAACACCAGATGCTTTTCAATTATACATTATAACCACATTATACATTATAACATTATAACCATTTTTAAAAACTAGCAAAGAGAAAAAACAGATGAAAAAAATATAATTTTCCCAATGTGTCAGACACAGAAAAGGGTCTATCTATGTCAGCGTATCAATCTGAGAGGTCCATGTCTCTCCAAGTCCCAGAAAATTCACTTGGATGGCTGCAAAGGTGTACTGTCTGTCCAGTCCTTTTGGAATTCAATGTACAGAGCACAGACCTGACCAAACTGATGTTGCTCCTACGGCTGCTCCAGGCAAGGGATCACGACAGCAGACCATCTGGTCCGCGCGCACACACACACAGACACACACACACACACACAGACACACATACACACAGACACAGACACACACACACACACACACACGCACAATTATAAAATCAGAATCATATACCGGTAATATGTCCATGAAGCATTTATGTATCACATTTAACATTTATATTATATTATATTGATTTATAAATGTATCACATGTATATTAGATTAATATAAGTGCAGTCTGCACGTGGTGTAGTGGTTAGCACTGTGGCCTTGCAGGGTCCAGGTACGATTCCCATCTCAGGGTCCTAAATTCGCTGCATAGTCACCCAGGCCCTCAAGGACTACTACAACTTCATCAATTTGTTCATTCTCCTCCAGTAGCTCCAAAAGGCCATCCGTCATTGTCCTGACCCAATCCTCCACTGCAGCCCTCTGCAGTGTATTTACTCAATTCGTTTTTCATACATATACATAAGTTAACAGATATAACACTCGTAGGTAAGCATTAGCGACTGAAGCAGCACTACTCCTTAACTGTTAAACACTTCTATGTTTTTCTGGAACTTTTATTAGCTGAGCGCTCATGCGGCCGTGTGTGCTGGGGTGGAGCAGGACCCTGTTGCTGGGCAAAAATCAAGGCAAAGTTGGAAAAAGATAGATATGTAAGCTAAGCTCACCTCAGTAATAATGATAAGTGGAAACAGACCAGCCTTGCGTACATAACGCTAACTGAAACCTATTTTATTTAACCTGTTGTACCACTGTAAGAAGATATATAAATTATAAAAAATTATATAAATATAATATTAATTCATTCACCATATGAATTCATTACCATATACCTTGCAGAACAGAACAGAAGCCTGAGTCAGAGCCGAGCTTCTTGCAAGTGCTCCCCGTGCTTGGAGGGTTTCCTCCGGGTACTCCGGTTTTTTTCCACAGTCTAGCCACAGTCTTGCAGATTAGGCTAAGTGGTGTTCCCCAATTGTCCGTAGTGTGTGAACGAGAGTGTGAATGTTGACCGGAGGTCCTACCACGATAGTAAAAATAGGAATAAATACAATGGTCACCACTAGCCTCCACGATCCCTGGACTACAGATGGATGGATGGAAATATCTTACTGTTTTAAATTAAAACCTGATATGTTCAGGCAACACAGCAAAGGTCATTGACGATAAAATAAAATAAAATAAAAACCTTGCCGGTGTATGTTAACAGGGAAAGGGCAAATTTTTCCACCACCGAAATATGGGAATGATGTCACAAAAATGTGGACCTCTCAAAATGAGCATAATATTATTATTTTTTGGTCACAGAAACAACCAAACATAACCAGAAAAACAGGTGATCATGTGTATCTGCTCTATTTCTTTGCCCGTGTGACCCATTTTGTAATTTTTTGCTCAGTCAGGTTTGGGTATTTGGTTAAAATTAACTAAAATTCAGTTCATCATATTGTCTATTTTGCACTGAAAAAGAATATGTCACTCTATACAGCACGATCCTGGGCCCTATGTATGTTTATTTAAAAATGAAAATAAAACAGCAAAGAATAGCTTTAAGGGGTACTACCTCAGATAGAACACCCACAGTGATAAATTACATTTACAGTACTGCAGTGGTTAATGAGGCTAGCATGTATGGTGATTAACTTCATACAGTACTTACTTTGCCTAAATAAGCTTACACACTAGTACCACTATTAAAACAAAGCAAGAGTTCATTTAACACTATGTTAAATAAACCCTCGTTGTACATTCAATAGCTAGGCATATTACAACACTAGTAATGTTAATTCAGCACTGTTCACTCGGCCTGCCCCTGAGTAGGTTTACATTGGACTAACTACTGGTTAACATCTATCATGTTGACCTAGCGCCTGTTAAGAGTGTGTGCTCGCGCCGTGTTCAACAAACGCACGCGAAGTCGCGAGCGCGCGCAGCGAGTTCACTGGAATCTGAAGGAAACTTGCTTGAGAAACGTTTAAACTCGAACTAAAAATCGACTGCGACAGCTGATTGTGATATTTTGGTTTTGTTGACGAGACGTAACCATGTCTTAAACGGAGTCTCTCACCTGTACATGGGAGTTTCGACCGAGACAGGACAAGTGTGTGTGAGTGGTTGATGGAGCGCGGCGCGTGCAACGAACAAAGTCTCCGCGCGCTCTTTCGCGCGTACGATGTCAACAACTCGGGCGTTATTGAGAAATGGGAGTTTGAGAAGATGTGCTCGGAGCTGCGCGTGCGCTCGGCGGATATCGACGGCATATTCGCCAAACTGGACACGGACGAGGACGGAACCGTAAACATGGACGAGTTCATACGCGGATTTCAGGCGGCCTCGAGTCAGGGAGAAGGGAGCGAGCTGGTGACCGGCGCCGAGGCTTTCACCCTGGCCTGGGAGGATTTCAACAGCCGACTCGGGGAACAGAGCAATTTAATCCCGCGGTGAGGACCAGCACCTGACACACACCTGACACACACCCGTGTAACAGTTAGTGATTCGGAAGTAATAGTTCAAAACAGTTCATTAGACTTTTCAGGTGTTATTCAACATTATAAGAGTTCATTAGACATTTTAAATGTTATTCAGTGACATTTCAGCTCAACATAACAAAGTTCATTAAATGCTTCAGGTGTTATTCAGCATTATAAGTAATTAATTCAACACTTTCAGAATCAGCTTTATTGCCAAGTAGGTTTTTCCAGCTCTGCAACAATTAATGATTAAAGTGACTTAAGAATTACATTCAGGGGAGACTTCAGCAGGTACAGCTTGACTGACAAACAACAAAGATTTTTTTTAGATGTTATTCAATGACAATTAATTTTTTTTATTTTTATGTGGGTTAATTAAACATTTGTAGCCATTATTTAACATTATGAGAGTTTATTAAACATTATAGGTGTTATTCAACATTATAATAGTTCATTAACTAGTTTAGATGTTAGGGCATTGGTGGCTCAGTGGTACAGTAGGTCTGCTCATTTTGAAGGCCCAGGTTCAATTCCAAGCCACTGGATGGTGACGGTCCCAAGCCCGGATAAAACAGGAGTCAGGAAGTTCATCCGGCGTAAAAAAACCTGTGCCAAGTTGTGTGTTTATCAGACGGTTCGATGTGGCGACCCCTCAACGGGAGCAGCAACATTAAACATTTTAGATGTTATTTAATGACATTTTAGGTGTTCATCAAATGGTTTAAATGTTATTAAATGATGTTCTAGGTCTTATTCTACATTATAAGAGTTGATGAAACTTTGCAGGTGTTATTTATTGTATCATGATAATTAATTCAACACTTTCAGGATCGGCTTTATTGCCGAGCAGGTTTTCACATATAAGGGATACATTTTTTGGTAATGTGGTACAAATTGTTCGAAAATATACTTGTCCTTTAAAACAAGGGAAAACAGTAGGAAGTACTAAAAAAAAATGATCAAGTCAAACCAGGACTTTTGATTGAGCAGCGTCACAGAACACAGATATTATATACAGTATGCATATTATAATCCCTCTGCTACATTAATGCACTTATTCCAGCGTTTCACTAGTGCTTGTATACCATCAAGGTAGAACGTTTTCTTAAGGGTCATGATCGGACTGCCTGCTTTAGGTCTGAAACGCTGGCCTCCAAGGAACTCCTTTAATGAGCCAAACATGTGGAAATGGCTCGGAGGGAGTCGAACTTATGTAATGTGCAAGTGATTTGTGAATGATTGTGTGCACATTTCCCAAAGACAGATGCATTTATTTCGCAATGATTTGCATTCAAATATTTTACTCCCGTTAAGAGTCTTAAAACTGCACTGTGCTTGAAGTCTTCTGTAAATGTCACCCAGGTGCTACACCTTCATTTACGAGCAGTTTCATCAAAAGTCTCGGTTTGATTTGAACCCCTCTCGTGTAAATGGTAACGACAGCAGTACCGTGACAATTTTATCTGTCGATTTTATGAATTCCATTAGGTATCAATAAAGTAAAACCTACAGTAAGGGTGCGATAAATTATGCAATAAAGTAATAAGAAACTCCTTGTAATTAAACACACCTGAATGTAAACTCTTTATGACCTGTTTGCTGAATGAGTCAGTTAAGTTAGCCAGCCAATACGTTATATTCCCTTTGATAAACATGTTGACTTTTTTACTTCAGGAAAATTGTTGGGGTTGATTGGAATGTTTTTTTTTTGGTTTGTTTGTTTTTAGAATAGCTTATGCTAAAGCTTGCTCATTTGGATTTACTTTTACATCATGCAAATAGATTTTTGAGAGGCAGAAAGGAGAAGCAGTTAAAAAATAACTTTCATTATTATGACATTTTTTTAAATGGCTGATTAAGACGTCACTTTGGTTATTTGCAGTTTTAGGGTTTTTTTTTTTCCTTGCTTCTGTGTCAGGCCACATAATAGCACCCTACTGTTGATTATTTTACTATAACAGTGGATCCCAAGGTGTTTTATTGCTTATCTGTAGTATGTATGCTTGATTTGATATCAAATGTTAATTCTGTATGGTTTATGATGTGGACAGGTTGGACACCGTGATTCTAAACATTCCAGAAGCCTGGAGATGAGTTAAATCTGTGCTAAGTCATTCAACATAACTCATAGTAGTCTAACAGTCATTATAACTTTTTACTTTTGGCTAAAGCAAAACATTTTAGTGATTTAAATATGGTAGTGTAACCTGTTAATGAAAGTATGATGGTGTAACCTGTTAATAAACAACATTTTGATAATGTATTCCTTCTAAGTCAACACTTGCGGGTGCTTTCCCAGCTGACTGGTGAAGAGTTAAATCAGGAAATCAGGAAAATGCTGTTAAAATATATTATTTACTCCTGCACCCTGCCTGTGGTGGCATAACTCCATGAGCGATTATATACCCTGCTTGTTTAAAAAAATTTTTTTTAAAGTTTTGTCTGTACCTGGTAAACTCACAGTTTTATTGCAGCAAAGCACCAAAGAGTTCATGTACAGTACAGTTCATGGTGGTTGTTTGTATTTTTGTAATCTTTTTTAAAGATTATTTTGTGACATGGAGTACAGTACGCCGTTAACCACATTTGCTTTATTTGTGATTAGGGTTGATTAATCAGTCAAAAAATAATAAGTAAAAATAAGTAAAAATAATTTTTAATAAACCTTTCTTATGACCAAATAACTATAGCTCTTGACCAGAACCGTTATTTTCACTTAATAAATATTTTCCTCATGGACTACAGAGCTGTAAGAGTGGAACCATGTCATCTAATTATTCATCATGTTAAACTTATTCTTCTATTAATGTGTGCCGCAGAATCGATCAGGTTTCGACTCTGTACCAGAACATCAGTTTGACCGAGACCAGGATGATTCCACAGTTTGAGAAAGTCATTCTAAACTTCATTGGAGAAATCAAACTCCAAAATAAAGAGATGGAGCGTCTGGCACTGGCAGTTAAAAGGTATGCACAGACTCTCTCTCTCTCTCTCTCTCTCTCTCTCTCTCTCTCTCACACACACACACACACACACACACACACACACACACACACACACACACACACACACACACACACACACACACACACAATAAAAATATCACATTAATTAGATAGTCTTTCTAAACTTGAACACATACAAATGTTAAATTATATTGACATCTACACTCTACCCCTTAATTCTTCATATTAAATTACATAAAATTGATTCAGTTAATGAAATGGGAACAATTGTTTTACTGCAACAGGCTGCAAAGTGGCTAGAAAATCCCATTTAAAAATTGGCTGTTTATGTAACAACCTCAGCAGCAACCTCATTTCCCCTCTTGTCTGACAGACAAAAAGTCCTTCAGGAGACATGGAGAACTATTCCTAAAGACTACATTAAAAATACAACAAAGTCTGGCTCTTTGGATGCAAAATATAAAGAAATTAGGGGAGGCTCAAGCCTTTTCAAACCCTAGTGCCAATGGAATGGAAGAAAAAGATAATGTTATGTGTTATAACTGCGTTTTATGGCCTAATACATTATATGGGGTAAATATGCTCGTCAAGGCCACAGTAATACAGTGATGTGTGTACAGTGAGCTATCATAATAAATATTTGTCGGAAAAGATAACATAATTGTGAATAGACAGCTGTACTGCAACATTATTATACTGCAGGACAGTTAAACTTGTGTTTAATAGAGGGGGAAAAAATACCAGCTTTCATTTTAACTCATAACGAAGGTGTTTAATGCGTTTTGCAAACGACCCCAAATAACAGACTTCCTGCTGAGTAGAGCCCATGACATGCAAGTCCTAATGGCAGTAGATTCCAACCTGTCTGCCGATTTTCATGACTTTTTGAGCATGTTAAGACCCCCAAAGGCCATGGAGGCTGAAAAAAAAAAATCTGTAGAAGAACAAGAGGACCCTCACACACTATGATGAGATAGGGCTGATGTCATACTGCTTGGGCCCTAAAAACAACCCTCACCAAATTTCATGCTACTGGAAGCTGGAAAGTAGGAGTGAGTGATATGACAAAAAAAAAAAAAAAATCTTGAAGTTCTTTTTATGAAAGATGTTATCTAAACTGCTTGATCCACCTCAAGGGACATGAGTTTTAAAAAAATAGAGAGAAACCTTCTTGTGCACACCAGATAATTGTATTTTTTTAACTATCTCTCTTAAACGGACTCTCTATGATCATTTGTATAATGCCTGTTAAAATGGATTTATTAAAAAATATTTAAAACTGACAAGGGGCTTCACAATTTTAAGATTAGGACAGAATTGCAGCATCAAATGTTATGCTTTGTGAAATTTTAATAAATGTACAAAAAAGGTAGATTCAATATATATTAGAAAAGTATATTGTATCAATAAATATCACCATATTGATATCATATGATCACATCACCCAGCCTTACCAGAATGCACTATATATTTTTTTTTTCTTTCTGTAGACTTCCTTGAACAGAAACTTTAACAAAGTGCTAACACTGAAGACTCCTTACATACATTTTAAATCAGTGTCTCCTTCCAGAAACCTCATCATGTTAACAAGAACATCACATTTAAATGTTTATTATAAATCTCTGATTTTGTGAAGTGTCCACTGAGCCCGTGGAAGTCAGTCCTTACTGTAGAAAGTATAACGTATTAAAATAACAAACATAACACTAAAATTACATATAACATGTTTGCAGAGCTCAGGACCAAACTGCTATTCAGCTGAGTGCGATGGAGGATGAGATGGACCAGCGTATTCACGCAACTGAGAGAAACGTACGCATAGAGGTTAGTACAGCATCACCATTACATCTAAAAATCGTAGATGACGTAATGTGCTCATGTGCTGCAGACATGAGGACAAGAAGCCTAGTTGTTTATCTGGCCTTAAAAAGCAAGTGATTAGAGAACATTCTAGCTTGTCCTCACACCAAACTGATAACTAGGGCTGAAACGACATTACGTAAATGCTTTTCGTTTAATGCTTATCTATCTACAATTTGTAACTTTTAGATGAATAAAGACATATTAGTATACACTAATCAGTCATAACATTATGAGCACTGACAGGTGAATTGAACACGACTGATCACCAACAATGCACCAGGTGATAGGGTCATGGTCACCCATCTGGTCCAATCCCTCAAAAAGGCAATGCAGCACAAATCCCAGAAAAAAAGTTAATACTGGCCATGATAGAAATCCTCAATCAGATCCCGATCTGATTGAGCACCAAGTACAAACGAGTCAGATGCACGGAAGCCCAACCCCACAACCCACAGCACCCAAAGGATCTGCCCCCGAAGAGCAAGCTCCACCCTGTAGCCCAAAACCTAGGTGGTTTTAATGTTAATGGTTTTAATGTTATGGCTGATAAGTGTAGCATTGTGAATATATTATTTATGGTAATGTCCCTACTCTCATCAGTTGTTTTACTTTCATATAACTTTATAATGTGACACTATTTGTGTTGTTCCCATGGATCCTGTCTTTGGCATGTTATATAACAGCTAAATAAGCACATGTGAATTCATGCTGCTCTGGTAAGGTAAATATTTCTGTCATGTGAGTCTTCCCGGTGAACTCCAGATCTTTATTTGTCCACGCAATAACAGTTTTTCTTCAGGGCTGAGAATCCTGGGTGGTGTCGCGTCTGCTTACGTCCTTAACCCTGTTTCTAATCTTTGACTGCTGTTCCTGGTCCATCACATGTTTATTTAATTTATAACTTTCTCATGACTATACAGTACCTGCCTAGTTTCCTAAGGCTTCTCAGGTAGTTTGCATTTTATTGCGTTTTTAAAAAAAAGAAAAAGAAAGAAGAGTTCTGGTTTACAGCTTTCTTGAGGGAAAAAGTTTCAATACGTGGACTTTTAATCTGCATTAACACTGAGTACAGTACGTCATGGGAAAAAGTTAAAACAAACATCTGATAACATGATATTTATATCATGAACTGTGTTCCATCAGTGTGAGTAGTTTTTTCTGTTCTCAGAATTACTAGATAAGTTTATGGAAATGTATGAAAATACGCCCCTCATATTAAGGTTTTTGTTTGTTTTTGTTTTTTTCTTCATGTCCTTCGCACAAGGTTTATGGGAACACATCAAATCAAACATTTGCACCATCTGTATTACAGCTGCACAATCAAGTCCAAAATAGTTTGATTTAAAAAAAAAAAATTGTGGAAAAATATGAAAACGTAGAGACAAATGGTGAGGTGACAAGGTGCAGTCTCATAGGCTCTCTGTTCTGTTTCCTTCAGGAGTCTAAGAAAGCAGCAGCAGCATTGAGTATTATGAAAGAGCAGTATGAAGCACAGCTGAGTGAGTTACGGCAGAAGGTCCTCACTCTGCAGGTGGTAAGAGCTTCTTTCATAACCATCAATAAAATCAGTTCATACCCCAGAACTCAATTATTATTGGTCAAATGGTATTTATACATTTTGAGTCATTGAAGGAGTTCCTGGGAGGCCAGTGTTCCATTCATGATTTCACTATACTGAGGAAAGCTTTCCACCTTTATGGTATCCAAGCACTAGTGAAACACTGGGATAAGTGTGCATTAGTGTAGCAGGGGAATATATAGAGAAATAAAGTTAGTTTTTTTTTTTTACTGTATTCTGTTATGCTGCGCAACCAAAAGTCCCGGTTTGACTCGAACGTCCTGCACATTAATACGATAATGTATTTCTGTTACGGTATTGCTTCTACAGTAATGACTTAGACATGAAAGACGACCCACATTTTAAATATGATTGTAATCATTGTGTCTTCATTGTGAGCATTAAACAGGTTTTCACAATAGAAACCTTTTTTCTTAGAAAGGTACAGGCAGCTGTAGGGAAATAACCAGCTCAGAGTGGTAAAATTACACCACCATACTGTATCTTTGAATATTGTCCTACTGTACAACAGCACACCTTTGAATGCTTCTTTCCTTCTCTTAAAGGGATGCAATATTTAAATATAGCACTTTATTTACATACTTCTTAGCATGCAACTCTTCTATAAACACTGCCTAAAAAAGTTGCCGTTTGTATTTACAAATATTTAATGTCTGTAATTGGATAATTACTGTTTCAGCTGGCTTCAGTTAGTTTTAAGTCTAACTGATGCAATGAGTAACTTCTCACATCTTCAACAACCATGTCGGTAGACATATCTCATGGATGTGGAAAAGATTTTACAGTGATTAAGAAGTGTCAAATTATTGGCCTGTATCAAGCAAATCAAACAACTGGTAAGATTGAAGTTGGGTTTAAAAACTGTCCATTGCATTATTAAAACCTGCAAGGATAGTGATGGTGTACAAGCCTCTGGAGGCAGTGTTATGATCTGGGGTTGCTTCAGTTGGTCAGGTCTAGACTCATCAAGCTGACGACGTGAATGTACTGAATGACCAGGTTATCACATATATGGAGTTTTTCTTCCCTGATGGTACAGGCATATTCCAGGACTCAAATTTAAAAAGTGTTTCTGGGAGCATGAGGAATCATTTTTACACACTTCAAATCTGGACAGAAATATATGTTGTGACATTGCACAAGTTTGTCCAAATAATGCCACGCTAATCATCCAACATAATCAATCTAAAAATCAGGCCAACAGACTATTATAATGTGCAATTTCACAAATATTATTTTGCAATGTCTAATATTTAGCTATCACTTTTGTTAATAAAACCATACTAACAGCATGCTAATGGCATTCTGCGTTTAAATGTCATAAACAAACAGCTAGCTAAAGTTTGATCTCTTTTCACAGTTTGAAGACCAGAACAAGAACACCGGCCTCAAAGAGGAAAACGTTGCACAGAAGCGAAAGAATAACGAGCTGACCCTGGTATAACAAAATCATTTGATTTGCTTGGGAAACAGTTCACTGAAACACTTATCCAGTGTGTGTGTGTTTTATTGTGGACATGAGAATTCCCCTTGCACTACATAGTGTTAGAGCTATATTTACTGAAGGAGGTGCAGACATTGTGCACAGTTGAAGCAATGTAGAAAGAATGCATATACTGTACATTTACACCTTGCCTAGGTGATTCGATGGAAGTCTGTACAAGTATTTGGGACCCGGTTCCTTTTCCTCTACTCCGTTTTCCCACCCTATAATTTGCATAGTTTCTAGGGCTGAGTGTAAACATGATACCAGCCATGAAGTCTTTCCTTTGTGTTACGGCTTATTCAGCGTCCCTGCTGCAGAGATGTTAGGCTTTCCGCATCTCTCCACGTGTTAATCCACCTTTCTTACAGTGCGATTAGGAACTGATTAGAAGCTGAATACATTTAGATCTTGCTCTGATAAAAATACATATTTAATGATTTAATGTCAATGCATGGTTTTGATTTCTATCTTCACTTCATATCGCTCTGTTCTTGAATAGTTTCCTATAAAAGTAGTTTATTCCTTACGTATGCTGTTCATTGTAGTGGGAATAGGGAACCTGCAGTACATTGGTTCAGATATTTTTATTTATTGATTTATTTTCGGTCACAGCAAAACCAGAAGCTGAAGCAGGAGCTGCTGGAGTCCCACACAAATATAGCTCTTCTGCAGAGCGAGCTGGACAGCCTTAAAAGTGATCTCACCGACCAGAGCATCAATTTCGAGCAGTAAGAGCTCATTTTGAAATATCCTATGAATTTGAAATTCCTATCTTAGTCTTGATTATTAATCATTGTTATCCGTACTGTGCGTAAAATTATGCAGACGCAGGTCGTCCGTAACTGCGCTGCTGCCACATGACACAAAGTCATACCTAAATTCTAACAGGGGTAAGGGTGGTGTTGTGTTAGTTCTAGATCTTAGGTAAACTCTCAGGGATGGGCGATTTTCAGAGAATGAGTCACACACATACACACACGCATTCGCACGTAAAAGACAGTGATCCTTTTGCGCACTATCAGCGTCTGGCCCTCCCACTGCTGTTTGCTATTCTAGCATCATAGGAGCAGGATATCCTGGAGTGACGCCACACACTTAAGGAATTTGGTGACTTCGTTGCTCAGCAACTAAGTCGAAGATCCATTCGAATTCCCACTTGAAAGGGTCTGTGGTGTGTGTGGTACTATTTAAGGGATATTGTAGCATTTTTTACTACATCTAGAATGTTTACTACTGTTAACTCAAAATCTCATGATAATAGTAGTTGAAAGGCATGGTTTTATACTTTATAAAAGTTTTAAAATATGTAGCTGTAGACTCACTGGCCAATTTATTAGGTATATTAGGTATTCAGCTGCTAGTTAATGAGATATCTAATCAGCCAATCACATTACAGCAACTCAAAGCATTGTTGTTGGTCGTTGGGGTATAGGGTAAAGTGGGTACCAGTACTAGCAAGGTGTAAGTTGTGAAATGAACAGTGAGTGTACTGTATATTCAGCAACCTGGGAAGACCTGTCAGACGAATTTTGGTAAACAGTTAGAGGCGAAAAATTTGGACAACATAGTTTTCCCCCCCTAAATGATACCATACTCGGCTCTCAGATCTCAGCTTTAAGAAACTTTTTCACCAAACATATGCAACATGGAAATTTTTTCATTCATATCTTATTCCTGTTCGGGCAAAAAACACATTGTTAAGAAGGCAGTTTAACAAACATGGCAATGAAAACAACCAGTCTGGCAGATGATGTCATCAACTCGTACATTTCCTGATGCGTTCAATGGTTTCCTCACAATTTGATCCTGTTGATGGAGAGTTGCATGATATAGGAAAATGGACTTAAGCCTAATCAGTTCAGTTTGTAATTGGATCATAGTTCCTACATTTGGAGGTTTTAAGATGTAAATGTTCTCCTTTTTAAGTAATTAGCGGGACACTTTTTTCATTTCAGTTCAAGAACTATATACTCAGTATATATTCTATATACTCAGATAGATATTGTAAAATGCTAAAACTCAATTTATAGTCTAAAAATAAATGTATTAGTATGTCAAGAACAAGCCTTCGTATGTAGTTTAATCCAACTGTTAAACACTGGCATAAGCACAGACTGAAAGGTCATTCTGGTTACTTAGACTTTTGCTGAATGATTTGCTTTATTTGTGTGCAGTCAGGTAGAAACGTCTCTGTTGACCAGATTCTTTCATCTGAAAAAGATGTTTTATCTCTAAAACGGCAAATTATAGACATTTTGAGCTTACTGTACTTTACAAACACTTTTTCACCCTAAACATTTATTAAATCGCCCAGCAGACTTTTGAGGAAGCTTGTTTTTCTGCCCTTTTCTCAGCACGAGGAAACAATGCCGAAATTCTTGTGCATGATTGATTAATGAAGGTAGATTATTGATGTAGTGAATAGTTAAATAGTGCATTAAAGATTAAAATCACAAGCATATTTATTTAGTTGAGATTCCTGATTCCAGTTGTTTTTTCATTATCCAAACCTGAGTTGCAGTTATAGCTAAATATTGATTTTGATCTTAATATTACTAAATTATTCGTAATCTGATAAAGACATTCATTTTAAAATTTGCTTGTACAGCGATGAAGCAATAATGAGATCTTTTTCTGAGGAGAGGCACAACCTGGCGAGGCAGGTTGAGATTCTTCAGTAAGTATGAGAAATATATGATTCATAAGAGAATGAGTAGTTTGTTCTAGCTTTGTTTTTATTTATGTCTGTGTTCTGACATAAACTTTAGGTTAGCAAACAGGAAGCTGCATGACACCAATGATGGACTGCGAATGACTCTGGAGAGCAGCCAGAGCAAAAACAAGCCCCAGGTGAATGCTTAAATATGATCATTTGATCTCTGTACACAAAGTCATGCATGAGCAGAAACTAAAGTCAGTTTGCAGAGGGATTAAGATAACACTCAAACAATGAGCTGTCCTGATCTCAATGAGGAGGTCTGGATTAGTGTGACAGCCAGGAATTGGAATTGCAGCATGTGTGTGTGTGTGTGTGTGTGTGTGTGTGTGTGTGTGTAGTGTAACCATGCAGCGTTCTGAAAGAAAAATATATATATATATATATGTTTGCAGAGAGGAAATGGACTGTCTCCTGCAAGTTCCCTAGATAGGACAAAGAGCATGTGCACCCCATATTTTGAAAGGTATGTCTGGAGCATGAGTTTGTACCTGTCATATGGTATAAAATGTTCTCTGTACAGTAAATTTACTGTATATAACATCATTTATAAAGTACAAAACATGTCATACAAACCGTTATGACATACTCTTTAACCTAACATACATTGCACTGGCTGTTTCACTTCACATGGTTATCACTATGGCGTTTCATGCCAGAGAGCCTTCTATTGAATATTCAACCCCCTCCTGAACTCTCACAATAGCTTACGGAATAAACCTCCCTGATGCAGAACGCACATAATGCAGTTTGTAGGGTACAGCAAGTACCCACCTTGACACGTGAAACACGCAAATGGTTGCTTTTTGTTTGCGTCATCGAAGTATTTCTGCGACTCCGCAGGTGCTGTAAGGTCTACACGGATGACGATCAGGAGCAGCTGGCGCTGTGCGACCCCATGCGCAGACGCAGCAGCTTTGAGGTAGACAGCCTGGACGAGAGCTGCGTGGACAGCGGCATGTTCACGCTGCGCTCCAACAACGGCTATGACTCGGAGCAGGAGAGTATGGGTCGAAGCGGCATTGACATGGCTCCCTTTAGTTGCTCAGGAGACACCTCAGACACGGAGGTGAGAGAACACACACACACGCACACAGAGAGAGTTTATAGCTGCAATAACGTAAAAGATAATTAGTGCTACATAAGAAAATAATTAGTAGTAATAGTAACATCACGCAGCATCACACCACCCCTTTATTTATTATTTTCCTGTATCAGCCCCATCATGACATATCCTGCTATTTTATTAAGCTGTGGCATTACTGAGCCAGTTAATATCGTTGAGATGTTTAATAATTTAAATATGCAGTTTGTACAATGGTTAACTACACTCCCCAGCCAAGAGAACAAAACACAATCTACTATTTTGCTGAATTGCTTTTTGCTTTGATTACAGCACGCATTCACAGTGGCATTGTTTCACTTATGCAATGTCATAACATATATTTTCATCCAGAGTTGCATTGATTTCTCACCAAGATCTTGTAATGATGATGTGAAAATGATACCTCACGCTCACTGAACCACTCTTTCACGATTTGCGCCAAATGAATCCTGACAATCGCATCTTGGAATATACCTGTGCCATCAGGGAATCCATTGATGGAAAATCCTGGTCATTCAGTATATTCAGGTCATCAGCTGACGTAATTTTTTGGGCACGTAACATTGCTGAACCTAGACCTGATCAACAGTCACAACCCCAGATCATAACAGACTTGTACTGTATGGTCGGCACTAGATATAGTGGTGCTAATCCAAATTGAAGCCTTTCTTCTAAGTAGCCTCACTGATAAGTAGTATATGTACAGTATGCATGTGGAAATACTTTTACTTTCACTATTAAACATATCCGCAATGTTTTATAATTTAATTTTCACAAAGGTTTAAATAATCTCTGATCACCATCATTCAAAAAAAAAACTTGTTTCTTTTTTAAAAGATGATGGTTCACATTATTATTTCGGGTTTTAATAATATGTTGGACAAGTTTCAACAATCAACCACAGGATACAGTACAGTAGGTCTTCTGACATGGATGTTTAAGGAATGCATCAGTTGGGTTTAAATAGCTTGTTGCCAGCTGAACCATACAGAATTAACCAGCGCAGTAATTATCCATTGGACTTAATTATTTGCTTGATTAAATACAGGTGGTGACTTTTTTTGTCCAGGGAGTGTAGATGCTTGAAGCTTCAGTTGTTTGTGAGAAACTTTTGCATCATAGGTTTTTAGAACAAATCGAACAAGCAATAGAGGATGTACAGTAGTAAAACATTATAGTACTGTTGCTTCCGTGTTCACTTGTGTGTGTGTGTGTGTGTGTGTGTGTGTGTTTCAAGGTTACTCAAGTACAAGACGAGACAGCATGGGAATCAGACAGCGAGTCGGTCCTAAACATGACTTCAAATTCAGCTGATGAAAAAGACGTCACTTCTTCAGGGAAGAAATGCCTTTCAGCTATTTTCAGTGAGGTACTTGTGAGCTTAAACCAACAGTGTGAACTAAAATGACATTTTACACATTCCACTTTATCCAGCTATTAGGTTTGAGTGAAATCATACAGAGCTAGGAACCTTAGAATCAATGGCATCGAAATTGAAAGGCTAATAAAAAAAAATACAAAAATAAAAAAGAATAAATAGCAAGTCTTATTCTTGGTCTCAATTCCAGATGTTGATTGAATATACAGTAATATTGTTGAAGTGAAGAGAGTGGGGAAAAAAAATGTAGTGAATGAATTACTGTTTAGATATGTCATAATGTGAATGTAACTTGTTTCAAGGGATAAAAGGAAACGCATCCTTCCAGAGATAAATCCCTCTCACCCTCCCCCTCATGCCAGCCTATCATTGATTCTTTTTCTATAATCTCATGCCCCCTAGTCTTTTAATCCTTACACCATACCACCTCAGTGAAACTTTTTTTTAATTTCACATTTTCTCTGTTGTCCAGCGAAGTACATAAATCGTCAGATAAGATATATTACCAAAAAAAAAAAAAACATTTTGTCAGTAAGACATTCCGTTCAAGCTTAGTTGTTTTCCTACAGATACTGAAGGACGATGCATTGCTGAAGGGCCATGGATCTGAAAAAACATACAAGATTGTGTTAGCGGGTGATGCCGCAGTGGGCAAGTCCAGCTTCCTGCTACGACTCTGTAAAAATGAGTTTAAAGGCATCACCAGCACCACTCTAGGTAAGACATCGAAATGAGCATGGCATTGTGAGCAACTCATTGACATTTCATGTCCTTTTTACGACTCAGCAGTGTCAAGTCCTACTGAATCAGGCCTTTATTTAAAAAAAATCATATTTATATAGTATGTTATATATTCTAAGCTTCTTATCAGAGAAAAAAACATTTTGGTATTGAAATTTTAATAACATTAGGATTTTGCCACCAATAAACCAGCATTAACCTTTTCCTCTATGTGATCTACACTAGCTCTTCTATTGGCTCGGGCTACACGGGCCAGCCTTCGCTCCCCTTGTGCATCAGTGAGCCTTGGCCACTCATGGCCCTGTCGCCAGATCACCAGTTTTCTTCGCTTTGGATCTGCAGTGTTTAGGACATACCAAAAGTTATCCAAGGAAAGAAAATCGGTGAACTGGCGACAGGGTCATGGGTGGCCAAGTCTTAATGCAGCACATGGGGAGCAAAGGCTGGCCCGTGTAGCCCGATCCAAGTGCTAGTGTAGATCAAATTGATGAAAAGGTGATAATGCTGGTTGTGATAGAAAGGTGTCAGAACACACAGTGCATTGTGGTCATAATGTTATAGCTGATTGGTGTATACAGTATAGTATAAGTATTACCGGAAGGAGACCTGAGGCTGTCATAAGATACCAAATGCCGCCTGTGTGTGTTCTTTTCAAGGAGTTGATTTCCAAATGAAGACACTTGTGGTAGATGGAGTGCCGACGGTGCTGCAGCTTTGGGATACAGCGGGTCAGGAGAGGTGAGAAGCTGAAGAAAATAATAACTAAATATTCTGCTGTTAATGGACCTTTAATCATACCCTAAAGTTACCCGATTACAGTCTGATTATGATTATTTTAAATCACTATTAAACTAAACTGAGGCATGAATTAATTATTTCTCAACAGGTTTAAAAGCATTGCAAAATCCTACTTCAGAAGGGCCGATGGTGTTCTCCTGCTCTACGATGTAACCTGTGAGAAGAGTTTCCTAAATGTGAGAGAATGGGTCGACACCATAGAGGTATTTCTAATATTTTATCCCTTAAATACTGAGAAAACCCGTTTACTCAAGACCCCAAATTCCCCCCAAAAACCTTTATATTATAGGATGTAATAGATGTTAGAGCATGCTGTAAAGTTTTTGTAACAAATCCTTATAAGTTATACACTACAATATGGAAATTTAAAAAATGAATGCATGAAGAAAGAGGATCTAGTAGCAGGGAAATTCCATAGTGGACTCATTTTCATCTTACAGTGTACAGTAGTTGTTGACTTAAGCTCTTCTTATCTCCAGGATGTGTCTCAGGATAAAATCCCCATTATGCTGGTAGGGAATAAGACAGATCTGCGGCAGCAGGCTCTCGATGATGGCCTCCAGTGCATTTCAACAAACCACGGAGAGAAACTGGCCAGGGTGAGAGCATTCACTACCGTATATATGGATTTTCTACACCGTATTATTTCATTTTTTATTATTTTATTTATATAATTTTACATTATTTTTTACATTTATTTATTCATTTATTTACACTGAACAAACGTTCACTAGTGTGAAACGGAGTTTGAGGTACAAATCTGTGTTCTTGGTTCTCAACAGACTTACAGCTCCCTCTTCTGTGAGACAAGTGCAAAAGATGGCTCAAACATCATCGAGGCAGTGCTCCATTTAGCACGGTGAGTCACTCTGAGCACACGGAGTGAGGAACACAATGAGACATCAGCTATGTCTAACCCCTAAATCAGCATGTCACAAATACTTGCATTTAAAAAGTTAAAACGATCAAAACCATCGAAATATGAACTCCTTGTGTTTTATAAACCCGACTGGATATTGTATGTTAATTTTTTTTTTTTAATATTAAGCACACGAGGGCAGCAGATGTGCTTAAATTGTGTCTGCCTGTGAGCATCAGGAATACACTGTGATTCATTGTGCCGCCATGTGCACCGCATTACGTTTTGACATTATTGTCAAGTTTTGAATACTTTTTTCAACCAGACAAATTCTTTTGGATGTGAAAAAGCAAATGGAAGGTTGCTGAGGCTGCAACGATTACAAAATTGTATCCTACAAGAGGCATTCAAGTCAAACTAGGACTTTTGATTGTGCAGAATAACAGACCAACAGATTGTGAGAGTAGAAACTTCCTTAATTTCTCTATATAATCCCCGGCTACACTAATGCACTTATCCCAGCGTTTCACTAGTGCTTTAATACCATCAAGATAAAAAGTTTTCTCAGTACACCAGAGCCAAGATCAGACTGCCTGCTTCACATCTGAAACGCTGGCCTCCCAAGAACTCCTAAAATGGCCCAAACATGTAGAAATGGCTGTACAGGGGATGTGGCAGTAACTCCCACCCATGTTGCTGTATTGTGCAAGTGGTGTTCGTGAATAATCGTGTGTACAGTTCCCACAGACAGATCCAGCCCTCCCACAAGTTAATGGCAAGTCATCAGTAAATTTTCAAGAATTGGGCGTTGTACTCACAGAATGTTCATAGGAACAACTGCAATGGGTCACGAGCCACCACAGCCGGGATTGTCATCTGGGGCCATACGGCCTCCTTTCAAGCGTTTGTAACCTTCAGATATTTTACTGCGGCTAAGAATCTCATCCCTGAGCTGTGCTTGAAGTCTTCTGTAAATGTTTCAGTTTTACGTCATCATATATGAGACATTTCATCACAAGTCCCAGTTTGATTTGAACACCCCTTGTGTATTACTTATAGGCAGTAGTAATATCTGTTGCCACACGTACTAAAGTTTTTATATTTCTTACAGAGAAGTTATCAAACATGCACATGAACGCAAGGACACAACACTGGGAACAAGCCTCTCTGGAAACCCCGGCATAAAGTTCAACAGCTCAAAGTGCTGCAGGGCCTAATGTGGTCTTTAGCACCCTAAACACACATGCAGTGTGTGTTATATTAAGATGGCATCTGCAGGTTGGACACCATTATATAGTTCTATGCACATCTATATTTCAGCCTACCTCTGATTGTAAGATTATGAGATATTCATTGATTCCGACCCTGAGAAGTGACGTATGGGAGCAATGAATATGGATGTAAATAAAGTTTGTAAGATATCAGTGAGGGTTTCCTCATGGTAGTATATAACTAACCAGTGAACTAGTAGGCAAGTTATGAGGCAAGAATCATTTTATGAAAGACATCATGTGAAAAATTCATTTTTACAAATGTTGTTCAACAACCAGAGTGATTTCAGGTCTCTAAGAGACACTCAGAAGTGTGAAACTGAAACAAAACTGTTGGATGAGCATAAAAAAAGGTGTCAAAATCTGACCTGTCATATAAAGTCAGGTATTAAGTTGCATGGGTTAGTTTTGCGCTATGGCCAATAGAATGCATTAGGTGAAACATATCAATTTTTTAATTTTGATAAATACCTTATCTTCTTAAGCCTTCAACAGAACTGAGAAAGTTTAAATCGTAAAGCATTGTTTTAAAGCACTTTAATGAACAGTATTTAAGCTGGTAACTCCAGCTGTGATAGAAACACGTGCATTTTTTCACTATAAACCTGTATTGCTAATTTATTTGTCACATGTATCTTACATTACAATTAAATATTTTTTTTTCACATACTGTATCCCAGTTAAGAAGCTGCGGTCAGAGGACAGGGTCAGCCGGGATACAACGCCCCTGGGTCAGATAGTGTTGAGGGCGGTGCTAGGGCTTGAACCCCACCCTTCCGATCAGTAACCCAGACCCTCAAACTTTTGACTCACCACTTCCCCCATTACAGTATGTAATGGAATCCTCATTTAAGTATTCTAGAAGTAGGATTTTTCCCTTTTTTCCACTCACTGTATCTCAGTAACATTACCCGATTCAGTAATACTCTTGGTAACAAAATGGAGCTTATTAAAACAGGAATCTGAAAATATGCATAAATCCAGTCACCCAAAATGCAACTTAATACCTGATTTTCTGTGATGGGTTACAAATAAGGGCGGTTTCTATAGATGAGATAAAATGTGAAGGCTCAGTTCATATGCTATCAGTATTGGCAGTGTGAACGAGGGGTAAAAATCTTTACCTTGACAAGAATAACTCAAGATTTCGAATAGTTTCGAGGCACCAAAGTATAATTTTAATAAACAGAATCATTATTTAGACAGTACCAGATAGTTAAATAGGTGTCATTTTGTATTCACAAATGGAAACATGTGACACATGATACTCGGCATTCGTAAACCAAGACTTGTTAATTTTACAAGTCAAAATTGATTTAAAATCTTTGCTCGTCTTGCGGAGCAAAGCCCATTCGCAAACCGCGTTACTCACAATCCAAGGTTCCACTGTACTTATAAAATAGCTAATATGCATAAACACTACACCATATTTTCCACCTTAGGACAGAGAAGTCCTAAAATTGATGTTCAGTAATGCAAACATACAAAACAGACACAACTTGCTATTTTGCACATAAGAAAGACACAATCCTGTTAGTAAACTATGCAAACCTTTAATAAGCTAGTGCCTTATGCAAGAGTACAGTAGTTTTCAAATCTCTCACAAGTCAAATTTATTTATGATAATTAACTCTAATCTTTATATGAAAATGATTATATAGAATATCAGGATGCATTTGTCTTTTTTTCTTTTCTTTCTGAATCACGTTTGTATCAGAAATGTGGATTTAGCTTATTTACTTGGCTTATTGTTGTCCAGAAAAAATGCAGCATGCATATGTTATATATGAAATGCAAGTCTGGTTTCGCAGACATACAGAAGATACATGTAAGGGCCACCACAGAAAAAATTAGTTCTGACTCTTTTTTTTTTTTTTTTTCACTCAGAATTAAGATTTTTTTCTTAGAATTCTAACTTTAATCTCAGAATTTTAACTATAATGTCAAAATTCTGTTTCACCACAGAATTCTGTTTTTATATGAGATTAAAGTCAGAGTGCTGAGAAAACAAGAGATTAAATATATGGCAGATTTTTTGGCCGACTATAGAGAATTATAGAATTAAATAAAACATAATAGAATTATAGAATATAAAAATATATAATATAAAATTTTATTTTTTTCTCTTTTTTTTCTTAGAATTCAGGTTTTTTTTTTCCTTTCTTAAAATTCTGGTTTTATATGAAATCATAGTCAGAATGCAGAGATCAGCGTCATAATTCTGAGAAATATCAGAACTCAACTTTTTTTTTTATGGCGGCCCAAATCCTCTTCCATACAGACTCCGTTTAAGCTAAAAGAATTTATCTTCAGAATTTATCTTTAGAACTCTGTTTTTCTCCTTTACCTTACCTAAAAACAAACAAAAAACTTTACTCCGGCATTACCATATACAATTATTTTACTATAAAATTTTTTTGTTAGGATAGCAAAATACCCAGACAGTCATTACTTGTATATTTTTGAGCATTTCCTTTATATGTAGTGTACAGATTCTATAAATGTTCACATGTAATCTTGATTGAACTAAAAAGGCGCTAAAGTATATGGATATAGTTTTTGAACAACAGTTCAGGACATTTCAGGTTGCTATTGCTTTTCATACAAAACAACCAAATATTGTCCCTTATACAGCTACTGTACGATACTTTTGATACATAAACAGTTATATAGCAACATTTTAATATAATTATCTAGTTCTTAGCAAGTTCAGATACAGGCATAAGTTGTATTTTAGGAAGTTCAAACTAGCTATATGAATTCAAACAAACTGCATCATAGATATTTCTCAAATTCACAGAAAATGGGATATAATTTATCAGTACAGTTGTATTTAAAAAAATGTAATAAGCAATTTTTAGTACCTGTAATAAAAAAGAAAGGGTTTGTACTAAGAATCAATTCACTATAAAGCAGGGTAAATAAGTTTAATGTATTGTATTGATAACATGCTGTAGATTTTCTGCAATATGTTATCAGATTTACTAACCAAAGAAAGACACAGCTACTCCACATTCAACGTCAAGTGTTTAAATATGTGAAGTTGTGAGCAACTGTGAGAGATTTAACTTTTTTTTGAACAAGTGCCAGAAAATTGAACTTTATACAATTTACTCCCATTAAATTTCTTTGCTTAGACTGTCTTCCATTTTTTCTAATGAAATCGTTTAAATATTTTCATATAGTTAAAGAATATAGAGTATATTGAATATTATTCTATTTTCTACACGTGTAATATTCAGTACTGTGCATCTTATAAAATTTCAACATCGACAGTGATCAACACAGTGTTTTGTGTGCTGTGGAATTCCTTTTGTGCCCAATTCGATAAATTGTGAAAACTTGCATGATTAAGATAATGCAAATGTAATTTTTGCAAATGTACTTACTCATTTAAAATTTTACAATAATGTTATTTTTTATTAAATTATTTGATTGATTTCAAATCCACTATTTTTTTTAAAGCTGGCTTTTATTTCATCAAGGGAAATTTCCCAATGTTCTTATTTTATTATGCATTTTTTTTTATGTATTTGGAAGAACTAGCTAGATTGTTGAAAATGTCTAAAGTTTTACTAAAAGCTAAAATCATGGTCATAATTTTTTTTAAAATCTTAATTAGCCACATATTCCATTCTGCATGTGTTTTGTGTAGCAGGAATCCCGACTCTAATACATATTAACACAAGTGTAATGTTTAAATTTGGGATTTTTATTGTGGCAATACTAACATATAAAACAACCCATAATTGAACATAGAAACAATCAAAATTGACATTACAAACTTCATAAGGCTTTGAGTCCCAGTGTTCTACAAACTGGGCATTTTTTTAAAATCTTGGTATTCCCAGAGTTGCATTGTAGAACTGACAAAGACCAAAGTAAAAATGTGGAAAAGTATTGTGTAAGTGTTAATCTTACCCATGCAAAAGAAAAAAATGTCTTCTCAAATTAGGGAAAATAATTGAACAAAAAATAAATAAATAAAATAATTGCATATACCAACACAGTAAGGATGTTTTCCAATGTTGCATATATATATATTTTTTTTTCACACTGTATGATTTATGAATGACCAAAAGGCAAATGTATTGTTTTAACTGATTAAGCCATTTCATCTGTTTGTCCTGCATCATAGTCAAACCCAAATAAAAAAATAATTTGAGACCCTGTGTCAAGCCTTATACAGTACTGTGCAAAAGTCTTGAGCCATCCCTGATTTCTTCCTATTAAGTTAAATTAAATGGTGTCGATTAAATTACAGAAATGAGAACAAATGTTTAACTGTGACAGGCTGCAAAGTGCCTACACATACATTAAAAAAACTGATTTCATTCAGCATCACCAGTATACTAATCACCGCCCTAATCATCTGTCTCCACCGGTTTCTCGCTGGTTCTTGCCTTACGTTAGATTAAAAAAAAAAATTTATTTATTTATTTTTTTTACACATAGGTAACTGTGTGGCTTAAAAAACAAAAAACTAAAAATGAGAGGCAAAAAAAGTCCCTCAAGAAACCTGAAGAACTTTTTTTTCGCAACTACACTAAACACATACAAAATTGTACAAGCAAAATATGAAGAAATGAGAGCACAAGACTTTTGCACAATACTGTACATACACGAATGACCGTCTCGTACAATTTCAGTTTGAATTTTATCCGAACGGTCTCAGACAGCTTTGCATTTAGAAATCTTACACAATTTCTCTAATAATAATAATAATAATAATAGTAATAAAATCATTTTTTCTTAATTGAATTAATTTCAAGCCAATTCCCATCAGATTTTAAAAACAAGAAATGTTCAATCTACATGTTGTGGGTTAAATCTACACTAAATGAAATGTCTGTCAAATATCTGGAACAGGTTTCAGAATATTGGATAAGTGAATAATACTAATATTCACTATAATATAATAAATACAATAGTACTATAATTCAATATAATAGTACTGATATAGAAATATTGTGAAATGTTAATATGTAAAATATACTTGGCATGATACATGTAGCAATATGCAACTTACAAAACCAACACAAAGAATCCTTAGCACATTTGAATCATTTCAATTAAGCATTTATTTTAGGTATCATTTGGACAATATTCTAATAAATAAATAATAATAATAAAAATCTTTTAGTTTATGTTTAGGTGACCACTAGCAAGATATCTTGTGCAACCTATAGTTCTAGCCCTATGGGTTAGGTTTTGGTCAATTCATGATTTTCCATTTTCGATCCATCTAGCAAGGAATAATATGGAAATATGATTCTGACAAAAATATGTAGGCGTGCTATCATGCAACTTGAGACCAACAAAAAATATGAGTTGTGTGTGTAACATGTTTGGTTTATGGTTACATTTGATTTCACTAGTTTTGTTTGGTGGCATTACGAATGTTCTAACAGCTTTAGCCACACTACAAGCTTGAACAGTTTTCAACCAACATACAGTAGTACACGCTGCAAGGAAACCTCTGTGTAGTACGCATAAGTGGTTTATGTTTAACCTTGATAGGATTGTTTATGTGAATATGGAATGCAATTATGACTGACAGAAGGGATGGACAAATCAGTAGTCAGTAGCTTTTCATTTGTAGTTGCATGTATTACTAAAGAAAGGGGAAAAATAATCCTTATTGATTCCTTCAAAACGAAACTGTTCCTTTGGGATGCAAATACTGTACACTCAACAGTTATTTTAATAGGATCCCTTGCACATTCTCCAATCAGCCAATCACCCAACAAAAAAACCTGGCTAATGCCTTGCTGACTTTATGTTGTGGACGTAAACATGAAGCAACTACAATAACAAATATTATAATGAGTGTACTGTAATATCCACAAACTTGTTGGTTTCTCTTACTGTAGATGTATTAACGTACCTAAATTGCAGACTAGCTTGCCATACATTACACTGCATTGGCTACCCCCTTTAGCTTTAGCTAATCAATCTTTGATTTGTCCATCTCTGAACGACATGAGTGTTTTTCGCTACACTATAAACTGGACTGTTTTAGTTTTAGCCCTAAGTTGTCTGGTTTTGCTGGTCATGAGGTACTGTAACGCACAAAAGCACAATCATAGGGATGACTGCCTACATTACTACTCTTGCTACTTTAAAAAAAAAAAAAAAATTATGAGAATGAAGAGCAGCAATCATAAGATCATGGCTGATAATCTTTTCCTACATCTACAACTCAACATCTGAGATGATCAGAGTGAAATCCAAATAGAGAAACTCACAATTTGAGGTCAAAATTCTGCTGCTCATGGACCAACGGCATGCGAAGACTTAAATACGCTGATGATTACACAAATTCTAAGACGTTGATTATGATGTCTTTTTTTGCACATTATTTACAGACAGGAGCATGCTGTCAACTCAGTAGTTTAATACACGACTAGCAAAACAAATATGTTTGAATGCACACACATCAAGTCAGGGTATGTTTCTGAATGGAAGCGGATATCGACTATTGCCGCGGTAGTTGTACACTGGAGTTCGGACCATTTACACTTTAAATCACGAGAAATATGAAGTGATATGGTTATCGCTTGAAGCATGTATATGTACATTAATGACTTATTCACCACTGATGAGCTGTAAATGACATAGCCATGAATAAGATCCGTTATTTGAACACAATGTGCATGTGCATGTGCATGTTTAGGTTTGCTGCAATAAAGTATACACTAGGCTGTGTGGAGATCCTTCACTAAGTCTCGTGCCTTAGGTCCTGAGAATGCCAAACGGGTAGAACTTCTCTATCGCATTATGATCTCGACTATCAGGAATATGTCTTTAGCCCTTGTCTTACCCTCGCTTCTATTTTGAATCACTTTACATTAAGGTGTCCAAAAACTGAATGACTATCTATAATGTATACTATATTTGGATCTTGGACTGACCTATTCAAATCTTTTACAACTGGAGCGAAATGGAGCGAAATGGATCAAATGTTTTAGAAAAAGTGTTCCCTCAGCTTGTTTTCGGGAGACGTATAGCAGGAGTGGACAAATCAGCACCCGGGCTATCCAGGTCAAGCAGATTTCAGATCCGGAATACTTATTTCTTTTTTTTTATCCATAAACTCTTTAAGGTTTGCATTTGTAGCATTGTAATGCGAGACAATGGTGCAACAGCAGCACACATCTGTCATACTGAATCCTAAAGCCTGCACTATTTATAATAAGATCATTAAAGCTAGTTCTAGATATTTTCCACTACATTTGTCTTATTATGGCAGATTAATCCATCTATTTATCTTGGAACCTCTGTAGTCCAACCAGGGACTATGGAGGCTAATGGTGACCATTGTATTTATTCCCAATTTGCTTACAACCATTGCTGGACCACTGGTCAACATTTACACGCACACTTACACTACAGGCAAATTTGGGATCGTCACTTAGCCTAATCTGCATGTCTTTGGACTGTAGGAGGAACCTAGAGAACCCGGAGGAAACCCAACAAGCACGGGGAAACTCCATGCACACCGACCTGACGTGGGAATCGAACCTAGGACCTAAAGGTGCAAGGCGACAGTGCTAATCACTTAGCCATTATGTGCCGCCATTATGACCGATCATTCAGCTAGAAATAACTGATGAAAAATTATCTGTCGAAATAGGTTTAGTAGACTTGCTTTTGGATTATTATAACCTTACAAAAGAATAAATACAACTATATATTTATGGTTCGCCAGATGTTCAAGTCAAACCGGGACTTTTGATTGCGAAGAATACACTAATGCACTTATCCCAGTGTTTCACGAGTGCTTGCACACCATCAAGGTAGAAAGGTTTCTCAGTAAGCTGAAGCCGTGATCCGACTGTCTGCTTCAAATTTGAAACAATGGCCTCCCGGGAACTCCTCGAATGGCCCAATAACCTGTAAGTTCCTGCGGAAGTGGTGTTTATGAATGATTGTGTAATGCGTCTCCTCTTTTCCTGCTGCGACATAGTATCATGCTCGAGGAAGCCCATACACGAATGTACAATGTCGCTGCCATTTGATTTGTCATCTATGTCACAAGCATAATTGGATACATTATGAAAGTAATCAATATTATATACAGTGATGCTTCTACTTGCCCGGTGGGTGAAGTGATGTATTTATGACTTGTCCACCCCTGTATGCTCTGCCATACTGTATATATTTCAGTCTGATTTACGCATAATGTATAGTGATCCATCTTTGAACATCCTACAGTACACATACACCTTAAAGGTACTTGCTTTGACCTCTTGTAACCTGATACATATTCTATCGTTTATGAACATCCTTTCATTCCTCACCATGCAATATCTGCTCATGACATCACGTAATCTAAAAAAACAAAACAAAAAAAAGTTTTCTTTTTTTTTTTCTTTTTTAAATATTGTGCTATTCTGTATAAGAAAAACCCACAGCGATATCATGTAATTGTCAATAAAAATATTTTTTTCTTTTCTTCCACTGTTCGGCCTGATTAAATCTGTTAAAATAAGATTTTTTTTTTCCTTCTGAAAAATAGCAGTAAAAGTAAGCTTTACGTAAAAATGTATAAAATGTTTAAAAACAGATTTGAAGTTTTTTTTTTCCCTTACTTTTTATTTTTAAACATACAGAAGAGTCGAAATGCTGTGGCTTTAAAGGAAGGAGGAAGGGAAGGTTTGTCTCAGGCTTGTCTCAAGAGCTGAAATCTCTGCTATGAACAGAACGGCTGATTATAACAGTAGGCTTCAAAGTGGATGATATGAGGGTTATGTGTGTTTGCTACAACGGTGTACTTGGATGCATATGAAATGTGCTAACTCATCCTAATATGGATTTTTAGACTGAAATTACAATTCAGATGTTTAATCACTGCCAGGACAAAGTGATTTTAATGCGATTTGGTTCAACAACATTAAATAAGAGATGCACCGATCCAAAAACTTGGAACCAGATGTGTGAGTATGACGATGTTTCATTGCTTTCATTGGGTCTTAAAATTTGAAATAAATAAATAAATAAATAAATAAATGACCCAATAACATTCTGTCCAAGCTGTCAGCTGAGCCAAACGAATGCCAATGAAAACTCTATGATCATGCGTTCTGAGACTCGTCTGCTTTAAAATCTTCTACCATCAAGGTTAAATTTTTTATTCAAAATTACATTACCTACCTACGCCATGTCCTCAGTGCTTGCATATAGATTTGGCACAGACTATTATCTTCCTCCAGGTAATTATTTTCTAATATCATAGTAATTTGCCAATACAGTGGTACCTCGGTATATGAATGCCTTCCCTTAAGAATTTTCACCTTAAGAACTGAAATTTTGCATGGAATTCGCCTCGGCATACAAAGCATTTTTGGCAAAGTGAGTCGAACCAAACGCCGGCGAAGTTGCTCATACCGCACATCCCGGAGACGTTCAAAACTTGTTTGCGTGCAAACTTGCCATAAGGTTAAGTGAAGTTTAATGTCTATTTATTTCACATTTTACCTTATTTAAATGTCTTTTCTCAATTTTTCTGATTGTATATAAAAACAAAAACATGATTATAGTGTTGGAAATTGGTAATATTGGTAATATTTTTGGTGGCTGGAACAGATTATCTGCATTTACATAGTTTCCTATGGGAAAAAGTGTTTTGCAGTATGAAATTTCGCCTCACCTCCAGCTGGGGTTAAATTCGTATGCCGGGGTACTACTGTATATACAATTTTGAATAAATTCCATTTATAGTTATGTATAATTCTGTGAAACGTCTATAAAAGAAGCGAGTTCCTGTTATAACTTGTATTAGCGTCAAAAAAAAAAAGACGAAAATTATGATTTTTTTCTTTTTGCGTAGCTTGTCATGTAAAATACCACATAGCCGTTTATCCTAGAGACTCCTGATCTTAGCAACCAAGACCTGACACTGAAAACACTTTACAAAAATGTTTTGTTACAGAAAACTTTCCTTTGACGCACATTTTCTTTATCCGTTTATGAGAAACGGACGCCATAAATATCCTTAAATGAAGTGATTAGTATTAGACCCTAATAGTATTAGAACTAAGTGCAATAGCAATAATTTAAAAGGATGTGGCATAAGTACAGTAGAGGAGGAAAAAAAAAAAGGAGTCATAATCTATAATCCCTGACTTTGAGAAATTACAGTAGATGAACAGTAAATCTATGATTGGTTCAGACAGGATGATGACATCAAATGAGATTGAATATGGACAAATGGGATCGGTGCATCCCGTTGTAAAGACTTATACAGGCTGGTCAGCTTTTTGTTTCTGCTACAGATCTATTCTACTCATTCACTGCTACCACTAAAACTCTGCAACTTGCCTGGGACGTTTAAGTTGCAGTTTAGCATTTGCGGTCCTCTACTATTCATGGCTTTGAGTACAGTTTACAGTTGAAGGTGACTCCAGCCTGAGGGTGTGAGTAAAAAAAAAAAAAAAAAAATTATAATAATAACAGCATGTTGTATGAGAGCAAACCTTCCTTCCTAATCGGTGCTATCCCACTCCCCGTACCCCAGTAGTTCATCCCTGCTGATGGAGGGCACTGCAGCCGTATACTGTTAGACGTTAGCTTCAGTCTCCCCACAGACGCTCTGTTAGGAGCTCGAGTTTGTAACAGATCCAGCGGCGCAGTGGGCAGTAGTACTCGTAGTGGAACTGCTCAAACTCTGGCGTCTCTCTGATGTCCTGTAGGAAGGAAACGTCCAGGTCAGACTCCAGCAGAACCAACAAGAGGACCAACAGGAAAAGTAGCAGGATTGAGGCTACGGCTATAAGCCGGGCAGCACTGTGGAGGAATGCCCGGATCTGCGGCGTGCCGTTTGATGGGCTACACAGTGACTGATGGGCGGTCTCTCGGATCAATTCTTGCTGCCGCTCAGCCCAAAGCTCCGCCTGCATTTCCGGATCGTTGTGGAGTTCCTTCAGCAAGCGCCCAGGGCTCTGGAACAGGAAGTCCACTCCGCCCTGCGTTTCCTGGACTGGCGTGGGCATCACACTTGAACATGGGCTGTACGCTGTATCTGAAATGGCATGGGATCCATCCTCATCGTCCTCGTCGAACTCCTGCTTGCTATTCTCTTCTTCTAGTCCAGCGCCAGGAATAAACGATTCTTCCTGTCCTGTCTCTTGGACGTGGCACTCCATCTCCTCCAGTTCTGGGTCTTCTGGCATCATGGATGGGTTCAGTGGGGACAAGTGAACTGAATCCTTCAAAGCCAGAAATCCTACAAAAGGACAAAAAAAAAAAAATGATGTAACTTTTTTTTGGATGAGCTCTTTCATCTTTTGTCTTCTTATTAACAGTGTTAATATGCCCATAATATCTAATATACAGTGTAATTACCCAGTGCATTCATAGTTCATATCTAAAACCCAGTGTACATAAAGATTTTATTTCTAAGTAGCCGGTCACAGTTTTGAGATCTATAATAAAAATAGTTTAGTCTGAGCAAGGTAGTAACCAAAACATAGTTAAGCCTGATCAAAGAAAAAAAGATAAACAAATGTACAACATATCAAAGACACATGCCGATCAGACAAGACCGTTTTCAGGGTGTACGAAAACTGGGTGTACTGCAAATTAAAAACTGTGAAGCATTCATATTATAATTTACTTTAATGCATAATATTTGTTTAATATAGGGAAATTACATAGGAAAAGTATGTACTTAGGCTGGTGAGAGCATAAATGCTCTCAGGAAAGGATTGCCCTACTTTATTGTCCACTGATTAAAGTGATATTAAGCAGCTCTTTTTTTGTCTCTCTCTTGTACATCGTGGCATCACATGAGCAGCAGTTTGAAAAGCTGTTCTCAAAGGAAGCATGCTTTCGACTTCTCATCTCTGGTTGACGGCTGTCATGTGACCAGGAAACCTGCCTATTGGGTGGCAGTGACAAATTTGGGAGAAAATGAGGTAAAAAAGAAAGATCACAGATTCATTAAGGAATAAGACATCTGTAATTAATCTGAAAATTAAAAGATCTCCGAGTGTGAGAGAAGCAGCGCTTTAGCTTGCACTCTTTGGGTAACTCCGGGGTAAAAATAGACCCAGCTGTCTAGCCTGTGCGGATTAAGACAGGTCTCCAGGCGAAATCATCAGTGACGTCATCATCATTTCTCTCTCGTATACAATGTTATATTTCTGAGAATTATATGCATAAAATTCCCCTTGTATAATAAAACAAGTCCATGTACCTCAGTGTAGAAAATGTATATATAATATAATAAAATAACAGAGTGTAAAATGTCAAATAATCTGTCTTTCTGTATAAATGAAAGAAATATCACTTTAAGGCTCAAGGTAATGTAATAATAGCAAATAGTAAGTAATTATAAGAAAACCATAATAAATTCCAGTGTATTATCTGCATTCTAGAGTTAAAAAAAGCAAATGTAACATTAATCCAACTAAAATGGGGTCATCCTCATTGTAATGTTGCACTACGCAGCAGTCAAGATTGGAGCACAAGCAAGAACCTGTCACCATAGCGACACAAACCAAGAGAGACATACATATATTTGAACCCTGCAGGAGGAGGAGTCAGCAGTCCATCGATGATTGGTGTCATGGCAACAGTAAGCATCAACAAAGACCGAGTATGTGTGGGCGACTTTCTGCAAAGATGTGAATAGGCCAGTAAAGAAAGGGAACAGATGTCGCCAAGTCGGCTTTTCAGCCAAAGAAATTCAAAGGTTGACATTGGCGTCATTCCTCAGCCCAGTTGTTCGAAAGCATTTAAGAAGTCTAAAGGCAAAACCTAGGCTAAAAAATCTAGCACTAGGGAAATCACTTAAGCTTCTTGGACTCCTCAAAGTCATCAGTCTAAATCATAAAACCTGCTCTAACCTTTCATGAATATGCATTTGCTAGGAACTCTGTTGTCGTTAATAACTTACTACTTACTCTTTGGTGATCTACAGAAACATGAAAAAGTATTTGCTTTATTTTTATTTTTATAGCTTTTTTAGCATGCGTCACTTTGTCAAACAGGTCCTATTTAAGTGATTTCTTGATTCAACAAGTCTGGCAGTAATCAAGCCTCATTAATCAAGTAATTTCAGCTTTCCAAAAATCACAGCTCATTCCTGATTTAGAAGGGGGCAATTACATTTTCACATGGGGCCAGCCAGGTTTGGACAGCTTTTTACCCTTAATAAACGAAATCATCATTTAAAAATTGCCTTTTGTATTTACTTGGGTTATCTTTGCAACATATTTGTTTGATGATCTGAATCATTAACGTGTGACAAAAAAAACAAACAAACAAACAAAAAAAACAGGAAGGGTGCAAATACTTTTTCACTGCACCGTAATTCTTCTAACTTCACAACGATTCATGTCATAGGCATTCCATCCCGTCAAGTTCATGCTGATAAAGGTAACGATAAATTTCGAAACAGGAGTCTAAGCCAAGAGATATCGACAAGTAAGATATTCATAGGATTATCATCAACATGATTATTTTTGTCATTATCAGAGCAATATGCTTCCTTACCACGTCCTGTGATTCCTTCCCCATGCCTGAGCAGCCTTACATACACATCCCGAGTTGTGTGATTGGCCATGCTTAGGTGCAAGTTGTGCCGTGTGGTTATCTTCACCTGGCATCGCATGGTATCCATCCGCTCATCAATATTTAAAACCTCGTCCACATCCACACTGTACTCATGGATTGTGTCATGAACCTTCTTCGATTCTACACTGTTCTCATTTAAGTCCAAATTGCCTTTTAGAACCTTACCTAGAGTCTTATCCACCTCAATACTGTCCTTCATCTTGTTTCTATCCTTCTCCAGAACATCATCTAGAACCTCTTCCACGTACACAATTTTCTCAAGAACCTTGCCATGAATCTCATCCATATCATCATTCCCCTTTAGAAACTTGTCTTCAGCTGTGTTCAGACCCATACTACATTTTAGAAGATTGTCTTGAAACCTCTCCACATTGATTCCACAATCCAGAACTTTGAGTTGAACTTTGTCCATGTCCAAGCCTCCATCTGAAACCTTGTCCACTTCAGCACCAAACTCATGAACCATATCTTGAAACTCATTCTCCTCCATTCCACAGTCCAGGACACCGCCTTGAACTTTGTCCATTTCCATGCCAACCTCTGTAACACTGCCTTGAATTGCGTCCATGTCCAAACTAGAAAGTATATCCCTTGCCACTTCTAAGCCATCCTGAAGAACCTTCTCTGGGAACTTGTCCATGTCCCCACCCACTTCATTCCTGGACTCCAGAACCTCATGTTGAAATTTACCCACTTTCACACATTCATGAACTTGATATTTGCCCATGTCATTCATTGCCTTGGTCTGATCTTCACCAGCATCAACATCTCCCTCCATAACCTTGTCTGGAACGTCTATGCAATCCAGTCCCTTCTTATTCCTCACTCCCCGCTCCTCCATTACCACTCTATGGTTGATCCCTCTCAATCCTGATCTTCTGTTGTACTCTGGTCTGGTGTAATACCGCCTCAGTTGTACTCCAACAAGGTTTAGAGAGGTCATACACATTCAGATCCACACACCCACACTTCCCTATACTGGGGGTCAACTGACACCTGCTTTCCACTGAAGGGATGAGATGTCAAGCAGTGTTAATAAAGATTGGGCATTAAAGAAAAGATCATCCCAAATGCAGGATGAGCTATTTTTGCAATGTTATGCATGGCACATGGCAGTGCAAATCTCAGAGGCTGATTACAGAGATGAGAAGAGCTCAGAAGGATCGCTGTTACACCCTGCATGCCTACAGACACAGAAAAGGCCATAGGAAAAGATAAAGCAATTTGGGCATGAGGTGAGGTTGGATGGGGTCAAACCCATAGATAATAAAGCCAACAAAAGACATACATGTCTCCTGAAAATACCATTTTAGATTATTAGATTATTGGCTGCGGAAGATTTATTAAAAAAAAAAGACATCTGAAGAAATAATCCAATGTGAGGCATAGCTCTGCAGGGTAGATATAGGATATGGATGTGCTATATTCTGTGCATGTTTTCTTTTAAGTCACATGGGTGATAAAATGCACAAAAGCCAAAATATTGTCAAAATCGTTTTTGCTAAATCAGTGTGAAATTTTGTTTGATATTGCACGCTGCTACATCTCCACCTCCCACAGTTTTGTCACAATGGATAAATCAGCCCGCAGTTGTGGTAGTTTAATTAGGCAATTAAGTATAATAAAATGTTGGTTGTGTTTTATCTCATAACCCTACATTATGTTTTTGTAGTGAGTCACTGGCAGCAAACTGAAGCAAATTGCAGCAAGAAGCATGAAAAATAATACCAGTTCAGTTTTTAGCATCATCAGCTTGGTCCTCCTCCAGTTTCAGTTTCACTTGTTGTTGGTATCGACACCGCTTTATCATAGTCCAGATATGAGGAAATGAGGTCGATGCTGAGGTTGGTTTAAATTTTAAATAGCACCATGTTGAAACCTGTTACAGTTTCCCATTGTTCTTTAATTTGATATTAAGAAATGAGGAGGCGGCTAAAGACCTTTGCACAGTACTGTAGTCCAGAAATCCCAATGGAGAACCTGACCACAGGGATGTATCTTTTATGTCTCTTGCACACAAAAAAAGCACTTGCACATCTCTTATGTGTTGTAACATTTATTTCTTTGCTTAGTTTTCGTTCAAAAATCAACGCACCAATGCTCATCCAAAATGTTCCATTTCACAGAACTTATCATGGATGTTAAGTGATGCACACCTGTAGTTCATGACTGACGTGGTAAATGCAATGTCAGTAACAGAGAACAAATAGCTCAACATTCTCCCAAGATCCATTGGACACATTTGGATCAGTCATGGTTGTCACTAGTTTGCCTAGGCAGTAGTTTGGCTTCACTGATCATGTGACAGAAAGATTTCTTAAATTACAACTTTTTTTGCTATAAAACATGGCCACCAGAATCATGGTGTAGGAATTAAATGCTTCCAAAAATGTCTATTTGTCTGGGTTTTCAAATGAAAAGTTACAGACAGAGGAAAATAGGTTGCCACGATGAGTAAAAGTCAGAAACCTTTTGTTTGTCAGTAGTTTTGTACTGTATATAAATTGCTCTACACAGAATAACAAATAGAAGGCTGTGGTTGTTGCTCTAGGACATCTAACAACCTTGTGATTGTTTATGAACCAATTTCAACAAGAGTCATGCTTGCACTTGAATTTTGCCATTTCTCCAACTTATCTACACCACAGTTCAGAGGTGGCACAGAGTTGCAGGTGAGATGGAAACATACCAAAAATGAATATTTGCTAACCTTTGCATATTTTGCATGGGCTGATGATCAGGCAATCAGGCCTCATGAATACATCTACCAGAATTTAGTAGATGATAATGAGTAGCCCACCTAAAATGTGCCTGTCAGTCTTAGTAAAAAAATAAATAAATAAATAAATACTTGATTATAATGAGTCAACCTCCCGGTTTACTAAACCTATTCCTAACTACAGAAATAGAGTCCTGATGCATGCATGATTTCTATTTAAAGACACGTACAGTAAATCACCAAGCCCAGTTGAGCCCAGTAATCTTACTGCGTTTTTGTTATACAATATATTGGCAAAGTATACCGTTTTTCCCGCACCTAGACTCGCCTCTAAATTAAGCCACCATTGGCATTTTATATTCAACTGCCTCAATGTGAAGCAATTTCTTGACACTGGTATCTGTGTTACAAATGTCTACAGAGACTATGATTTAATATACAGTATCAAGCCCAGTAAGCTGAACACACACAGCAGGAGCCTTAAGATCCTAGGACATCCCCTGTGTCCTTTTTCTCTCTCACACTCACACACAAACACGGATAAAGTGACACGGCACTGTAGGTCTTTGAAAGGCAGCTTGGATTAAACAGCCTGTTCGCAAAGGACACACATCCCTGCGGAGGGTTGAGGATGTACGGTACTATGAAAGTTCAAACCGCACCACAGTCCTGTGTTTTATTCTTTTTACAATTTATCAATAGTAACTTTTTTATGAATTCAAGAACAACATATTTTTATGCATTTGTAGTTACATTTCCAGTTCTTGCTATCATTTACATTATAAAAGTGGAAACTGGAAACTCATCACTCATCGGCTATACAAGTTTATTCTGTATAAGGACTTGGGGCATGCCAATTAGCCTAATCTGCATGTTTTTGGACTGTATAAGAAATCCATCAAGCATGAGGAGAACCTGCAAACTCTACGCATGGGGGGAATCGAACCCGGACCCTGGTGGTGCAAGGCGACAGGGCTAACCACTAAGCCAAAGTGCCGCCATAACATCCATCTTTAACCACTAACTGTGAGTGAAGGCGTAAAATCAAACCCTATATGATATATATAAGATGATATGTATAAGATGTCAAGCGCAGTACGATGACGAGACTCATAGCCACAGTAAAACCTTCGAATGGTGCAAACGTTCCGTTTTGGTGAATTTGCTGCAGAGCTCGAGACTTGAGCTATATTCAGAAACACATGCTCGCTCATAAGAAGTGTGAATATAGTTGATGCTGCTGTATGCCTTCACGTGTACCAGATCAAGCAGATCTAAATTAGCGTGCAGCTCGACACTCCCATACACTCTCAGGCGGCGTGCAAGCCCTAACAGAGCTCTATTAATCCAAACTAACACTCTGTCCCAACAGATAATCAGGTGCATATTTTTAACCCTCTGATTAGACTCTCCGCGGAGACTGCTTGATTTGCCTGAGAACAGAGCATCTCCCACCTGTCATCATTCTGCATGTGTGCGTATGTGTGTGTCTGTGTGCGCGCGTGTGCACGCGTTACCGCTGTCAGCTGCGGCCTCTCTGTATTCCCTGTTTGAGCTGAGCGCCGGCAGCAGAGGTTCCATGTTCATTATGAGGTGCTTGTGGCTGAGCGAGGTAAAGCTTCTGCTCTGACCCAACTGACACCTGCAGCACAAGAATCAGAGCAATGCACGACATCAACAATTAACGAAGAAAAATTTGAATTAGAACGTATAGTGCATATAACTTTTATGCATGGCTTAGTCTGATTCTTAATTTGTGCTTAAGAAGATTTGAATAGAATCATTTGTTCGGATAAAAACATTGAAAACATTTAAACATTTAAAATATTCACACAAGATTTCTATGTGCACTTGGGATATGGTCACCATATTTTGTTCACTATACTGTACGTCAAAAAAATCTTTGTGCCTTATTTAATTATGTGCCGTGACACTAAATAAACCAATAAGCCAAAAAACTGAAAGTATCCATTTTGGGTCATAAGTCAGAACCAAGCAACAGACTAACATACTGTATGAAAGCAACTTTGAAGGTTTTTCCAAGGTTGTTAATCTGGAGTTATTCTTAAGCCCTAGAGACATTTTATAATGTTATTGTATAACACTTGGTTTTACTTATTTTTTCGGGTTCCAATAGAATCATTTTAAGAATTCTTAACTTTTGACAAAACTCTCTTGTAAAATGATATACTCAACGGAACCATGGTATCATTCCAAATTTCCTAAAACTTTCTAAAAGGAAAATATAAGTCAGACATCAGACATAGTATATGACTAAGTGATAGCTTCCCTTTCAGATAAGTAGATCGCTGTTAAAATAAAGTTGCAGTCAGAAATGTAAATACATTGATCATGAAAATGAATGTCATGGCGTTATTGGGTTATCAATTAAGCTTTGGAGTAGAATAATTCCAACAACACTATCTTTACATCCATCCATCCATTCATCCATCTACAGTAGGAGCCTTTGTAGTCCAACTAGGGATCATGGAGGCCAATGGTGACCATTGGATTTATTCCCATTTTTACAATCATGCATATTCACACACTATGGGAACCATTTGGGAACGCCAATTAGCATGATCTGCATGTCTTCGGACTATGGGAGGAAACCAAAGGAAACCCACCAAACACAGGGAGAACATGCAAACTCCATGCACACAGACGAGATGGGAATCAGACCCTGACCCTGGTGGTCTAAAGCGACAGTGCTAACCATTAAGCCACCGTAATATATATCTTTAACAGAAGAAAACCCCAAGAATTTGTTGCACAAGTTTAAAATAATTTTGTATTTTCGGATGTAAAACATAGGATTAAAGTTATAAATACTGTACAGCACATTTAATATTTGGGAGACGGCTTTAGCAGCCCCCCACAAGCTCTTGGCAGAAATCAGGATTAGATTTTTAACCCCTTTTCTTGGCTGAATTGGTAGGGTTTGATTTGTTGGTCTCTTTCTTGGACAGCAGCCTTTTAGTCCATGCGCATGTAAGACTTGCTTGACTCTAGACTGTGACACTGGTGTTCCAGCAGCTTTAATGGCAGGCCTCTGCCTTGGTGGCTCCTGAATATCCAAACCAGAGGGTGGCAGCTTGTTTTTTTTTTTTTTTTTCAGACCTTGGCTACACGTCCCAATAAACTGTACTTATATACAGTACAGACCAAAAGTTTGGACACACCTTCTCTCTTCTGCTTGTTGTCTGTCCTTAGCAGTGGTTTCCTAGCAGATATTCTAGCATTGTTGTCTCCTCTTAACAGTTGATCTAGAGATGTGTCTGCTGCTAGAACTCTGTGTGGCATTGACCTGCTCTCTGATCTGAGCTGCTGTTAACCTGCGATTTCTGAGGCTGGTGACTCGGATGAACTTATCCTCCGCAGCAGAGGCGACTCTTGGTCTTCCTTTCCTGGGGCGGTCCGCATGTGAGCCAGTTTCTTTGTAGCGCTTGATGGTTTTTGTGACTGCACTTGGGGACACTTTCAAAGTTTTCCCAATTTTTCAGACTGACTGACCTTCATTTCTTAAAGTAATGATGGCCGCTCGTTTTTTTTCTTCACTTAGCTGCTTTTTTCTCGCCATAATACAAATTCGAACTCTTTGAATGAGGTGTGTCCAAACTTTTGGTCTGTACTGTACAGGTACAGTTGTTTGAACTAATCTTGGAATCTGCATTTGCTTAAAAAAGGCATCCCAGAGACATTCCACATGTGTGTAAATCTACCATCTTACTTCTCACATCTGAACTCCTTGGACTTTCCCGTTGCACTGTTTGGTGTTCAATGCACTGGAGTGCTGTCAGCCAAACACTTTTTTTTTCTGTTGGCACAGACAAGCTATGAGCTGTATTCACTGAATCAAAAACAGGAAGTTCAAAGGGATTGGGCTTGGCAAATTAAAAGACATTTCAGGATTTTCATGTATAACTTTGATCCTGGTTTGTACTGTTTTAAGTATTGTGATCAAGATGTTTGGGTTGTTCTTCTATTTAAAATGTACAGTGTGTTCCCAGACAAATAAATAACTGAATGACCAGTACTGCCTTGACATTTGTGCTAATGATGAGTGTATTTAAACCTCTGACCTTTAAATGTCCAATCCGTCTGTCTTTATCTCATTATACATCTTTGAGCAGATGAGGGTTACGGGCCTTGCTCAAGGGCCCAACATTGGCGACTGGGTTTTAATCTGGGACCTTCCAATCAGTAGCCCTACACCATAACCACTTTAACCCGAAAAACATTCATTACACTGCTTGCAGTAGGTGTAACTCTGACCTGTGAACAATTGGAGGCTCCCTCTGGATCTTCGAACTGGCTTCAATCACCTCTTTAGCAACACGACCGCTGTCGAATCAATCCTTACATCAATTACTCTTATGCAATATTTTTCATTACTTTTCATTACTTATATCATAACACAAACAAAACACAATTTACAAAACATGCAGTGTACAAACAGTATACAATTTATTGTAAGAATGTCTCATTTATCTAAGATATAAACAAGGGAGAAACCATACCTGTAGCGAAATCTAGTCCCTTTGAAAAATATATTGCTGCTGGATACAGTCTTGATCTGACTCGATTTTGCACATCTTAAAAAAGGGGAAGTGAAGCAGAAAAAATAAAAATAAATAAATAAATAAGGCAATAAGAACACTCTTAGCAATATACACTACCAGTCAAAACCTTGGACACTCCTTCTAATCCCATGCTCCTTACTGATTTTCCTTTTTACACTGTAAAACAATGCTGAAGGCGTCCAAAATATGCAATAATCTCATTTAAACAGTTGATATTGTTCCTGGGTCTTGCTTTCCTGGAATGGTCTTCAAGAAAGTCAGTTTCATCATGGTGCTTGGGTTTTGCACATGCACCTGACAATACTGTTCTCATCTCATCTCATCGTCTATTCCGCTTTATCCTATATACAGTGTTGTGGGGTGCCTGGAGCCTCTCCCAAAGGACTTAGTGCACAAGGCGGGGTACACCCTGGACAGGGAGCTGATCCATCAGGGCACACACATTCACACAATACAGGCAATTTGGGAACGCCAATTAGCCTACTCTGCATGTCCGGACTGTGGAAGGAAATCCGAGTATCTGGAGGAAACCCACCAAGCATGAGGAGAACATGCAAACTCCATGCACACAGACCCTGAGGCGGGAATCAGTCCCAGACCCAAGAGGTGTCTGGGATTAATTGGGATCTGTCCTAGAGGTGCAAGGCGACCTTCATATCTTGAAGAATGACAACTGACTGTTGTTGTTGTTGTTGTAACTTTTGTTGTCATTTTGTAATGTTCAGTATTGGTCTAGAATGAATATTCAAATTAGAACATGTGTCCAAGCTTTTGACCTGTACTGTACAGTATAAACGTATATTTCTTGGCAACATACTTTGACAACTATATTGTAAGAAATGAGAAATATATATATAAAAAATATGTATATTTTACTGAAATGACAAATTATATTTTTATTTGCTTTTTAAACTCGCCTAGTCTTTGTGTGTATGTGTGTGCATGCATGTGTGTGTGTGTGTGTGTGTGTGTGTGTACATGTAGTCACTTGGGGCAATAAATGTTCAGATCTGTTCTTGCTGTGCACAGTGAGCCATGTTCTCTGTTGTCTCAAAAGATTCTTAATTAAGGAGCTTTAATTAGAAATTTGATTCTGCGTATGCATAGATTACGGGGGAGCAAGCTACCAATGTGTGCCTGTTTGTGTGTGTGTGTGTGTGTGTGTGTGTGTGTGTGTGTGTGTGTGTGTGTGTGTGTAATGCTCTCACTTGTAAAATGCCTGATTTTCAACGCCACATTTCCATAGATGTTTACAGGCTGCTGGTGTGGAGGTGTGAAACGTCAAAACCAGTTTCTTCTGCGGAGAGAAAGATGAAAAAGTGAAGCATCTGCATGTCGGCGAAAGCGTGAACAAGAGAGAAGGGGAGGCTGAGGGGAGGAAAGGACAAGAGAAGGAGAGAATGATTTAGGCATGAGAAGGAGGGAGGTCAATAAAGAACACAATAATGAATTCTGATGAGAGTTGGACAAACTGCTGACCCCAAACCTTCTGTCCCAGAGAGAGAGAGAGAGAGAGAGAGAAATAATGGTCTTTAGTATTATTTACCGGTAGTGCAGTGGCATTATGGGAAGAACAAGCTGAATGTGAGAGTGGGAATCAATACTGCAGTATAAAGCGCAGCACACTTTTACAATACACAGCATTATATGTGACTGTGCACGACATAACCTACTTATTACAGTGATTATCACTGCACAATACTGTATACATTTAATTCTAAATATTTAAATTAATACAAATCATTTAACGATTTAAACTGGCTGCCAATAGTTTCAGCTGTGTAATAGTTTTTCCATATAATTTAGTCGTTATTAATGCCAGTTCAGAGAGCTGGGCCACAGATGAAGAAGGATCATCTGTATTTAAACTGGCAACCTTCCAATGCCTGTGTGTGCCGTTGCCTGAACGTAGGTTGTAGATACTAATTAAATAAAAAAAGCTTCTCTTTTATTAAACTTCAACTACTGGATTCAATTTAAATCATCTAAAATGTTTTAAGTAAGAAATAAGTCATACAACAGAGATCCTAACTATGTGCATCACTGTCTTATAGTTATAGACACATACTGTATAGCTGTCCTATATTTATTGTCCCCATATGACATTTTTAAAATTAATTACCCCTTTAATATCTCCATAAGAAAAAAATAATAAAAAATAATAAAGAATAATAAAAAATTAAAAAAAACAGGCACCTCGTCCAAATGGTTGAGATACCACTTAATGGTAAAAGTATCAATATACTGTATTAACAAATACAATTTTTTTTTTTTTAATCTACTGCTTAAAATGAATGTTTTGGGGCATTAGATCCACTTTATTTCTCCTAGTATGCTACAAAGAAATTAAAACAGTACATTATTGAAAGACTGGATTGGATTTTTTTTATCATGGCACAACTCAACCAAGTGGTAGAGATGACTCAATCATATTAAGTTCAACACATTCTTCAATAAGATATAGTGACTCAAAACGTGCTCAATCAAAAAGTTGAGCAGAATGTAAAAGGGTCGAAAAGGATTTTTTTTTTGTCACTTTAAAGGCGCATTTAAAGTTGTGAAATATCTCTCTCTCATATATATATATATATATATATATATATATATATATATATATATATATATATATATATATATATATATATAGAGAGAGAGAGAGAGAGAGAGAGAGAGAGAGAGAAAGATTGTATTTGAATTCATTTTTGTAAACCTTGCATCCAAAAGTACTGTCAGAGTGCTGTTATAGAAAATTAACCAATAAATCCTGACCAACTTCAACAGCACTGTGGTATTACTTGTATTAAATGCATATGCTAAAATCCTTTAGTCTCTGTGTTAAAACTCACACAGTATGCTTTTTCTTGTCATTTTCTGACAAGAACACGATTTGTCAGGATCGTATGTCAGTAATGTAATTGAATTAGATTCCACACTGTTTCAGAGTGTAACTGTAGCGGTACACCAGGGGGTCACCACAGCGCTAAATATCGAAGCTAGAGATTGCATTGGACCATAGAAGGTGCGTGAGACTAGCTCTGATGCACATGCATTAAAGAAACATGAAATGTAAATGTAATGTGAATAATCTGTACTTTTTTTTTCTTTCTTTATACGCCTATGCAATGAAAGGTTTGGTGATCACCAGCTACACATACAGGTATAGGACAGCAAGACTTTCCACTTGATGAAATGCTATTGAAACTGTGCAATAGCAACCATCAGCCTCCAATCGGTAACATTAAGGATATATAGCTAGTCATTTGTTATTACAGTACATGGTTTCTTAGTCCATGTCGACCCCTTCAATCAGTGGAAACTCCGTCTATCTGGTAGGTGTGGGTGATGCATGATGAAAAAATACTGTATATTTCTTACACTCGTCAACCACATAGGAAAATCTCATTGGGATCGCTTAACAAGGTGACATAGAAAATACTTGAGTATGCACTTTGATGATACTAATTGGCGGATATGAGCTTCCATTAGACGGCCATTAAATGTCATGGATGATTGACTACATTGATATACACTGGGTGACTCCATGGCGGACTTGTACGCGAGGTTATACGCTATATACGGAGCAGTATATTGTGCAGTTAACATATTGCACAAATTGGATTATATATTACAGGCCATACAGAAGTGATATATGTTTTGGTTTATTCTGTATGTGTTAGGCTGGACAAGGGTAAATATCTTTATTGCACTGTAAACGTGTGCCAGACTGGTAGGAGGGACAGATATGTGCTGCATTTGAGCGAGTTGAACATGTGCTCTGGAGGAGGTGAAAAACGGAACTGTCAAGAGAATTTGTTCCATTAGGCTCTCGTGTTGTGTAATATGAGACAGAGCATCGATTCGCGGCTGTCTAAGCATCAGACTGAAGCTGGCTGAAATCAATACGGAGTTGCATGCTGCTCAGCACGAGAGCGCGTCCCTGTGAGAGCGGTACCGCTGCCAGGAAGTGGCCTCAGCAAGGCGCATTTGGGTTTAGACTGGATTCATCCAGCAGCCGGGGGAGGCAAGGATTCAGTACTGTATATGTCACAACATACTGTATAATCACTCCGGAGAAAGTGAGAGAGCGAATCCGATTTTGGAATTGTCATGATTTTACCTTTACAACAGTCTACACCAAGATTTAAAACGCATCCCTTCAAAGTCAAATCTCAAATAAGGCTAGAGCATCAAATATTGTTATGAATCACCATATAAGCATCAGGACTGGCAGCTGAAACTGTACTCTTAGCCAACAGAGCCAGATTGCAAGCATTTAAGGCGATAAAGCATTTGGATTCCAGGAATCTCATATGCTTTGTACACGTTTTCTGGCCACAAGCATCAAAATATTAATGGTTGCTATCTGATTCCGTCTCAGATTTCATGCTTTTCGATACAGGATATAGTCACTGGATTGAAAAATGTACATGACATATTGCGCTGTCATGGAACATTAATTCCTGAAACTCGTATGAGAAAGGCTAGTTCCTGTTAGCGCATGCAGTACATTATCACCAGGCTCTAATTAAGAGAAAATGTATATGTTAACATATATATCTCTCTCTGTTACATAACAATACATTTTGTATTTTGTTTTATTAGGATTTAATTAACGGCGGATAAGTGGCTTAGCAGTTAGCACTGTTGCCTGGCACCGCCAGGTTCCGGGTTCGATTCTCGTCTCTGTGTGCATGGAGTTCGCATGTCCTTGGTGGGTTTCCACCGGGTAAACCGGTTTCCTCCCACAGTCCAAAGACATGCAGGTCAGGCTAACTGATGTTCCCAAATTGCCTGTAGTGAGTGAGTGTGTGTCCTGTGATGGATTGGCACCCTGTCCAAGGTGTACCCTACCTCATGCCCCAAGTCTCCTGGGATAGGCTTTAGGCTCCAGGCGATAAGTGAGTGAATGAGGTTTCAATCACATGTCTGGTATACAAGTTCCTGTTCCTATAGCTTTTACTCTGTAACAGGCATCACTAAAATGATAGAGCGATGTTTGAACTGGGATGGAATGACAGTTCTGTCCAGACCCTGATGCTCTTCTGATAAACTGGAATAATTAATATACAAGGAAAATATATGCTTTTCCCCTCGAGGTGGGCATAGCTGTATGCATCACTCAACAAAGCCAATCAACATGATAGCTTCCAGTGTATAGACAGAGTGTGTGGAAGAATCAGAAACAAAAGCGCAACACAGCATAGCTTACTCTAAGAAATAGAAAGTAGACTATGAAAACTGAACCTTCAAAAATGAATGGATTGATCAATAAATGTTTATTCTTCCTGCGGGAAGTTTAAATCCAGTTTGTCTCATTTTCGGAAATTTTGCCAATAATAAAAAGCACCACTATGAGACAAAACACTTGAACTGAGCATCCAGTACGACAGAGCGACCAGAGTCCTTTCACATTCCTTCACAGCCCAGCGGCGTGCAAATGGAGATTCACTAAAGACTGTTGGATGTATTCCATACAAATACAAGGAGATATGCTCAAAAATCAAACTGTCCACATGTTTAATGTGGTTACTGAAAATTGACAATAAATATTATTGAAATGCTATGATCATTTTAAATCGTTACAATAACTGCATATATAGAGATCTGAATCCTAGCACAAACAGGAAACTCGGCCATCGGCTCGAAGAAAGTTTTATTGACGGGCCGTTCCTAAATTTTTATTTGCTTTATAGGAAGGATAACATGATTATTTGCACTGTGCTCAGCTCCACTGTTCAAGCTGTGCTTTATAGCAAGGTATAAATCATTCTCACCAACGAGAATCCAGAACTCAACATGGTATAAAAGTTTAGTGGAGAATAAATAAAAATACCTCACATGCTTGCTGAGAGACTATGGGAGGCGCTTGGCTGTTTCTTGCGATGTCTGGGTCTTCCTGTGAAGGTAGACGGTTCATAGCAATATGATGAAACGTATCAGAGTGGACAAATGATCCAAATTTCCGTTCATACTGTAACAACCCTGAAGTGCAGTCTCGTGAACTAAAAATGCACTTTCCGCCCTCTTCCACATACTCTAGTCCAGAGATACCCGTGATAGTGCCATTGTGATTCACATCACCCAGACAGAGTGGACAATTTCATTCCCTTGTTCCATCATTATTCAAACGTTGAATACGGTGAGCGCTTTTCCGTTGTGCTAAAGGTAATGTAATTTCACTCGGAGTCGGTGTACAGTAGCTCTGCCATGATGATGCATAACAGCGCTATTTTGGGAATGCTTCCGACGATCCATCATTTTGAACCACTAATCGCACCTGTTGTAACTTATGTGGCTTTCCCTCATGCTGGATTTCTGACGGCACAGATCTGATTCAAGACTTAATGTAGAGGAGCAATCAGACGCCGTCTTATAGGACAAATCGGTTTCCTTGGAACGGCAGAGGAGTTTGAGTGAACACAGATTGATATAAATTAATGTACGAAATATAAAGGGCAGATACAGCATCATAAAACCAAACTGGTGGCGTCTTGGGATGATGAAGTGAGCAGTTTTCAATTAGGAAACTGATGATTTTGCTGTGTGATAACTCCAACACTGTTGGAACAAATGAATTGGTCTGGAATATAATACACGCAAATTCCGTGAAGAAGAAATGAATATACCTGTAGGAAAGGCGCACTAGCAGGCACTTGTGGGTGTGAGTGTTGGAGCATGAGGGATGCCGTGACCGCTTGCCTAATCATTACCATAAAGCCTTGTGTATACACACGATCTAGTTTAAACATGAACATTAAACCCCTACACCAATCATCATCAAAATTATTTTTAAGGTGCTACATTTTAACATGAACCTATTTATTTATTTATTTATTTATTTTTTCCGTCTAAAAAGTATCTCTTATGACATGCTTATGTTTTTGCGTGACTCCGTGTCCTACCATACATCTGCACAACATTGGAACATTTCGAAGCAAAATGCATAAATATTGGTACATTATATTCAATTCTACGTAGAATTTTGTAGTTGGTCGGCCTTTGCTAAATATTACTGAATATTAAAGCATGATTAGTTTATCATTTTTGATTAATGCTCTATTACACAACTGCTTTGACAGTAATTTTGGCTACAAGGTGATTCGCAGGATGAGAAAGGTTTAAAAAGGATTAAAAGTTGTCCTACATGATTAAAATGTCTTACAATTATAATAACATTTTACCTGATCAGTCAAATTATATTATATTGGATTTTTTGGGGGGCAGAATTAGGAGAGGCGTTCAAGTCAAGCAGGGACTTTCTTGTGAATGAAAACATAACAATAAATGTACATTTATTTCAAGCGTGATGAGACAGTACGCTGCAGTAAAGCATTTGAATGGTGCAAACATTTGAAAGAGATCAGTATGTCAGTGAATAACGATCTCGGCCGAGGTGGCTCGGCGCGAACTGCAGTTGTGGAGCAGCGGATCAAATCGATGGATAACTTGTCGATAACTACAAGAAGAGACGCCATGATCATGCCAGAGTTTTTACCGTGTTCTGTTATTCTACACAATCAAAAGTCCCGGTTTGACCTGAACGCCCCTGTACTAAGGTCGGTTTCAAGTCAAGCATATTCGGAGAGAAGGAATGATAAGTAAGGCGTTATGAAAGTGGTATGACGTGTATTCATGATGTGTGATGTGCGAAGTCATGTTTATGAAATGCATGTTTACTCACCGATGCAGGAAAAAACAGAGAGAGAAGAAGACAGAAGCACATGTAAAACTGGATATTAAGCAGCAGGACACAAGCCGGATGACGAGCATGACAAGTTGAATCATTTCTTATACAGGAAGCCATTTTTTTTCAATGAAATGATACAATGAGTTGCTCTGCAGCATTCGTATAAGAAAAATGAAACTATAGTGTGAATGTTACATGGCTGATGTGATGTTACTTCGGAGATAATAGCGTGATGAAACTGACCTCTCTCTGTACTCCAATCACGTAAAACGTTTTCCCTTCAAATTTAAATCTGCTGACATCCGGCCTGGGAGAGAGGAAGAGATTGGTGTGTTTAGTGGTTCGCACTTCTACGGACACGTAGGGTGAAAACTGTTCACCTCTCTGTTTGCACACTTATAGATCCTGGTCACGCACAGTTAGTCGCAGTGAACAATTACTGAATGTTGTAGTGCCGTGAAAGTGAAGTGAAGGTGGAGATTAAAGAGTAGTCAGAGAGGTAGAGGAGTCTGAATACAGTGAGAACGTTAAGAAGAGAGGTCACTAAACGGCTCATACCATTTCAGCAAGTGGATCCTCTTGTTTCCCTGGAAAACGACAAAGCCCCGGCCAGTGAACCCCAGAAATGCCGTTGCTCCGGTGAAGTCCTGAAATGCGGAATGAGCATCAATCAGGGCAAGATTTAATTTCTGTTAAGAGTGAGCGCATTTGGAGAAAGACCTCCAGGAGTGCAGACTGGCAACAACATAAAAGGTGCAATGTAGAGGAGGCTGCAGTGTTAATTACAGCTCCACTGTCTGACAGTTTCATTCCACCACAATATATCCAACAATATTACACATAACCCAACTCTACATACGAGTAACTCTTAATGTGCAAATGTTGACATTTATCCTTTGAACTACCTTGACACTAACCATGTGGATCTTTATTTTAAAGGTCCCATATTTTACTATTTCTTTCATGTGTATCATAGGTCTGCCAAAATGTGACTGTTAATGCGCAAGCTGAAGAACAACTCCATGGATGTTATAACCTGGTCATTCGGTACATTCAGGACTTCATATTATTGCCACATTACGATGCTGAGCCGAAACCCGAGCAACTGATGCATCCGCAGATCGTAACACTTCCTCTAGATGCTCGTGCGTTGCATTTTTTTCTGCATTTCTTCTACAAAGTTGATGGTTCAGTACTACCATCCCAGGTTTTGATAATGTCTTGAAGTTCCAGTCATTTTAAATTTCCTTCCACGAATTCTTTGCTTGATGCAGAACAATAATTTTACGCTGTTGAAATGGCGATGTTTTTTTTTGTGACAAACTGTGTATTAATCGTGCAAACATGTGATTTTGAGATCTGAATATGAAGGAGATGGTACCTTGCAGGGATGAGGGTCTACGCCATACGTGTCCAGTGTGTGAGCTCTCTGAAGCAAGTTCAGCTCGGCCAGGGCTGAACACTGACCCCTACGGAGGGGCAAAGAGAACGAAATCAAATCTATTGCTACAATACAGTAAGTACAATACAATGCATTTTACACATAGACAGTGTTACAGTAACGTCCTTATGTGTTTTACAGGAATACATCACTCAAATTGTTAATATGGTTATGATTAACATGGGTGATGGTACACAGCTGTTTAAATGAGATGGGAGTGATGCCACATGGGCAGTTGTTAGCTACTTAAAAAATGCCCTTTACAAACTGATTATCATTAATGTTTATTCATTATGCACATTGTTTAACTAAGACTACAGGGCTGACGCAATACTCATTTTTTCATTAATGCAAGGTAGAAAGTTTCATCAGTATGCTGAAGCCATGATCGAACTGCCTCCTTCACGTCTGAAACGCTGGCCTCTCAGGGGCTCCTTTAATGGCCCAAGCATATGGAAATGTCTTGGAGCCAGTGGGATCAGTGGGATATGGCAATAACTCCCAGCCAAGTTCCTGTAATTTGTAAGTCGTGTTCACGAATGATTTTGTGTACAATTCCCACAGACAGATGTGTCTCTTCCAAAAGGTAGCAAAAAGGTACCCGTCGGTTTTCAAGGCATTCTACTCGCCGAATGTTCTCGGGATCGACTAGAGTGGGTTCTGAGTCACTTTGGCTGGGTTCATCATTAATGGACGCATGGCCTTCTTTAAAATGTTTGCATCATTTAATTGATTTACTGCGTCTAAGTGATGTGTCTCATCACCGTACTATGCTTGAAGTCTTATATAAACGTCAAACAGTTTTTACTCCTTCCTTAATGAGAAAAGTCCCGGTTTGATTTGAACAAACCTCGTATTAATGCCTGGCAGAAATCTGGAAAACAGACCGGAAACTATTCTAGCTTACAAGGTAAAACCACTATACTAGAATTCGTCTTTTCCTCTAGAAAAAAAATAATAAAATGTGCGGAATAACGTACACCGGAGTTTGCCCTCACCTCAGCTCGCTCTGGTGGATCTCCATAATCTTGCGCTCCAGTTTGAGGCTCTGTTTGGGGAACAGTTTGAAGTCGCTGATGTAGTCAGCTGGGTGCTCATCTACATCATAGTCACCGAGTTCAGCTGCAAAGCAGCAGATAAATCATTCAGAATGAGCACAAAAATAAAGATGACATTTATCTACAGTACAAGGTGAACACTTCATGTCTGATTTATTTCAAGTACTGGATTTGAAGATGGATTTAAAACAATCACTGCCTTTCGTAATCTCTGTGTTGCTCTATTGTACTGTGGGTATGTCTGTTACAGGAAAAGGAAATTTAACAAATGTTGGACATGACTCAGTAATGGCTTAGCAAATGTCACGCTGTGATATTCTCATTACAGAACAGCTTTAAAATGAGGACGTTTTGTATTTTACCCAATTATAGTAGATAATAACAGAGTGCCGTTTAGAATATGTGCACTTAGCAATGTTCCCCCTCCCCCCCCCCGATTCTTTCTACTTCTTTAGCCATTATTTTACAGTCTAGCATTGTTACATCCATGATAACAGAAGGTAGTCAGTTAGTCTGTAATTTACACTAATACCACTCTTGTTTTGTGTAGCTAGTGTTCAGGGTTGTATCTGAAAATAGCTAGCTAGCATAAGAGTTTAGCATCAAGTCAGGTGTTTATGTGGAAGGCCTTAGCTTGTGTCAACACACATAAAAAAAATTTAAAAAGAAGAAAGTTAAAAAAAAAAAAAAAAAAGTTCAATTTGAAAATCAGGACATACAAAGTTTAAAAATTATATTTCACAGTTAAACCAAACAAAGCTAGCCCTCTAAGTTAGCAGTTTAACCCAACAGCTCTTTAGCCACAGAATAGTTAGCGGCTACGTTCATTTGAACTTGGTGTAGTTGTGGACGTGTTAGCTATTATAATTTGGCACAAAGTTACAGTGATTTGCTTTCTTATATTAGATAGTAACATGATTGTAAACTAGAGTACAGTGGTACCTCGGCATTTGAATGCCTGCCTCATGAATTTTTGCTTTAAAAACTAAATTGTACAATAAATTTCCCTATGCATACAAAACATTTTCGGCATACCAGCCATTTTGTGCAAGATTTAGTGAGGTGAGGTTTAATGTATTTTTATTTCATATTTTACTCCATTTACATATATTTTCTAAATGTTATAACTGTTTTCATATGCAAAACTATGATTCAAGTGTTGGAAATTGTAATACTGTTGATATTTTATTGTGGCTTAAACAGATTATCTGCATTTACATTGTTTTCTATGGGCAAATGCATTTCCAATCCGAAATTAGCCTCCGGAATGGATTAAATTCGTATGCCGAGGTACCACTGTACGTTTTTTTTTTTTAGTTCAAAGGTCACTTTCAATGCAAGATCATGGTCGTGCCATATTACCCTGCACTACACATGCTCCCAGATAAGCGGCATCGGCGAGCGGACACAGGAGCCGGCCGTGGTACAGGTCCCTCTTCAGCTGCAGGTACAACAGGTATCTAAGTAGGGCAGAAAAAAAAAAAACTAAGCATGTGGGAGGAGGGTTGCTGTTCCGACAGAGCGAGAGACGAGAGGCGAGTGATTCAGAGTGCAGTCACACTGGCTGCCTTTTGTGAACAAAGATTTTGGGTCTACTGGAAAGAGGCGTTACCATGAGAACTCTACCCCAGGAAACAGTTACCATGGAGACATGCCTTTGGACTAAAGGAGAAAACATCTGCAGGAGTGATGATGTCACATGGCATCTTACTGAGGCCTGAAGAGTGCAAGAAAGTCTCAGAAACTCTTAACACACACATGTAAATGTACGTAAATCCACTTTAATTAATATCTTGCAGAAGAACAAGATTAACTTTGAAAAAGCCATAATCTACGAGTTCATGGCCTTCTTATGGCTAATGCATCAGATTGGCTAAGCGGTGTGGCCCAGAATTATAGGCCATGTCTGTGTATTATGTGTGATTTGGAGAATATTTATTATTTATAAAAAATAAAAGACTACAGACCATGATGTTATAGGAAAATAATCAACATCGGGATGCTATGATGCAGCCTGATGTAATGCATTGATTGAATTTATGATTATTTTCTCGGAACCTTACGGTCTGAAGTGTTACACCACTAAAAATGTATAACAATTATTGTTCATTATTTATTAAACTTCCTTTTTATCTGCTTTGAATATAATCTAAAACGTAAACAGAATATAGAAATATTGAATAGTATAAAGCCACAGGGATGCTAACTTTTGGACTTTACTGTGTATATACATGCCAAACAAATGTTTCTTTGGTTCTTCGCCTTTCATGGACCATCCACACATAAACCCTTCAAGAAGAAAATATGAAAGTTGGTCTCAATGTCTCCAGGGACAGAAACATTGCAGTACCACTAATCAGCATCCATCCATAAAGCATGCAGCATGTCCAACACACTCACCCATAAATACACACACACATGGCTCTCTGACTCTGTCTAAATGCTGAAAAGAAAAGAGGAAAATAAAGATGAAGCAAGACATGGGGAAAGGGGGAGAAATGAAAAGAGGGCATGGGAGCACTGGAACTAACGATTGGCGTGTCTTATCTTCACAGCTCAGATGGCGAACACACACCAGGCACCCTGCTGAGAGAGCCAAGCTAATGAGTTTGTCGCACTACATGTGTGTGTGTATTAGGGTTAGGAGAAAAATTCAATCCAAGCTTGTTTTTAGACTTTAGCCTCTTATTTCAGCACAAGAGCCTCTTAACGCAAGATGCTGATCTCCACTCTAAAGTGAATCTACAATGCCTCGAGTCAAAAACCTTTTAATGACATCCATGTGAAAATTCTGCTTCCGCTCTGGCCAAAAACTCACATCACTTTCATTTCACGGTCACATTCTTTGACCACTAATTGCTGGTCTCTTGGTTAACCTGTGCACAAGAGTGATCCAGAAACTACTACATTTCAATAATAATAATAATAATAATAATAATAATAATAATAATCTTAACACACAGTTGTCTTAACCTTTTCGCTATTACCTGGTCAGTTCCTCCTTAATCTTGATAGGTTCCTGGGGGTAGAACTTTACCCGAAAGCACATGGTGTACGGCTGCTGACCTGCAAAATAAAACGGAACAAGAAAAAAAGAAAAGTGGAACAGATAATTCAGAAATCAATAGTTGCAGGGAGACTGATGGAAAACAATAAAGTAAGCTGATTTCGAAGTCTCTGATGTGGAAAAATGATGATCCTTGCTTGAACAGTTTGCTGACACACTTCTATACTTGGCATTAATTTATTCATCTTTCCTATATGTTGCATTCCATTTGTTTGAGTTGTATCGGACTCTTAGTGACCTAAAAGACCATAGCATGCCAGGCCTTCCTAGGGGTTTGCTTGGCAAGGATACTAGATGATGAGTTGCCAATTCCTTCTCCAGAGGACCATCTATGGTCAATCTGGAAAAGCCAGTTAGCCAATCTGCATGTCTGTGGAATGTGGGAGGAAACCAGAGCACCTGGAGGAAACCGACCAAGCACAAGGGGAATCGAACCCAGGACCTGAAAGTGCAAGGCGACAGTGCTAACCACTACACACGTGGACAAAATTGTTGGTACCCTTCGGTCAATGAAAGAAAAACTCACAATGGTTCACAGAAATAACTTTAATCTGACAAAAGTAATAATAAATAAGAATTCTATGAATGTTAACCAATGAAAGTCAGACATTGCTTTTCAACCATGCTTCAACAGAATTATTAAAAAAAATAAACTCATGGAACAGGCCTGGACAAAAATGATGGTACCCCTAACTTAATAGTGTGTTGCACAACCTTTTGAGGCAATCACTGCAATCAAACGATTCCTGTAACTGTCAATGAGACTTCCGCACTTCTCTGCAGGTATTTTGGCCCACTCCTCATGAGCAAGCTGCTCCAGTTGTTTCCGGTTTGAAGGGTGCCTTTTCCAGACAGCATGTTTCAGCTCCTTCCAAAGATGCTCAATAGGATTGAGGTCAGGGCTCATAGAAGGCCACTTTAGAATAGTCCAATGTTTTCCTCTTAGCCATTCTTGGGTGTTTTTAGCTGTGTGTTTTGGGTCATTGTCCTGTTGCAAGACCCATGACCTGCGACTGAGACCCAGCTTTCTGACACTGGCCAGCACATTTCTCTCTAGAATCCCTTGATAGTCTTGAGATTTCATTGTACCCTGCACAGATTCAAGACACCCTGTGCCAGATGCAGCAAAGCAGCCCCAGAACATAACAGAACCTCCTCCATGTTTCACAGTAGGGACAGTGTTCTTTTCTTGATATGCTTCATTTTTCTATCTGTGAACATAGAGCTGATGTGCCTTGGCAAAAAGTTCCATTTTTGTCTCATCTGTTCATAGGACATTCTCCCAGAAGCTTTGTGGCTTGTCAACATGTAGTTTGGCATATTCCAGTCTGGCTTTTTTATGATTTGTTTTCAACAATGGTGTCCTCCTTGGTCGTCTCCCATGTAGTCCACTTTGGCTCAAACAACGACGGATGGTGCGATCTGACACTGATGTTCCTTGAGCATGAAGTTCACCTTGGATCTCTTTAGAAGTCTTTCTGGGCTCTTTTGTTACCATTCGGATTATCCGTCTCTTTGATTTGGCATCAATTTTCCTCCTGCGGCAACGTCCAGGGAGGTTGGCTACAGTTCCATGGATCTTAAATTTCTGAATAATATGTGCAACTATAGTCACAGGAACATCTAGCTGCTTGGAAATGGTCTTATAGCCTTTACCTTTAACATGCTTGTCTATAATTTTCTTTCAAATCTCCTGAGACAACTCTTTCCTTCGCTTCCTCTGGTCCATGTTGAGTGTGGTACATACCATGTCACCAAACAACACAGTGACTACCTGGAGCCCTATATATAGGCCCACTGACTGATTACAAGATTGTAGACACCTGTGATGCTAATTAGTGGACACACCTTGAATTAACATGTCCCTTTGGTCACATTATTTTCAGTATTTTCTAGGGGTACCATCAGGCCTGTTCCATGAGTTTATTTTTTTAAATAATTCTGTTGAAGCATGGTTGAAAAGCAATGTCTGACTTTCATTGGTTAACATTCATATAATTTTTTTTTATTATTACTTTTGTCAGATTAAAGTTATTTATGTTACCATTGTGAGTTTTTCTTTCATTGACCGAAGGGTACCAACAATTTTGTCCACGTGTGTAAGCCACCATTCCATACTTAATGTAATTAAATTTATTAAATCTTCTATAGTGCTTATCTTGCATAGGGTTGCAGGGGGTCTGGAGCCTATTCCAGGAGAAATTAGGCACATAGAGTAGACAGCAATTTGGACATAGCAAAATTGCCATTTGGGAACGGCAATTAGGATAATCTGCATATCTTTGAACTGTGGGAGGAAATCGGAGTACCCGGAGGGAACCCACCAAAAGCACGGGGAGAACATGCAAACTTCTTGCACACAGACCTCGAGGCAGGAATCGAACCTGGAGGTGCAAGGCCATGATGCTTACCACTACGCCACCATGCTGCCCCATAATTAATGTGCTGCTCAAAATACTCAATAGTCAAAGTCTCAATAAGTGCTTTGGCAGATTCTCAAAAATATTCCAGTTAATATTAGCATAAAACTATGAAGCATTCCTGAGACTACTCATTCATTTTTAAAGTCAGAGCATTCTCAAGCCAAATATCGACTCTTTTAAGTTTAGTGCTGCAAAAAAAAACAAAAGACGTTTTTCATGTAGCTCAATGGCTCATTCCCTGCAAATTGCGAGGTGTGTTCACATCAAACCTGAACTTGTGATGAAATTTCTCAGAATGAAGGCGTAAAACTGATTGACATTTAAACAAGACTTCAAGCACAGCACGGTCATGAGACTCTTAGCTGCAGGAAAACATTTCCAAACATTTTAAAGAAGTTTGTACAATTCTGGCTGGGCGGCATGGTGGCTTAGTGGTTAGCACTCTCGCCTTGCACCTCAAGGTCCTGGGTTTGATTCCTGCCTCGGGTCTGTGAGCAGGGAGTTTGTATGTTCTCCCTGTGCTTGGTGGGTTTCCTCCGGGTACTCCAGGTTCCTTCCACAGTCCAAAGACATGCAGATTAGACTAATTCGTGTTTCAAAAATTGCCCACAAATGATCCTTTGGGGAATCCACACCGGTATCCTTCCCAAGAAATCCTCAAGAACAGCATCTACGGAGGCCTGGTGTGCTAGGGTCAATGAGGTCACGAAGAGTCGGACACGACTGAATGTCTAAACAAACAAACGCAATCCTGTCTGTGATGACTTGGGGCCCACTGATATTCCGCGAGTGGGACGCCTGCTCCTTGAACAGTAAAGAATAATTTCTCGGCAGCTTGAGCAAGAGATGCATCTGTCTGTGGGAACCTGACCTTTTGTGTCTCTCTGCAGAAAAGGGAATAAAAAATAGACAGATCCATCTTGCCATTAAAGGAGCTCATGGGCTCAACTTACATTTCATCTGCTTAACCACAGGTTTGCTGGGATCCAGCCAGTGCTGTGAGGAAAAAAAAAGAAAGAAAACAGAGAAAGAATCAGGCACGGAGAATGTGACATTCGTAAAAAAAATTACTCGAACACTAAAGTGCCTGGAGAGAGTCCCACTGCCTCGTTCATTCCCACTTGCACACAAGTGTATGACTATTCCGAGATAAATGGGTGTAAATAATTCAACATGACGCTGAGAGATTTTCTGCTTGACTGAAGAAATGTTGCCGCCCAAATAAACACATAGAGAGAAGTCAGGACAAGTCTGTCGTGGGACGTGTTTAAAGAAATTTAAAGGGCATCGGAGGGGTTATGATGTACTTACACATGAAACACACATACTGGTGATGATTAACGAATGTTAATTATTTTGGTAGAAAATAAATCAACGCCTTCTGAGCAATCTGAATGAAGAATTTGGCAGTGCTCTGGAATAAACATGAATAAACTAATATGCTGTGAATGCAATTATGCATATGCTTACTGGAACAGCCTTTGCACTACTGTGTGTATGTGTGTGTGTGTGTGTGTACCCTTTGCTTCTCAGGATCCACATATCTGATGCCAAAGTAATCCTTCTCCAGCAGACTGTAGTGGTTACACACATGATCCAGAAGGAACTGACCTTTTGTGTCTCTCTGCAGAAAAGGGAATAAAAAATAGACAGATCCATACGTACACTATCAATACTGGAACATATATAACAATAAAAAAACCACACCACATGCAAGATTGTAATTCATGTACAGAAATATCTTGAGCTCAAGTAAAAATAATCGCATGTCCTGTATATATATGTGTGTGTGTGTGTGTGTGTGTGTGTGTGTGTGTGTGTGTGTGTGTGTGTACACATTGGTCTCAGTGACAAAGGCTCTATTATAAATGTTATAAAGGTAATGCTTAGTTCAGGGGTCGAGGACGTGATTGTACTTTTTCCTTACAACCTTTTCATTTTCTAATAGAAAGAAATGTAAACCTGAACATGAGTTTTTTATTCTTTTTCCAGGAGATTTGATTGTGATGTTCGTTTCTGGTGTGATATTCCCTACTAGTCAAAAAAGTCTGGACACACCTTCTAATTCAATGGTCTTTCTTGATGTTTATTTCTTTCTACATTATATTGATGAATATATTGATGAACAGATGATATTGAGATGTGTCTGTTACTTATGCTCTGTAAATCCTTGATAATGCCTCTAATCTGAGGTGCTGTTTGTTAATTGGAAAGTGCAGGCTGATACAGAGACAGAGAGAAAATGGATCTTTAACCTCTTTAATGACACTTGCTTTTGCTTTACACACGTGGTCACAGTGTTATAGTAAACAGTACACATGTGCACAGATGTTGATTATACCAGTAAGAGACTGCACTAAGACCGTGCAGGGGAGACGATTACCCACAATTCCTCAGCGCGCAAGAGAAAAACCGTTGGCTCAGTTGTGATCACGTGACACTCGGAATCAAAACAAGAAGCGAATGCGTGCCACATGATACTCGGCATTCGTAAACCAAGACTTTTTTCAAGTCAAAATGTATAAAAAATGTTTGCTCGTCTTGCGAAACGCTCGCGAACCGGGTTACTCGCAATCCGAGGTTCCACTGTATACTGCCACCTGCTGTAAATGTGCCCGAGAACGGAGAACAAACGTAATGTGAACACTGGCCAGTGGGGGAGTGTTGAGGGGGCGCAATCGCTCCTGGGTACAGTACAAATCAGTCATGTCATGGATGTGACTGACAGTCCTAGTAAAGGATGCATAGCTTTCCAAGTGTCTGCCAGTGTGAGTTAAGGAGGTCTGACCTCTGTGCCGGTCATTAAAATATTGCATGTACAGTACAAACAAAATAAAAGCATGGGAGCAGGAGGAATTAGACAGAATTCTTTTGGAACCCTGTGATATGAATAACATTTGGCATTACTGTCAGAGCTCCTCCTATTATAACAGTTATAACAAGAACTTTTGGCAAGACAGAGTGCTCATGTACATACTCAGTGACTACCTTGACTGCACTAAAACCCATTTTCTCACCATGCACTAGCAAGGTTTTTGTCAAAGTGGGTTGTTCTCTTGTTCTATCTGGGGTTCAGCTGAGTCAGGAGGCTGTACGTGCTCAAGCATGCAACTTTATCCAGCGCACAGCACCGCCGCTGGCTGTCTGACCTTGCTGTCATTTTATCGACAGTAACCACAAACCCGAGACGCTGAACTGCTAAATGCACCTCGAGGACGAGTTAAAGCTGTCCTTCATATAACCGCCATCATCCTGATCACGGCACACTGTGCGTGATTTACAAGCGAGAACACCTCCAGCTGCTCTTCACCGCATATCGTTGACCTTGTAGCTTATTACAGAAGCGCGTGAGCTGATGTGAAGTCATGAAGTCATTCTGCTGGAAAGGATACTGCTGTACTTGAATTGTAATTTCTGAGTATGGGAAATAAATTAGGCTTATAACAAAGGATGTGCTGACATTTTGTATGACCTGGCTGTTATAGCGAAAAGGTAGGATTTCTAAAATAGAAATATAATAAATAGTAGCAACAGGAATCACCAGAGACCACCCGATATGGTATTATGCCGATTCGATTTGTATTGTAATATTATATTATCCTTGGGATTAAGTATAAGAAATATAACCACAATTCCACAGTCTGAAGCTATCTCAGACCACTGTCTTGTCTCAATTAAAGTGTGTTATAGTAATAATGTACGCACAGCGCCGCGCTACCACATTAAACGTACATTCACATCAAATACCACACAGAGCTTTATCAGTTATCTCCCAGAGTTACCAACTTTGACTAGATCGCCATCTGACTCCACAGAACTCGATCAGGCAGCTGAACATTTAGTACTTATTCACACAAGAATACTTTAGATAATGTAGCTCCAGTTAAAAGGAAATTGATTAGAGACAAGAAACTCGTTTCCTGGTATAATGACCACACACGCACTTTAAAACAAACCGCTTAGAAATTAGAACGCAAATGGCGTCAAACTAAATTGCTAGTATTCCAAATAGCATGGAAGGAGATCATCCTGAACTATAAAAAAGCTCTCAGTGATGCTAGATCAACGTATCTCTCCACTCTTATTGAAAATCATAGAGTATTATGGTGAAATATTAGGCAAAAAATTCAGGCTTTGAAACCAGACCATTTAAGTTATACAGATGATGAACTAACCACACCACATCAGAACCTAGAATGCTTTATTCCCCTTGAAAAGAGTGAACTAATTTCACTCATCTCTTCTTCAAAATCGTCAACCTGTGTATTAGATCCTATTCCGACACATTTTCTCAAGCAGATAGTACCAGCAATAACAGAACCCCTGTTGAAAATAATGAACTTTTCACTCAACAGTGGGTATGTTCCCAAATCCTTTAAATTAGCAGTTATTAAACCGCTAATTAAGAAACCTGACTTTGACCCTTGTCAGCTATCCTATTACAGTCCGATATCAAACCTCCCCATTATCTCTAAGATTCTGGAAAAGATAGTAGCATAGCAACCATGTTCATATCTACATAGGAATGGAATAAACTAATTGTATCAGTCAGGATTTAGGCCTCATCACAGCACATAGACAGCACTCGTTAAAAAAGTAGTAAATTACCTCCTATTGGCCTCTGATCAGGACTGCGCCACTATACTTGTGTTACTCGACCTCAGTGCAGATTTTGACACCATTGATCATAGTATTCTCCTTCACAGATTAGAAAATGTAGTAGGAATTAAGGGAACATCCCTCTCTTGGCTTAGATCCTATTTGACTGATCGTTATCAGTTCATAGATTTAAATGGTGACCATTCTGCATGTTCTAAAGTGGAGTTTGGTGTTCCACAGAGTTCAGTTTTAGGCCCACTGCATTTTTCTCTCTACATGCTTCCTCTGGGCAACATAATTCGTAAGCATTAAGAAGACAGAAGTTCTAGTCATAGGACCACAAGCAGCTAGAAGAAAGCTTTCTGATCACACTGTAACTTTAAATGGCTTTGCTGTTCCATCAAGTGCAACAGTGAAAAACCTTGGTGTGATTATAGATCCCAGCCTTTCATTTGAAGCACATGTAGATAATATTACCAGGATAGCTTTCTTTCAACTCAGAAATATTGCCAAGATAAGAAATATACTGTCACTAAACGATGCAGAAAAGCTAGTTTATGCTTTTATCACCTCTAGGTTGGACTATTGGAACTAGGTGCATAAAAAAACTTCAATTAGTTCAGAATGCAGCAGCAAAAGTCCTGACTAGAACCAGAAGATACGAGCACATCACCCCAATCTTATCCACACTGCATTGGCTCCCTGTGAAATTTTGCATCGAAAAAACTCTTCGCATTTAAAATACTACTATTGACGTATAAAGCATTAAATGGTCTCGCGCCGCAGTATCTGAGCGAACTGCTAGTGTCTTATGATCCACCACGCCTACTTCGATCAAAGAATGCAGGCTGCTTGTCAGTACCACGTATTATGAAAACTACAGCAGGGGGCAGATCTTTTTCTTGCAAATCCCCAAAGTTTTGGAATAGTCCTCCAATTAATGTTCGGGACGCAGACACAGTCTCAGTGTTTAAGTCTAGGAGCAGATCTGGGGGACTAATGGACGTAGAGTTTTATGGTGAACTGTTATGTTTAGATGCTGTCTTCCCCACTCTCACTGATCACTCAGGTTTGTTGACGGTGAATTGATTGTTCGCTTTACATCTCAGGGAGCCCTCATGTCTGTGTTTCCCTCTGGCTCTCCCTTTTAGTTATGCTGTCACAGCTAGTCCTGTGGAGTCCCTGCTTGCATTCTGCATTAAAGATATATTCACATTATACATTGTTTGACTGTGTCCATACATAAATGCCGTCTCTCCTTATCTTCTGCTCTCTACTTTTCTCTCTCTCCCTCTCTCTCTTTCCTTCTACCTGTCTCTCTGTCGAGCTATACGTACATGTCGCTCCGGAGCTGCCAGTGATCCAGACCCCCTCTGCCCCCTGGAATTGTCTGACTCGTCCTGGTGTCCTGCTTCTGCCTGGAGATCTCATCGCATGGATGTCCTGTGTGGTCTGCCTGGGATGCATGTGGTGACTGGGGACGGTTCCACTTTTCCACGAAGACGGTCCTGATGCAGACATCTGTTCTCTGAGGACTTGTGACTTCAGTCGTTCGATAGTTCAGGACTGGAGTTTCCTACAGTCTACTGTACCTAAGCCTCCAGTAACGAACTGGACTCAATTTTAACTTAAACACATCTGTTATTCTGAACTTCCAATCTATCACAGTATGATGCAGATCAATCCCTGCTATCCGTTTTACCGAAATGAGGATGGGTTCCCTGCTGAGTCTGGTTCTTTTCAAGGTTTCTTCCTATTACCATCTCAGGGAGTTTTTCCTTAGAACTGTCGCCGTCGTCCTTGGCTTGCTCATCAGAGACAGTCTTATCATTTTGATTCATACATGTTCACATCTCATACATACTTAAATAATTATTTTGATTGTGTAAAGCTGCTTTGTTATTTATTTATTTATTTAAATGTTATTTATTTATTTATTTGAGATTTTGTTACAATTCTAAACAACCTAGGAAGGAATTTGCTTGTACCGCCCAAGATGCTGCAATGTCTGGGAATGTGTGAATAGTTTAGAGCGTCATCTGTAGGATCATAGAGGAATGGAAATGTCTTACCACCTCGGATTGTGAGTAACGATTGTGAGTTTACGAGTGTTCCGCAAGACGAGCAAATATTTTTAATAAATTTTGACTTGAAAAAAACGCAAGTCTTGGTTTACGAGTGCCAAGTATCATGTATCATGCATGCGCTCTTGTTTTGACAACAAGCGTCATGTGCTCACAACTGAGCCAATGATTTTTCTCTCTTGCGCTGCGGAATTGTGGGTAATCGTCTCCCCTACTGGGTCTTAGTGCTCGTCTCTTACTGAATATAATCAACATCTCCCTCTCCCTGTGTCTCCTATGTGTGTGTGTGCACACGTAATTTGACACCGACACACGCACACACACTCTCTCGCCTTTACACACACCCCTCCCCAGCTTCACACACACACACTCTGCTCTACACAGAAAACTCTGCTCTGTCGCGATTCTTTTCAAAGGTAAAGTGCTGGTTCATTTGTTTTTTGTTTTTTTTTACTTTACAGCAGTGATTAGTATGTGAGTGTCATTAGAGAGATTTCTTTTTTTCCCTCCGTTAAAACAGTGTTTCCGTTGTGTGTGTGTTTGTTGTGAAACTTAAAAAGCGAGGTGGGGAGAGGGAGGAGGAGTTTTACTGTGTAAGACGAGGCTAGGGAAGGGGCTACTTCCACTGTAAATTAAAATAGAATTTGGAGTCAGTGTGGCGGTACACATAAAAGAATCATAATACAAAATATACAAATAGACTTATTCATAGAAGCAGGGAGTAATAAAGAAACAAGGGCAAAATAATGGAAAAGTATCAATCATTGTTTTGTAATAAAAAAATAAAAGAAACTCTGACCATCCCACAAAGCACCGTCCATTGATTCACCTTCTATACAGCTTCATCCTGTGTACAGGGTTGCAGGGGGCCTGGAACCTATCCCAGAGTATTTAGGGCTCGAGGCAGGAATCAAACTGTACATACATATCTGTACACCAGCATTTACCTGGTCTGACATTTCTTTTCTTTGAACAAGTGGCATTTCAGACCAACAAGTCAGTGTCCTAGTTAGAGATGTTCTCCATAATTAATACACGCATGGCGTATCAATTATGAGTGTAACTAAGCAGAACTGAGGGAGCAAAGGCACAAGCTGTGTGTTAATTGGATGAGCAGAAATGAGAAAGCAAGCAGTGGAACCTGGTAATGTCCCAGAGAGAGAGAGAGAGAGAGAGAGAGAGAGAGAGAGAGAGAGAGAGAGAGAGAGATGAAGCCATGGGGGATGGGACTGATATTGATTTTACTGACATAGCGATAGCACAATGTGACAGAGCTACGATTAAATTGAGCGGAAGAAGAGAAAAATCATGGAATGCTACGAAATACAGAAGCATCAATATCATAGCATTTTGGTAACCATTGACAAAACCCTAGTTTTTCATAGTTCTCTGGCTTTTTTCTTCCATGTCTTCATAGCCGTCTGTGTTTAGAGCAAATAAAACCCAAATCCCAATGTGGCTTTGCCAATCCCACTTACTGGACGACCCCGTTTGATACATTGTAGTTAAAAAAAGTTCAGTTCGTCCTGGATCCATATATATAAGTCCTGGTCAAAGATAAACACCTCGGGGTTTGATGGTGATGACGGCGGGTTCGTGTTGACTGGAGGGTGGAGAGAAATGATGGATGATGCGAGCGTATACAGTATTAGGAGGCTGGGCTGGAATGGAGGGCGGTTGCTTATTTTGGGCATGTTATGATTATATCATTAGACGTTGTGATATGATATGCCGTTCACACACTGCTGATCAGTTCATTTTTTTGGCATGCACTTGATCAAAGTATATGTTTTTTGAAATCCCCAAAAAATTGGGGTTTGAAATTAATTTAAGAAATCATCAGTACCAATAACCAATACGAATGCTCTTTTAATAAAATACTTAGATACTAACTTAAATTTTATACTGTGTGATGGTAAGCCGGGTGTAGGTTAACCTGCTAATGAAATGACGGCACGCGATACAATAAATCCCAGACTTATGATGTCTTCCTCACCTGCTGTCACTGTATAATTAGCCAGGAGATCGTTTATTTTTCTGTCATGAACTTTCTCAAATCTGTTCGAACAAATGGCTGGATGATGATGTCCTGCAAAATCGTCACAGAACAGATGGACACCTGAGTTTTTAATCCTTTGAAAAATACAACGCCAGGTGTTAAGCATAAGCATCATAGTAAATAATGATTACAGGTGATGTCATCTAGCTAGATGACTAAGGCTTCACATCAGGGTTGGATGTATTTGGAAATCTGTTCATAAAAGCCAGCTTGTAGTTAAATGTGGATCCAACACAAGGATTCCTACAGGATCCAGAGCCGAGTCATGCTAGTGCTTAAAGGAAATCTGCAAATGGCGTTCTGTAGCTTTTCATTTCATTTCAGTAATAAGGTTAAATACATAAAATAAAGTATTGACAATGAGCTTTAAATAGACCTGTTTTGATCCAAGATTGATCCATTTCTTATCCATAAATCCTCAGGACTCGCAATGACAACGCATATCAATGTAGTTAGAAACTGGAGCAAATCCCAAAACCAATATTGTGCAAAGCAAACATAATGTCATTGCACATTACACATACACAAATGCAACTGTACATTGTGCTCTTGCTTTTTTCAAGCATCTATGCGGGCATTTCTCTCGCACCTATTAGGCCCCTGACTAATACTGCTCCAGCATTAGGCGCCAACTTCAATGCATCATTATGTGTCCAAATCCATAAATGCCACTGGATTATATACTCTTTTACAATCTATTTTGTGCAATACTTGGTTCAAAACAAAGCCATCTTGAATTTAGCTACAGGAAATGAAATGTGGTCAAGGAACCAGGCTGTGAAAGCATATGTTACTTACCCAGATGCCCTTACCCAGAGGAAATTAGATTTCATCTGATACTGTAGTTAAGGGCCCAAGGGTGGCAACTTGGTGTCGCTGGGGTTTGAACCTGGTACCTTTCAATCAGCAGTCCAACACCTTTACCTCTGGACTAGCCCCACCCCCTGGGCGCAGTGCTAAAGCTCTCGCCCTATCATCCCGAGATCACGAGTTCGATTCCCGGTTGATGCTGTAACCTCTCACAGCCGGAGGCCTAGAGAGAGCTGATTGGCCGAGCTCTCTCAGAGGGGAGGGATGAGAGGTACTTAGTGCTCCCACATTAATCACGGCTCTACAGCCAATCAGGGGCGTCTGTGAGCTCACGCAAGCGATAGGAGTGGATAGCGCTGTCCTCCGAGTGTGTTACGCCGCCCTCAACGGTGCGCGAGCGAGCAGTTCGAAAAGATGCAGCCGGCTGTCGTCACGTGGTTCGGAGGAACCACGTGATGGTTTTCGGCCCTCCCGACTGAGTGGTAGTAGTAGCCTTAATGTGGGAGCCCCCTAGTGACGGGGAGGAATTGGAAACGACTAAATTAGGGAGAGAAAAAAAAAACACTATCCAGCATGTTTAGCAGAAGGTCCTTGACACTCTTTGAAAAGACGACTTCCAAGACATATTCCAGAAGTGGCCGAAACACTGGGGGTGCTATACTGTTGTGAAAGGGCACTATTCTGAAGGTGATTTTGTGTCAAATACATCAAATACTATGTTTTAATGACATTTTCAAAAATTGAGAATAAGAATAATTTGGTATTGCTTCCTGAAAATCAAGCACAGAAGACAGTTCCTTGACTGCTACCGACTTCTTCACCATTGCCCGACAGTTTTCTATTGGGTTTAGGTCAGGAGATGGCTCGAAAGGCTGACACACAGACAGTTTTTCACAAGTTGTTAAGTTAATTAGCACAACTCTCAGCCAGATAGGCTGGGACTAATTCGTTAATTCTCATGGTTGAATTAAAATTGAGGTGAACTATAATCACCTCAATTTTGACTTAAGACAGACGTTATGAAAAACCTGAACTATCCCATTAGTTAATTAGCCAAAACAAAAATCCAGTGTGGATAATTTGCTTATTAATCCTCATAATTAACATGTGACCTTCAACAGAGTCCAAGATTAAACTCTGGTCTTATCTTATTCAAGGTGAAACAGTGTCATTCTTACTATTAGCCTCAGAGGAGAAAATCCTGCGGTTGTGTGTACAGTATGTGTGCACGTGCGTGTTTACCAGGTCACATGTCGCCACCGGCTAAACATGGCTTAAAACATCTCTTTCACTCAAACACACACACACATTTCACTCTAAGGCATGCAAACTGCATTAAACCTCTCCAATATATTTATATCACACACATTCCAATTCTATGCTTCCTTTTTCCATTTAAATTGTCACCTAAAACCATCTTTCAGCAACACCAGCCCATCCGTCTGCGCTCAGGGCAACATGCACGGCACGTCAGCGAGCAATCGTTCATCCCAATCCCCTCTCATCACTCGCCTGTCCACCAGACCTCCGTTCATTTCCCTCCCTCTTCCCAGCCTTCCATCCTTCATCCCTTTTTCCTCCTAGTCATCATAGCGGAAAATCATCAAAGGACGCAGTGGAGGATAAGAATAGCTTAAAGTCTATTTATAGTCGAATGAAAGAATGCTTGTGCCACAACAACAGCGCGCAAACGCACGCGCGCACTCGGGAGAACAAGAGAACCGGAGAGGAGGATCCGTTTCTGCGGATGAGGCGATTCGGACTGGGTGAAACAGGAGATAAATAAAAATAGAAATGTGTAGTCGATGAATTCAGTCCGATATAAAAGGCGGAACAGCAAGACGAGCAAGGACAGGTCACGCTGGCAAGGTTCTTGTGCTTAAGTTGCCAATGTCCGGAATTGGCTCGGGAGGGGCCGAAGCAACGGTTGCAGTTTTTTCAACTACAAGGAACACGTGATCTAGTCCAATCTTACATTTCTACATTATGCATACACCGTGTTATGTTCAAACACGTTATACAAAACATTAATCTCACAAAGTATTGACGCCGCTGAAGAATGATGATAATTTAGCTCGCCTTACGGTAGGCAACACAGATACAGTCTACGACATTCTGAACGGTGAGCATGCTGAATTTAAATCAGATTAAATGGATATGAATCATTAGAATGTGATACCGATATACTTATACCAATCCAGATAACATTACTGCAGATGTAGCATAGTGGAATCAGTCATACGGTACTTACTCTTTTATTTTCTAACCTGAGTAAATCACTAGAGGGCGCTAGTGGCTCTCACTCACTACTCACTCACTCATTCTTTGTCTATACCACTGTATACAGGGTCGTGGGGGGCTTGGAGCCTATCCCAGAAAACTTAGGACATGAGGCAGGGTACACCCTGGACATGGTGCCAATCCATCACAGGGCGCACACACACACACACACACACACACACACACACACTACGGGCAATTTGGGAACACATGTCTCCGGGCTGTGTGAGGAAGCCCACCAAGCATGAGGAGAACTCGAAAATTAAACCTGGCTGGGAATCGAACCCGGACCCTGTGACACTGCTAACCACTAAGCCACTACGCAGGCACTTGTTGCTACTGTATTACTGTATATGTTAAGTTACTATGTAGTTGAATGTTTTGGTCAATTATAACAGTATAACTTTGATAGAATATGATAACGTCTTTTCTCCAGTATGTACTTGTGCGATAACGGTCATTTCAACAACAGTTACATTTAATCTGATATTTTCTCTATTCTATAGAAATTAGTTAGGATGCTACAAAGTGACAAACCCAATCCCTTGGCTCGATTCATTCTTCAGAATAAATCCCATGCTGTGGGTGGTATTTCAATATTTCTTCTGTTCCTCACTCACTGCAAAAAGTCCTTAATCACACTGGATTTTGTGTGAATAAGAACAAATTAAATCATACAATTGTAAGGAAAATCCTTTATTTCACGTAAAAAGTCCTTTTTGTGAACAATAACTGTTTTAAAAGGCCCTTTTGCCTCCTATACAGCTCCCTAATCAATAAAAGGAATTCATCACTTACATAGCCCAACAAAAATCTTTAGTGAAACATAAATGAAATGTAATTAAATCTATATATAAACACATTTGGTGTTTTTATTGTACTAGAACATGTTGGTATTTTTAGCCTACTGTGAAATACATCACAACACGTTCACATGTCATATACACTGTAGCACCACCTATTGGAACCAGAGCTGCAGCGGGGTACTGATGTGACACTAGCATCGATGAATGTCAATGATATCAATCAACAAGGGGAATATCAGTTGACAAATTGGTGCATCACTAGTTCTTACTGTTTGGAAGAACTTCCTGGTGAGATCTGATGAGTGCACACTGCTAGGACGGTCAGCTTGCTTCTTTGCTAATCCGCCACTAAAGCTAATCGAGCCTAAAGAGCTCTTGTGTGTGAGGTCGGACCTGATTTAAAACCAAACCAATCCATCTTCAGACAAGGTCAAAAACCTGGAAAGCGATTCTATTCGTGTTCAACTGACAAACGAAAAGAGATTTGTGATGATCAGCGATCCAGCGGAAAGTCGAGGCTAATCCTGATTAGCCAAAGATGGTTGTGGCCAAGTGTTGCTGTGTTAATGTACTGGCCATTTTATCTCAGGTAGCATCATCATAAATATCCAATATGCATGCTGTACCTGCTAAACGGCTAATCACACTGGTGTGACCCTACACGCACCAACCTCGGGCACTTGTCAGTCAGTCAGACAGCACAGATATCAATATGACAAGTGAGCAGCGATGTAGGGAGAAAAATAGGTCAGATACTGGCATGTTTATTGACATGATGTAACCATCTCTGATTATTCTGCTTACACATTTTTGTACCACATGATACAGTATTTTTACATTAAATCTTACATGATGAGATGAATGTAAATACCACGATTTCACATATCTGTCAGTCCACTGTGCTTAAAAGGTGTTGTACATAACAGCTGGAGCTTGCTAAACATCATTAATATCCAACTTCTCTACTGAGACTCTGGGTTCTCATCATGTGGTCAGTGAAATCCGAGGGGGAATTTTATCCAGAGAGCCATCATTATGACTTGGCAGGATTATCCGTGGTGGGCGTGACCGGCAGATAAAACGTTTTTGATTCTGGGTCACGTGACTGCAAGGGCTTTGGACAGAACATGCCAATCAAAAAGCAATTTTCACCCTGATTAGTAGCACAAACTGCTGGAAAACAAAGGCCAAGACAGAAAGGTATCAGAAGATCCAGTGCATCACAGGGGCCAAGCCGGCAAAGAGCTCAAGACTGCTAACCTGGTCTCCAATTACCCCAGATCCAAATCTGATCGAGCATCCATGGGATGCATCGGACAAACAAATCACGCCGTTAACGTCCCGGTGCCAGACAGCATAGCGTAAACCCCCGAGGGCCAGTGGGGCCACATCCTGAGGGCCCAGACCTGCCCCGATGGCATAAGGGGAACGTAAAACATTGGTGTAATTGGTCATGGTAATGTATATATACCATGATCAGCTAGATAATACTCATAGTTAAAAAGAATCATTTGCATGGCCATGGCAAGAACCTGAAACACTGACAGATGCATCAGAAATCCTACACTGGATATTTAACTCAATTTGAACAGTCTAGCCTGGTGAGTGTATAATTAATGCACTGCTGAGAACAAAAAATGGGAATTACTGTAGTATAAGAGCAAGTATAAGGCAAGCTTTTTTAGACGATAAAAAAAGAAAAAACATTGCTCTAAACATTTCATTTTGCTCGGAACAATCCTTTTAATTTTTTTAATCTTTTATTGCTTGGATTTTAATCGTACACCCCCGTTTAGTTTATGCCTGTCCTGAGCAAGTCTTTTGTCTTAGACCTACTTCTGTTATCTCGCGCAATCCACTTTTACGTAACTGATGCGGTGTGAACAAACATATTCCCATGTTGCCTGTGTTCATTTGTCACTTCCCCTGATGCTTACTGTACGCCTGCTGAGTCAGACAGAGCCTGGGCGAGGTTCCAGTTAATGATGAACTGGGAAGAGAGCACGTCCTTCCGAGACAGGAGCGTTTCTCATAGCTAAACGTCGTCTCGCTTTGATGCAGGGCTGAAAGAAAACTGACCACTTTTATTATAGTGTCTCGCCTAACTGTTCGTCCCTGTTGCCCTGAACGCGCCTAATCTGCTGTGGTGCTAATCAGATGTCAAATCAAATAATTAGTTGCATAGAAGTGTCATGTGAAGAAAACAAAAATTTCCTTGGAATTCTCCTGCCTGAGTTTGTTGGGAGGACAATGAGCGATCAAAACAGGTTTAGAGCAATAATCGGGAAAAATATGAATCAGGGTTTGAATCCCAAACATCCCATAAAAACATATGACAGAATTGGGACAGAGAAGGCTGTACACCAAACAATCCTGACGAGGTCATGACAATCATGCACAAATCTTCTAAATGCGAGTGGCGTTCAAGTCAAACCGAGACTTTTGATGGAATTCCTCCTGAATGAAGTGTTTGAGATTTACAGAAGACTGGTACAGTTGTGTGACTCTTAACCAAAGTAAAACTAGTGGCTCGGAGCGAACTGCCATTAAAGGAGCTCCTGGGAGGCTAGCGTTTCAGACATGAAGCAGGCAGTCTGATCATGGCTCCGGTGTTCTGAGAAAACGTTCTATGGTGCAACAGGCCACAGAAGCAACACAAAAGAAAGTGACCTGCATGCGTATGAATTACTGAACAATGTGTGAGGTCGTCTCAGGTTTCTACTAACATTGAACTAATAAAATAATCCGCTATAAAGTTACAAAATTGTTAGTGGTGGTAAAGGTCACAAATCTCACATAACAGTCAGACGGCACAAAAACAAGCACCGCACGAGGAGACATTTCCGACAAACTACGACGAAATGCAACGCCTGTTCTCACCCTGTCCGTTCCCCAACACACAATGCCAGCTTTTAACTAACAGGATTATACTTATAGTGTCCAGCTAGGAACTAATGAATTAAAGTTACAGAGGGCAGAACAAAGACTATTAGATTAGATTGTGAGGAAAAAGCAACTGATGGAAAAGAACGCTGCATGGATAGTCATAAAATATGCAGCAGAAATCCATCACAGGACAAGAAACCATTATGGCTTTCTGGTGGTCTGAAAAATTCATTAGTCTGAAACAAAAAGGTTCCACTTTTAACAGCAAACTGCGCAAAAACTCAAGAGTTGGTATGACGATTTAGTTCTTGCTATGATCATGAAAAAAAGATTGATTTCTCCCCAAGAGATTCCCCAGGACGCGAAAAGCAGAGCTGCACAACTGACCACAAATAAAGCAGAAAAAAAGCAACAAAATCAGAGTGCTTTTATCAGAAAGAAATGAGTATTATCAGTTAATGAGTGTTATTAGCATGTACTGGAGCTGCTGAATGGGCGATGGTGGATCAGTACTGGGCTTCTTGTCCGAGTTCAATTCAGCCACTTGATGCAGTGCCGAGTCCAAGCCTGGATTAAATGAGGGGGTTCTGTCAGCAAGGACATCCGGGATATAGACCAGTGCCATGGCATTTGAGGAGGTAAAACGTCACCATTTGTTTATAATCCTTTAGGATGTACACTCTGAACTATTCACACGCTTTAGCAATTAGCAATTTAGCAATTCTTTGCTAAGTTTGTTTAGAAATAATCATCTTGGCGGATGAGCGAGATACGTACTGCTCAGTTAAATGCAGATTTTTGTTTCAATAAATTAGAAGTTAAATATTAAACTCTTGTATCTGAAGTTAGTTTGCATTGCTTAAATGCTGCCCTTGGTTTCAACGTGAGAAAATTAATGTTATAAGGAACGGGCTATAAGTACTCATGTTCTATTCAGTTATGAAGCTGCTGAATAAAATGTTTCGAGTTCCGAAGTTTCCTAAAATTGTAACAAAAAAGATCATTTTTTTTATATAGAATTGAAATATTTATAACATCGTGAGAGGTACAGAATCGTAATATTAATCAAAACGCGTTATAGTAATCTAAAAATTGTGAGAATATCATATGGGCTGGCATCTGGTGATTCCCATTCCTATCAATGTTCTACATATCTGTTTTCTTATGACTGTTGTTTCCAGTGAACAATCAATGAGCAATGCTGTTCCAAACAACCAATCAATGATCACCATTGTTCTAAAAAATAAAAAAAAATTCCCTTTTTATCATCGATCAGTACTGTTTGTCTCACCCACATGCTGCTTTTTTTGTCTCACTTTTTGCCATTATTAAACTTATTCCATCTGTAACATTCTTTTATATGAATAAGTTACTTCCTAGTATTTTATAATTAGTACAAGTGTCGATTCTAAATATAAATGAATCTATGGTCTAAGGTGAATGAATCTTCAGGATCCTGTAAATAAGCAAAATTTCCCATGACATCATAATTTCACACATTCTTTAAGCTAAGTTTCCCTGAAACACTAGTTAAACATTTGTTGTTGTCTTTTTGTCTCAGAATGTTGGTCCAGCTTGGAAAGTGCAGTAAGTTCAGGGATATGCACGAGGTAGTGAAATCAACACGCTCCGTGATGAAACCAGAGAATCCAATCCAGCTTGTTTTAATCGGTGATACAGTGTAGCTCATAAAGCAGAGAACGCCGAGAATGTCCTTGATTTGTGGTTCTTAAAAGTAATATTGTATACCTTCATAATCATCATTGAGATTTTATACGTAGCAGAGGTTCGAATTGTTAGTCAAGTAGAAAGGGTTTAACGTTCAAATCCAATGAAACAAATCGACTGATAAATAATCTCAGCTTGAAATTGTGATACATGTCCTGGGAGAGGAATATTCAGGAATAGAAAGCTGCAAAACTTGAAAATGAAAAGACAGTAATCCATCTATCCATCTAGGAAATTCTGTAGTCCAAGCTAGCACTATTGACCGTGGAGGCCCTTGTATGCTTTCCTATTTTAACAACTGTGGTCAACATTCACGCAAAACACTATGGGCAGTTATCGATTCTGCATGTCTTTGGACTGACTGTGGGAGGAAACCGAAGTACCTGGAGGAAACCCACCAAGCACATGGGGGAACATGCAAACTTCATGCACACGGACCCTGAGGCCGGTATCAAACCCTCGACTGTGGAGGTGTGAGGTGACCGTGCTGACTACTAAGACACAGTAATACTGTACCGTGCACATGTCCATAATGTTAATGAAATGCAGTTATTCTATGCTGAGAGGGGTGTGTATTGTAGTCTTCATCTACTTTTCCAACAAACAAAACAAAAAAGAAGAAGAAGAAGAAGATTGAGATTAAAAATGCAAAACAACAACAAAGTAATTGGTGACATGACTGTAATGTGACCCACCTAAACCCATAGAGCATGCAGAAGCAGCATCTTTCGTCTTTTATTGCTGGATTATTCCAGTTGCAATTAAAAACTAGTATCCCAAAATAATCCGGTAACAGATCGAATGCTGTGCAGTTGCATGATTTAAATGACAGGTCAAACAGCACGAAGAGATGTGTGCAATGAACACATCTTACAAAGACACACGTCGTGCTACAACAGGGAACGACCATGGCGTCTCCTCGGCTCGCGCGTACCTGGATGCTGCACGAGATCTCCGAGTCGTCCAGCAGGCGCACGGTGCAGTGGATGTCCCGGCTGAGCGAGGACACGCTCGGGCTCCGGAGGCGCAGCATTGTCATGCCACTGGATCCTACATCATACCGGAAACAGGGGCCTCGGCGCGTCTCATCTCACGCGCACAGGCAGCGCGTGCACAGGCTGCGCGTTCGGTATCGCATTCGCGCGCTCAGGAGTGCTGCGCGTGCTGCGATGCTCCAACACTGTGTATAGCGCTGAGAGGAAATCTGCAAATCCTCCTTCAAATCCCCCCTTCTCTCGCTCTCGCGCTCTCTCTCTCTCTCTCTCTCTCATGTGCAGGGTGCCAGATATTCCCCCCAGTCGATTTTTCGAAATTTTTGAAATCATATTTTTTTAAAAGCTGAATAACTACAAACACGTGCCTACTGTAGTATTATGATTATTTTTATTATGATTATTTCCAGTACAGTTCATTTGTTCCTTTGTTTGTTAAACCTTTATATTCCTCTAGATACTCGAGAGGGATATAATTTACCAATCTGGCAACTCTTTCTGTTGACGTAATTGTCCCGAGTCCAGCATAAAGCGTGCAGCATCGCCGACAGTCTGGTCACGTGGTAACAAATGGTTCTCCCCAAACATTGTCTTCTTGTCTTAATTCTGGAAAAGCAACTTTGAGACAATGACAGTTGTTGAGAGCGCTATAAAAAAATAAGCTTGAATTAAAAGTACAAATCACAAAGATGTTTCATAAAGCAAAATTTCATAAAGCATGACAGTTCACAGAACAGATTGTAAAACACACACAAAAAATGTTTTTACAAAGCACAACATTTCACAAAATGTGACACTTTGCATTGTTTGCATTTTGAGAAATGTGGTTGGTTTTCGAGACATTTCATAAAGCAAAGCACAATAAATGATTTTACAAAACACAACCACATTTTACAAAACACCTGTTTGTATTTTAAGAAATATAGTTGTGTTTTGTGATTTTATTTTATTTTTTTTGTGAAATATGATTGTGTTTTGGGTAACATTTTCTTGTGTTTTGTGAAATGTTTTTGTCTTTTGCAATTTTAAATTTTTTCTGATTTTTTGTTTTGTTTTGTGAAATGTTTGCAATTTTGTTTTTGCTTGTTTTATAAAATGTGTTTTGTAATTTTTTGTTTGTAAAATGTTTACGTTTTGATTTATTACGTTTTGTAAAATGTGTTTTATATTTTATATATTTTATGAAATATATTTCTTTTGTGTAACATATGTGTTTTATAAAATGAATTTTTTTGTTTTTGTTTTGTGAGATGTGGTTGTGTGCTGTGTAACATTTCATTGTTTAATACTTAGTTTTGTACATTAGAGTCATGGTACCCTTTTTTTTTTTTTTAATAGTGTTAAAAAAAAATCCCTGAGACCATAAAATGTAATAACAAAAACACTCCAGAACATTTAGAGCTACCTGGGACATTATATAGACATCGTCTTACCTCCCAGAAGATAATAAGGTGATGGACAAAGGCATCACTGTGGAAAAAAATACTGCTCATCTTTTTTTTTAAATTTTTATTTAAACAAAAAGTGGCATGTCCAAAATTATTCATACCTTTCTCAATAATCAATAGAAAAGCCTTTTTTGGCTATTACAGAAATCAAGCACTTCCTATAATTGCTGACCAGCTGTTTGCATGTCTCCACTGGTATTTTTGCCTATTCATCTTAAGCGATGAGCTCCAACTCTTTCAGGTTGGAGGTTCTCCTTGCCATCACCCTGATCTTTAGCTCCCTTCACAGATTCTCAATTGGATTTAAGTCAGGACTCTGGCTGGGCCATTGCAAAACATTAATGTTTTTGTCTGCTAACCATTTCTTTACCACTTTTGCTGTGTTTTGGGTCTTTGTCGTGCTGAAATATTCACTGGTGCCCAAGGCCAGGTTTCTCTACAGACTGCCTGATGTTGAGAATTTTGATGTATTGCTCTTTTTTTCATGGTGTTGTTTACTGTGATTAGGTTCCCTGGTCCACCGGCTGAAAAACATCCCCGAAACATTAGGTTTCCACCACCATGTTTGACAGTGGGGATGGTGTTCTTAGGGTTGAAGGCTACATTATTGTGGCCAAACAATAAAATTTTTGTTTCATATGACCATAAAACAGAAGACCAGAAGTCCTCTTCTAACCTCTCTCAGACCTCTGGTCTTCTGTTTTATGGTCAGACGAAACAAAAATGTAATTGTTTGGCCACAATGATGTAGATTTTTCAAAAGGAAAAGAATTGCTGGTTGAATAAAAGTAAAATACACTGTGTATTGTAGATATTGTACATTCTTCCTTAAAGAAAGCATCAGATTTTTCTTATTTCAGATTTCAAAGACTTTGAAACGAACAATTAAATATTGAATGGAACTTGTTCTCATGTATGTAAGACACGATTCCTCACATGGAAAAAGTGCAGAATTTTCCAGCATTTGCTTGTTTGTATATGGAACCAGACTGTATACAGTATCTGAAATTATGATACACTGATTTTGGGATCCAAGCAGATATAAACCCATCACTTTTTAGAAACATCTCTCTCCAACTAAACTTGTAACTCGCTGTATGAAGCAGCCCGGCTTTGTGCTAAAATGTCTTGGTACTTGGTAATATTCTTCTGATTAACTCTTTTCCAAACACTCCAAATGTCAAACTCAGCATGCAGCTTTTAGAATACAAAATGACTAAATGGGGTTACAGTTACAATAGTGGTGTAAATGCTAAATACTTTATTCAATACCTCACTGGTTTGGTACGACTGAAATAACCATGCCCCTGATTAAAGCTCTTTGGCATTTCCCATGATGAAACATTACAAACAGGTTATAATGCATTATACTAAAAACTGATGAAAATACAAGGTCTCCGAGTCAGGCACTCCAGTCAATAAATAAAACGACAGGCAAAACGGACAGTGATTATTCTTTGAAAAAGTAGATTGGTGTCTTTATTAAAAAGGATTCAAAAGTACACCCTTCTGCTCATAGTGATGTACAGAGTAAAGCAGATGGTTTGCTTTGAGGATGAAATGCCCTGGTATGTTTTTTCATCAGCAGCTGGCAGACCATTCCAAACAAAATGACAAGATTTGAAATTGTGTTAGTAGAAGTTGGCCATTTATACCGATTTAAGTCTTGTTTGTGGTTCAGGATGGAACTTGGGTCCCGGGTTTTCGTGATAACACTATAAATCCTGCTCAGTGACAGCATTCGTAATAGTACAAAGTAAATGTCAGCAGTTCGTAATGCTTCTGGGAAACTCAACCCTGGTTAATCACATAATTTCCACCAGTCACTGCATATCAATCAATCGAAATACAAAGCACATACTGAAATTCCAAAAAAAGAATTTACAGTTTTTTATTTTTATGTTTTTTTCAGTCTAGCAGCACACAAGGGCAACTTTTACCCAGATAATTGTTATAAAGCAAATAAGACTGCAGCCATGAGGGACAGGAAAAAGTATGTATGTGTGTGATATGAGATGAGACGAGACGAGTAGAGCGAGCGGGGTGTACTGGAGAAGTGGGATGAATAAAACCGTTCATTCACGTTCATGTCTGATCTTCATAAATCTCCCTCTGGTCCCTTCTTGCTCTTTCGGTTGGTCTGTGAAGAGGAAGAAGCGTTAACCCATGTACTGGATACGTTTACCACGAGTACAGAAATAAGTAACATTCATAATCATGTTTCGCTCTTAAAGTATCAGCACCATCTCCTAAAAATATTTCCTGTGTCAATCACATCAATCAAAATTATTGAATCAAAATCAATTCTAAAAAAAAAAGTTTTCACAAAAACAAGTCAGCCTGCTGATACTGCAAGGCTACAGGCACATGTGCTGTTTACATTACGATCATTTGGAAATAACTTTGTGGTGATTGGTTTATCTAATGCTGTTTTTATTCTCACTGTTATTGCTTTTCTTAATTTTGTATAATGAACTTGAGTACCTGGAAATATGACTATAAAGATTTATTATTATTATTATTATTATTAACTTTTATTAACTATTATTAACATCGACAAGCATTAGTACAACCTACTGTCAGAGAGAGAAAAAAAGTGTTCGAAAGACATCTCACTATGTGTACTTCAAATGGAAAATTACAAAACATTTCTCATTTAATTCTATTTCATTAAATCATCTACAGTATGTAAAGCCAGGCTTGTAACATTTTGGCTGAGACTAATAGGTTTTAGGGTAAAATATCCTGGTATTGAACAGAAAATCCCATCTTATATAACCTTCACTGTAACCCTTTAGATGTAGTACTGTTAAATCATGAATGATTCAAATAGCAACCAGTTGCAGTTGGTATAGGTGCTTTTCCTTAGTTAGTCTCATTTGTAACCAACCATGCAATCAATATAAAAAAATACTGCCCAGGCCAAAAAACTAATATTTTGTTGGACCGCCTTTTGCTTTGATTACGCATACATCAATCAACAGAAGCAACTCGTCATAACACTGCCACTCTGGCTTGTATGGTAGGCACAGGGCATGAAGCGTGCATCATTTCATCTGCCTCATTCTCCCCTTTCATTCTGGAAGAGAGTAAACCTAGACTCTTTACAACACATGACATTTTTCAGGTGCTCCCCAGTCTTTTCTGTATGATCCATGGCAAATTGAAGTCTTTTTCTGATTAGCCTCACTGACGAGTGGTTTTCATAAGGCTAAACAGCTGTTTAGTCCCAATCGCTTGAGTCCTCTTCATGTAGAACTGATTTAAATATAAAATTCAGTTTTGAGTTCTGCTGCTGTTTTATTTTATTTTTTTATTTCAAGTACTATTTGAAGTGTTTGAGTGATCTCCCATCACGCTCATTCAATGCTTTACCGACCACATTTCTTCAAGTATTTACATATTTCTTCAACAAACCTTCCGGGTTTTAATGATGCATTTTTTAGTTCTTGACCAAATTTTAGTCAGAAATATCATTAGTTGTTTGCTTTGCTTAGACAATAATTTGACTCTTGTGAAATAGAGTAACATCTTTGCTACGACCACAGGAGATCACGTCTTCTGACATGGTTACTTAAGAAATGAGAAGCTACTCACTTCATCAGTTAGGGTTAAATAACTTGTTGCCAGTTGAACCGTATTAATCACGTATTAAGTATTTATCCAATAGACGGTTGTTTACTATTTGCTTAACCTTTTTTTTTTATTTTTATCTGGGCAGTGTACAATAGCATTTCTTTCAAACTTTTTAGATTTCCGTTTCTTTATATTGCTGTTAGTGTTGCCATTTTTTTTATTACTCTCATCAAAATGCCTCTTTTCATAATATCACTTCCGATAATATAAGCTGAAGTTTTTTTTTTTTAATAAAAAAAAAGCCAAAGTTTTCGCATAACCTTGCTCTTACTGTAATCTTTGTAAAATACTGTGCAGTAGGAATGTACCGATTATACATCGATTAAAACAGTACTTACTTGATGTTTTGGTTGCTCTGACTGTAACCCCTTCACCTTTGACCTCTCCTGTTCTAATGACGCATGCAATACCGTCACCTGAGCGAAGGAAGCAAAACGAAACACAAATTTCCTTACTCATCACAGTGTTACCATCCTGCTAACACACACTATCCCAGGGATACACCACGTACAAAGCCCATTTTTAATGCTTACTGTTATGAACAAAAGCACACATACCTGTTTTGTCAGCTCCTCTTTTATATTCAGAAGCTCTTCTACTTGCTGCAAGATTTCTGCTTTGTCTTTCACTGAACGAGACATTTATTGTAGTGTAAATGCATTAGAAAGGTTTGCCGGAGCCTGTGTGATTTAATTTACAATTCTTCCCATCTTGCTAGCGCTGTATAACGTGATTGAGCGCGAGTGTGTACTTACTCTCCCCTTGTTGAAGCATTTTGAGTAACTGGCCATTTCTTGCCTTCACTTCTTTATATCGCTCCTGGAAAAAAAAGACTAATCAGCAGAAATTCTAGACAGACATTTTAAGTAATCATTTACACAGTTATCCAAACACAAAGATTATTCAGGCTCTCCTTACATGCTCCTAAGTTTCTGATTAACATTTACAACCTTCCGATGTCCTGTACAACTAGACTTGGTGCCCATTTTAACCTTATTATGGGTAGGGGTGTTCGATATTGCCTATGATAATATCTTCATTTTTGTTTTAATGATGTGCCCATGTATATTATTGAGTACGACACTCACTTTGCAAAAAATTAAGTAAATAATGCTTTTAGAGTCCTAAGCAAGCGCAGTAGCTGCCTGTAATTTGATTCCCAGACGTGGACTGACCTCACTCGCATGGAGGTGGGTTGGCTTTGAAAAGAAGGATATTGCAAAAAGATCTGCAAAACCTTTTGGACATTTTGCTCCGCAACTAACATGTTTCACCATCTGAAAACTAACCACTGCGCAGAATATGCAAGATATGAAAAGCATCAGGAGTCAGCTGTTCACGACAGGTCCAAGTAGCAGTGCAAAATACTTTAACAGAATCTTTAGCAGAAAGAAAATGTTCCTTAAGACAAAAAAAGCAGCACATGGCAAGGCATGCGCATGATCACCACTTACATCGACAAATATGGTGCCAACTCAAGAGGTTGACAGAGAAGTGGTTACAAACAACCTATGAATAATTTGGCTCTAAAAAAACACGCTGCCTGGCAGAAAACATTTCAATCAAAGTGCTCTGCCTAAACTGTATGATTCATTTTTGCCAAAATGTGGCACATAAACTACAGAAGGTTTCAAGAATATTCAAGTCATACCTTTCCTTGACTTACATTTCATCTGTGAAACTTGGCAACTTCAAAACTACTGTTTGGAAACATACTACTTCCCATATGACATAATTTCCCAAAGTTTGAAAGATGCCGCTGTGAGAAGACGGTACGGGTTACACGACAACAGAAGGCGGGGCTAAAGTTGTCAGTGCACAGTGATTAACAACTGGAAGAGGCTTCCTTGTTTTGGACACAAATGCTTTACTTTCTAGAGCAGTAATTTACAGAACCTTAAGTTTGAATGATGACTGATTCTGTGCTACAGCATGTTAGATTTTTCTCAGCAGTCTAATTTCTATCCGGGTTCTGATGTTCATGTCTTCTTCTTCAATTATTTTTTAAGTATTATACAGTACCAGTCAAAAGTTTGGACCCAAGTTTGGATTTATTTTTAATGTTCTTGTACAATACTGGATTTTTTTTTCTTCAAAACTATGAACTAAAACATAAGGTGTTAGGCAATTAAGTAACAACAACAGTTAGTTATTTTAAGACCTGAAAGTCAACTGTTCTGGAACTGTTCTTGTAAGAACAGTATTGTCAAGTTCATGTGCAAAACCTATCAAGTACCATGATGAACCTGTCTCTCAAGCAGATCATCCCAGGAAAGCGAGAACACAATTTACCTCTGCTGCAGGGGAGAAGTTCATTTAGAGTTACCAGCCTCAGAAATCACCAATTAACAAACAGCACCTCAGATTAGAGGCTTTATGAAGGATTTACAGAGCATTAAGTAGCAGATACATCTCAATATTAACTGTTATTAATGTGATATGTGATTAATGTAAATGTGTCATCTTATATGATTGGATAAATCTTGTGTTTTACAATATAAGAAAAAGAAACACCACAAAATTAGAGGAGGTGTCCAAACTTTTGCCTGGTATTGTATTTCCCTTGAAATGATCGTTAAATTATAATAATATTTTTTGTTGGTGTTTTTGGAAACTAAATCTGGTGGGTCAGGTTTGAAATGTTTACTCATGCGAGCACTGTTTGATCTCAAAACATGCACAGGCCATTGCAAAGTTTTTGCATTGTTTTTAATTGAATGCTTCACCTTTAAGCATAAAGGTATTTAAATATAGTAGTTTCCATTCATGTCATTAGGTAACAGTTAATATCCTTTTAGCATTGTGAGACTTTTTCAAGCAGATTTTTTAAATGTTGCAAAAATATTGTCTACACATCGCTATACTGTAATTAAAACTCTAAAAATATAGAAATCATTTTTGGCAATATCGCACTCTCCTAGACCAGGGTCACTGTGATTGTCTTACCTCCCACTGAGAAATGGTCTTCTTCAGTTTTTCTATTTCCTTGTCTTTCTTTTCCAGCTCAAACTTTAACTGTTCAGTTCTTACATCCTGAAAAGATGAAGGGGAACAAGCATGTTAATATACTAAACATCAGGTCAAACCTAAGCAAGCAGAGAGAGAGAGAGAGAGAGACAGAAGAAAACTGAATTTGACTATGAATATGAAAGTATAAAAGGGCCAAAATTCATCAAAGCAAAAAAGGTATGCTGAATTACATGAACTGAATAAAAAATTGTTGCGATAAAAATGTTTGAATTTTTCTGCATTGCAGTATGTTCTGGGTCGGAAAAATAAATCCTTGAAATAATGAAGGAATAATGGTTGAAATGTTTGGCACTGCAGTTTATTGTGGTTCAAGCGAAAATGTGATACAATCATTTAAAATGCAATGCAAAAATATATTCAACAGTTAAAAATGCCATTTCCTTTATTTTTTAACCTCACAAAATCAGGCTGCCAAAATTCAGATATTAAAATTCAGGTCTTCACATCCGGGATATCACCGGAGAGCACTGGATTGCTCTTTCCTTCATACGTCAGAGAGAGATGGTTTTCTTTTCTTTTTTGGCACTGTCATACTTCCATACACAAAACCCGCAGCCTATATCTGTGACCTCTAATGGAGTGTGTAGGTAGCATTGAGCCAAAAATTATGGTGTGATCAACACTCCAACTGCTTGTTAAACGACTAAAAACACCCCCCCACATACCTTCGTGAGCCAATAGCTCATGCGTCAAAATCAATGCCAAGTAAGCATTAGCTACCAGAAACAATTTTTCATTGTGAGCCTTTTTTCCTTTCAGTGACTGGGTGTTCCAACAGGGTGAATTTTATTTATGTTGGGGTTTTTTTTTTTTTTTTTTTTGGATTTTTCCCTGATTTTCTCCCTAATTTAGTCGTGTCCAATTCCTCCCCGTCACTAGGGGGCTCCCACATTAAGGCTACTACTAACACTCAGCCGGGAGGGCCGAAGACTATCACTTGTTTCCTCCGAACCACGTGACGCCAGCCGACCGCATCTTTTCGAACTGCTCGCTCGCGCACCGTTGGGGGCGGAGTAACACACTCGGAGGACAGCGCTATCCGCGCTATGCGCGAGCTCACAGACGCTCCTGACTGGTCGTAGAGCCGTGATTAATGTGGGAGCACTAAGTACCTCTCATCCCTCCCCTCTGAGAGAGCTCAGCCAATCAGCTCTCTCTAGACCTCCGGCTGCGAGAGGTTACAGCACCACCCGGGATTCGAACTAGCGATCTCCGGATGTAGGTTATGTTGGGTTTCTGACAGAAACTTATAAAGCCCTTAACTAAACTGTATATTCTGGAATTCATTTCAGAGAATAGTAGTTAAATCTTCAACATGCAAGTAGGTGCTTCAAAAGTAAACATACGAGTCACACGGTCATCTGGATCAGCAAGAGCAGATGAATCTCTGCTCAAAACCTCTACAAAACACTCATCTCTGACTTGTGAGTCCAATTTCAAGTGCTTTGACTTGAGGTTTCATAAACACCTAACCCAGAGTCTGACCTGTTCTTGTTCAGACGAGGTGTTGACCTCTTGGCCTGCGCTGCTGCTGTACTGCTCTCGGCGCTTGTCCCTCTGGACGATTCGATTTACGTCGTCCTCTAGCTGGTTAAAGAATTTCTTTTCATGCGCCGCTGTGTTTGCAGGCTTTGGCTCCTAGCGAAGAAAAAGAGAGAGGGAATAGAAATAACAGGAAATCTAAGCCTTACAACTTCTATGTTATGTAACCTGTTCACATTCATTAGTATAGTGACATCTTCATTAATGCAATAAAATCTAAAAGCAGTTCACTACACCTCAGCTAAAATACAAACCTGATCCCTATCCTTATTAGTTTCCAACAGGATCTTAATTGTTATGCAGTAACTGTAATACCAATTCCCTTCGCCACTTAAACTCACCTCTCTCTCCGGCCTTTTATTCTGCGCATCTGCAAAAGAAAGTTAGTACTTGTCACACACATCTCTCTCATTCATATACACGTATACACACACATACTGTACATATACTAACTTTCACCAGTGTTTCCCTCCTGCTGAAAGTCTTTAAGAGACACAGTGATGCGCTTGTCCTTCGCCTGCTGGTTCTTCTTCTTGTCTTTCTTTCCCCCTCCTTTAGTTTTGGGTGATGCGGTGTCGGCGCTCACAGTATCCTGGACACAGTGTGGTCAACTAATCAGAGATCTAGTTGTGTGTTACGAGGTGGATTAAAAAAATAATAATTTAAAAAATAAATAAATAAAAAAGATCTATACGTACAGCTATACACTAAATACGTACTAAAAACATACAAAACCACTGTTTTTGTCAGAAAAAAACAACAACTATGTCTCCCAAAGGCACACTACTATATAGTAAAGTCAAACCTACTATCACTACATGGATTCAGATACTGATATCATGTAAGTGGTGCTATTTAGACTTTTAGATCTAAATGCATAAGAAAACTGAAGGGAAAAAGTGAGCCAGAGAATGAGTGACTTTGTGACAGTCATCCTATATACACAACGTTTAACTAATAGAACACAAAAGTCGCTTTTCCTTATTTTAGAAGCCTTAAACTCAATAACTTAAAAGCTGTTGAACAAAAATCGAATGTTGACAATAATAAATAAAGAAGTTATTACTGCGCTTTTTGGACACTCGGCCAACTACAGGCCTTAATCACTGCATGCGCGAGATCATATCATTATTATCTGTCACAGTTTGTCAGGTATTTTGAAATTAAATCCATAGTTTGCAGTTTGCAGAGTCTGTGTAACAGCTAGAATCAATGCATCATGTTTAATTAACTAATACTGTTGTGAGAAGTTATATCACAATTAGAACTGTATATGCCCGTCTTCATTCAGATAGAAGTATGTATTTTTGTTTTTAATGTGTGTGTGTGTGTGCGTGTGTGTATCAGACACTTTACCTTATTCTGATAAATGTGATAATATAAATGAACACACATGATGAAGTATGTGCTCGCTGCTGAATGCAAGAACAGAAAAAAAAATGTACTGGTCTGACACGTGCGCATTGAGGGAGACAGAAAGCATTAAAGGTTCCAATCAGGACCAAGTCTTGTCCAAGTCAGAATATGCCCCCTTTAGATTACGACTTGTCTGGTTCCGTCCCTCCTCTAGCCCTCCTTTTAACTGAGCAAACAGGGCGTTGTGATATTGACTGTGCTAATATTGAAATGCCGTAAATGAGGAAGCAAGATGAGAGAAGTGATTGTGATGTATGAAAATCATTCAAATAAATCTTTGGCCTGATTGGTGACTTAATAGTGTTTTGTGTTACATGTGTAAGTGTGACTGATATAGCTCCTGGGATTGTTGTAAAGTACATAAATGTGTGAACACAGCTTTATACGAATGCATGGAAATACAGGCAAGTAAATTGGCATCATTCAGAAATTAGATCAGGTGTATGCATGAATCGAGATTGTTGATTCGAGACTGTTCAAGCAAATGCGCAACAGACTGACTGAATGAGCAACTGAGTGAATAACTAGCTAAGCAGCAGAGTGGCTGAGCTAATAAGGTTAGAGTGAATCACTAAGTGACCATGTAAAAGGGGGTAAGTGACTAATGCACAAATTCAGTGACCAACCATGAGTGTTGGAGTGAATAACCGCTCAGGTAAGCAACCGAGTGACTGATTGACCAATAGACGAGGTGATTTTGCATCTGCAATGGTTGTGTACGTGAGACACAAAAGAAGCGTTTACCTTTTTTTGTTGTTCAAATTCTAGTTTGCTCAGCATTAATGCTTTTTCCAGGTCCGCCTCATACAACTCGCTGGTCAGCTATAAACACACACACACACACACACACACACACACACACATAAAAAAAAAAATTAATAAAAAAAATATATATATCATCACCCGATCTAGACCAGTAAAGGAAAAAACTACAGAGTCAACGGTTCATCAGGTGCTTTTACCCGCTCATCTCTCTGTTTCCACTCCTGCCAGCTTTCCTGGGGAGCAGAGGTCCGGTCAGTGGAATGAAGCAGGTCGTTGGCTAAACCCTGCAGAGTCAAGGCAGACGGAGCTGCTGAAGACTTTTGAGGCAGCTTCTTGAAGGCGAGGTTCCTGAGCTGCAAATGCAGAGCAAGATAAAAACCAGTGGGTCAGCAAAGGCAACGCTCTACCTCCAGCAACACCAGCTGTGAATACAATCCAACAAACAGATAGCAGAACTAACGAATGCCTTGAGGCATAAATAGCTTTGCAGTTTCCACAAGATTACTCTCAAGAACATGGTACAGTGTTCAGAACAATAAAACCTACAAGGGTTTCACAGACTTTCAAAAGTTTCAGCATCCATAAATGAACACTGCACCGTTTACGGTACGGAAAACATCACCTTAAGATTACTGGGTAATATGAAATGATGATGAAATTGCTGAGTTCTTATATGTGACTTCCAGGCCAAGCACACAGTGAAATGCCATGAACCAACCAAGGAGAACAAGTTTACATTGACCTCATTCGGGTGATGCCTGTATGTAAAGTGGGTTACGCATGAGACACAACTCACAAGCTTTGCTCAAGTGGTAGCTTGGTGACACCTGGACCTGAACCAGTGAGCCAGCAACTGATGGATATACAACACCAGCTAAAAAAATTTGAACACCAACAATAGCCACATACCTAGTATGTATAAAATACCTACTAAAACAAGCGCTGTTCTTTTGATATTTAAGCAAGTTTGAAGTCAAGTAATTCTGTACTTCCACTCAGACACATAAATAATTGGCGCACTTCTACTTATACCCAAGTAATATTTTCCCTTTGGGAATCTCTACTTTTGCTCCTCATCTTTTGTCTTTTTGACTAATCTCTCGTTTTGTCCTATGAGGCCTCAAAAGAGTGATATATCTCACTCTCTTGAGGTCTCATAGGACAGCTTGGACGAGTATGAATACGTGTGCACTGTCGTCCTGCGTCATCAGCATAGTATAACCTTTAACATCTGTCAGGAATAACGAAGATACAGCATCGACCGAACACCGAACAACTCCAATCCAATCCCTGTACATATGATCGACAGGATGTTTCAGGGTTGCCCTTTCCTTTATTCACTCATCTCTTTTGCTGCTGGAGATTTTTGTAATTTTCCTTCGTGATCAATAAATAACCTATGTATCTATTCACCTCATTGGTTTCACTTTGCTGCTGCTCCTTCTTCCGTTTCTTCTTGTCCTTCTTTTTGTCAGTGGTTTGATTGCCCTTGGCGCCGACAGATTTGCCTGATCGCGAGGATTTCCCGGTTTCTCGAGAGGATTTGGATTTCCCTGTGTCGGAGTCGGAGTCTGAATCCGAGTCGACCTGCAGCAGGGCGAAGCGAGAGGCAGTGGTAGGGACCGAGATCAGGGCAGAGGCCATGGTGGAGCTGTGGGACACAGAGAGAGTGTAGTGGTCTGCTGTGGTGCGTCTGAAACAGACAAGTGAGAGGAATTAAAAACCTTCCTGGATCAGTCTGTGCAGTCGAGACGAGGCGCGGGACCGATGACGTCATCGGGGCTGCACATCAACCGTGTCTCCATTAAGAACAATGCTAATGTTAAAAAAAAAAAAAAAAAAAAACGCATCTCATCTACACACCCACTCACTGTGGCACATTTTACTTATAAAATTGACCTGCGCTGCATTTGTACACACATACTTCAATAAACAATGTATATTTAAATGTAGAAATAATATTTCCACTATTAATTCCGAGATTTTTTAAAACAATTTTTAATTGAGCTGCTAATATTAGTAACGCTGGCGTTGTTAGCGAGCTAGCCTGCAACCGAACTCTCCGCGTCTCTACTTCATTCTGTTTAAATTTCTATGAAAAAATATATATATTCTTACTATCTTATGTATGTATGTTTTATCCCAACCCGTCCCCAAACACCCCCTTTATATCTACTAAAACACAATATAAATAAACTTTCACCTCCTAAAGTCTTGTACAGCCTCGGTAGGTTACGGCAAAACTGTCTCTACGGCAGCCAGAGTGGATCAAATGCGTTTACCAGCAGAAATGCGTTTCGGAAATAAAAACACTTACTGCGCATGTGCAGTCACCTCATTTACACTTTACTCAGAAAAATACAAATACAAAATAATAATAATAATAATAATAATAATAATAGACATAAGAATTAGTGCAGCCAGCAGAAGTTTTAATTTAACCGGAATGCAGATAATGTTTGACTCACCCTCATATATTACCTGAACTAGCCTTCATCCTTTAAAAAAAATAAATAAAATAAACTTGTGATTCATGTTTTATTTAAATGCTAATATATCTTGTAGTTGGTTTTTTGTGCTTATCATTGCACTAGTACTCACATTAAGCCGCTCACATTAAGTACTTAAGTAACCTTCGTTGACAGGAAATGAGTTTGTTTTGGTCATTCAGTCGTGTCCGACTCTTCGTGACCTCGGACCATACAGTAGCGCGCCAGGCCTTCCTAGATGCTGTCCATGATGTTTTCTGGGCAATGATACTGGAGTGGGTTGCCATTTCCTCCACCAGAGGACTATCTACGGACAATTGGAGAACGCCAATCAGCCCAACCTGCATATTTTTTGGATTGTGGGAGGAAACCGGAGAACCAGGAGGAAACCCACCAAACACTGGGAGAACTTGCAAACTCAGCAAAAACATGCACACAGACCTCGATACAGGAAAAGAACTCAGGACCTGGAGGTGCAAGGCGACAGTGTAAACCAGTAAACCACCATGCTGCCGAAGAGTTTGTCGAAACGGTTAAAAGGTTAAAGCTAAAAATCAGTGATATTATTATTACTTCAGTTCGACGCCCACGTACCGTACATGTCCGCCTGTCTTTCTGCACGGAGGAACTCTCTGCCTAACTTATTGATATAGAGAAATACAATTTTGTAAGGTTGACTATCTTACTGTACGCCATGTTTACCTTAAGTTGTTCTTCTTAGGTCGTCAGCCAAATACACTCCCAGTTCGGTCATTGGAGAGTGAATCCCAGATGAGAAATTGAAAAAGTAGATGGGGAAAAAAAATCAAACGACTCCAGCACATTCAAATTCACGTATACCACGTCAGCGCTGTTATTGCAGCGTGGAAAATATGAAGTGATCCCAGTAAACTACTTCCGGTTTAGCCTTTCTAAATAATATCCACTGGTGCAGTTTACATTGAGCAAGTAGCTTATTAGTAGCTTATTTTAAAGTAGAGTACATAGCATAACTGCTCATAACACCGCTTTGACTCAACATTTAGATTTCATTAATGCCACAGGTTTAACGTCAAGAAAATACCCAAGTACAGCCAAAGTTTAATTTAATTCTGTCTAGACAGTTTTGTGTGAAGCTGTGACAAAATCTGACTGGACAGATAGACAGACAGACAGACATACAGACAGACAGACAGACAGAAACATTTCTGACACTGGTTTCGGGTCCTCCAATGTATGAAACGTAAAAATATCACTGAAAAATTCCTTTATTTATACATAAGATTCTGTAGTGATCAATAATAAATACACCGTGTGTGGTGTATTGGAATGTGAGCCATCTCTTCATGGTGTTGTTTGGCATAAGGCCACAGATAAAAGTCGATGAGAGCTGAATTAATGTCACAGCCCTTCCCATCTCTCTCCCTCACAAGCCGCCACAAGTGATTCTTGATTTGCTCCACGCACCAGATGGAACAGCCACGGATTTCCACTTCCCTCCTCTCACCTGAAAGTAACAGTTCACCTTGAAGCAGAAAACAGTCGATTGTTAGGCTACGGTAACAGAAAGTCTATGACCCTATAGCATGGCAGCACATAAACAAGGATTAAATACACAGTAGTCTGTGCAGAATATCTGATTTGTTCCTCACATCATAGCTGGTTTATAGCCTATAATTTCTAAATGCAAGTTCCACTCTGAAACAGCTGACAAATATTTTGATAGTGATTCCGGTGATAATTTGTTGGCTGATGTTGTATTTTTATTATTTCTATGAGAAACCAGCAGTTGTCTTCTGCACTGAACTCACAGGGGGCCATCGCTAGAAGTAACAATCAAAACCAAAAGGAAGTTTTTACTCTCGTAACTGTGTTCTGTTATTCTACACAATCAAACCACTGAGGATCACATGCTCTTTATAAAACCTAACATAGCAGTCATTCAGATTGAAAATTCTTTAAGTCTGACAAAAATAAAAACATAAGAGCATTAACACTTTTATTTTTTAACACTCTTTATTTGAAGAACCCTTTTAAATGTTTATGTCAGTATTTATTAAAAATAAAAAAATCCTTACCCTTTCTCAGTGCCTCCATGAGCGAGTCAGAGTAGCGGAGTGCCCCCAGGTAGACGAGGGCCTGTGGCACTCTGTAGTCAGCAAACATGGTCAGGTAATCCAGGTTGGGTATGTTCCCTTCACCTCTGGCCTCCATGATCCCCCAGAAATCTGCTACAAGGATCTGAGCCCTCTTATAGAAGGAAATCCTCTTGTCCTGGTTTATCAACATCACATTTAGTTTTGTGACATAAGTATGCAATTAAAATGAAAAAATTAAATGGAGAAATTTGTCTTGCAAATCGGTTTAACGTCATTCCCTGTAATATTACTGACAAAACAAAATCCGACTATTTCTGTGTACCTCATAGATGGCTTCATCCCTGTAAGAGGGTATGTTATCCACGATGTACTTCATCATTTTCTCAGCGTTATTTTGCCCGTGGCTTATGAAGCTCCTGAACGATCCTCCATGCTGCATGAGCACACGGCCAGCCTCGGTAAGGGCCTGGTGACGCTCCTTCAGCATGGGCATGGGCGTGTCATTATCTGACCGAAGAACCCGCGCCAGGTCTGCCTCACTCATTTGGGAGAAGTACGCAGGGTCAGTAATAGGCACACCTATGAGGAGAAGAGGCAACAACAACCAAGTAAAGGTCAGTAGGTGTTAATGTAGCAGATAGCACACATGGCCATTGAGTGTTTCCCATAGCACCACTTACCCTCGTCCATAGCCCGGGTGACAGCTGCACAGAGAGACATGTAGCCACGATACGTGGTTCCTCTATGGTTGACCTCACACTGCTGGTCCTCTCTATCAGGCCAGAAGGAGAAGTTCATAGTGTCCGTCACAAACACCCAGTTAATGGCTTCATCCGTGTCCGGAGAGGGTGCGAGTGGGTTCATCATCTTCCAGCACTCGACCGTGAACACCTCGCTGTCTTTCTGGGTGTAGAACATCTCCGCCGCCTTCTTGACCCCATCCTCGTCCACGAAGACGTCCCGGCTCCGTTCGGCCACATACTGGCCAGATTCCAGAGGCATCAGGGGCTGCTCCATTCTCTGCCTAGATGATCATATAAGTTAGGAAGCGTTAACATGGTAGTGGAGCTGGAGTTACTGCACTTAGATGAGGTGGTATCAATAAGTTTTAAGACTTTTTTTTTTTGGAACACGCCAACAGATTGCAGCACAAGGAGCACCGACCTTCATAAGTCAGTGTGCCAAAAGACATCGTCCTGTGTACATCGGGAGACGTGCAACTGGTGCTATTGTGACCCTGTGCGTTACCACATCTGGTTGTTCATCATGTTAGAACAAACACCAAACATAAAATTCTGCATGAAACTGGGCAAATCTTCCACAGAGCCGTTTGACATGATTCGGGAAGTTTACAATGCTGCATTGAGTCGTTCGAGGTGTTTTAGGTAGCACAAGCACTTCAAGAGCGGAAGAACATCACCGGAAGACAACGAGAGATCAGCAAGACCTTCAATGTGCTCAGCTCCCGAAAACATTCAGCAAATCGTCTGAAAACAATCCACAACACTGCTGGCATTGTCGCTGCGTCATACAGAACAGTCCAGGCCATGTTACTGCCAAGTTCATCCCCAGGTTGCTCAGGCAAGAACTCCATCACCATGCCGTGGATGACCGGTCCTTCATGTCAAGGATCATTACCGGTGATGAATCATGGGTGTATGGGAAAAACCCTGAGACCAAGCAAGTCTTCACATGCACCATATATATTGGCACCCTCTCCAGGATAAAGAGGTTACCTAAAGAAACCTCTTAAACCATAACTACTTACACCATACTTGGAAGAAAATAATGGATGTTTTATATACAGTATATAGTGAAGCCATGTATAAGATGAACTTATGATTTCAATGAAATGATCAGATCAGACCCAGAGTGTCTTTAAAACTTTACAATCAAGCCTGTTCTCTGTGCTTTACACTCACTAATAAAGACACATGCCCAAGCATAACACATTCAACTAACATTTATTTCAAACTGTAAAATATTATAAACCCTTTTAAAAGCATACACACCAGAACTCAAGTCAAACCCACACACAACAGGTCGAGCATCCAAAAGGACAATAACAGACACCCCACACTTCCGGGTTTGAAAGCATGAGAAAATAACAGCACGTGTTTACGGTGGTAGAGAAGGACAAAGCTATTTGACTACTCCTGAAAGAAATTCATAAGAAAATAAAAACCTAGTGCTTTAGTGTGCAGTTCTGGACGTTGCCCACGAGACCAAAGTACTTCCATTCAGTAATAAATAGTTCTTCTTCTCCTTACTGAACAGCTGAACAGCGCCATCTGGTGTAACGGAGATCGAGCTTCTGTCTTGTGTCTTTCATCTTCATTTTTTTTTTAAAGGTGCAAAAGCATTTTTCCCAGGAGAATTTTGGCACGAGGCTATAATATTATGATCTCCCCTTTTTGCCACCAAAACAGTAATGACCTGTGTTCTGCCACTTTTCGATCAGCACCAGCATTACACAGCCTTGGCGACCCATGACCCGGTCGCCATTTCACCACTTTTCTTGCCTTGGATCCCTTCCGGTATGTCCTGAAGCCTGGGAGCATCCCACAAGTTCATCAAAATTTTTGGAGTTGATCTGACCCAATTGTCTAGTGATAAACATTTTGGCCCTTCTCACAGTAGCTACTGTTTCAGTATCTCGTTACAATGTCGGCTGGAAGTGGGTGGGATATGTAAGGCAAGCAAGTGAACCTTTTTTCCTGAAGTTGATGTGTTGGACGTAGAAAAAAGGACATGTATAAGAATAATTTTTTAAAATATATTTTTATTGGTATTTAACAACAACAACAACAAATAAAAATAAAAAAGCAGAGCCAGATCAATATACAGTCAACACCCACAGCAAACATTTAAAAACAAACAATAATCTGTTAATATAAGAGTGAACATGGAAAACAAGGGCAAAACAGTCCAGCAAAAGAAAACAAAAAAGAAAGAGTCATGATTGTTCAAGTAGACTCCACAAAGGGGCCCATATCCGCCAGAATAGATCAGATTTGTTCTGTAAATCATAAGTAAGTTTTTTCCAATGGAAGAAGATTACCCACTTGTGCCAGACACATCTTTAAAGTTGGTACACGAGATGATGACCATAAGATAAGTATACATTTCTTTGCCAAGTAAGTAATGAAATTTAATAAACAATTTAAATCAGAAGGAAGATCTAGTGATATTTTACAATTTAACAGGTATATCGTTGGAGACATGGTGAATTTTCTAACCAGTAGTTTCTCAACCAGATCATGCACTTCATACCAAAAAGTGGTAATTTTCTTGCGCTCCCAGAATAGATGCATCAATGTTCCCGTTTCTGATTTACATTTAAAGCACAGCTGAGATACATTTGGATACATCTTGTGTAAGCGTACAGGAGTGAGATATGTTCTATATATGAATTTGAAGTTTTGCTCATGCACAGAAATTGAAGTGGATTTGTGAAAAACCTCCTCACATATAGAGAGCCATTCATCATCAGTGAATGACTGGCCCATATCCTTTTCCCCAAACCGTTCTGAGAGGATTCAAAGGTGAAGGGGTTTCTGATAAAAGTGAGCCGTACAGATAAGAAATCTGACCCTTCAACGCCGCTGGAAGCAAGAGGCGATTTTCAATATCAGACATTTCAAAACGAATTTTGCCCTGTCTCATTTCAGATAACAAAATCTGTTCTAGGAAGCTGATAATCCATTCTAAGTGTCTCGAAAGATTTGACAACATTATCTAAATAAACTAGCTAAAGTAAAAACACCTTTCTCAACCCAGGTCCGAAGGCCAATATTAGCTAACGAAGCAGGAAAGTCGGGGTTCAGAATGATTGGGGATTGCATGGTTAAATTCTTGGGGAGGTGGAGATATTTTTTGACATCTTCCCAAGCCAAAAGGGTATTTAATAATAAAAGAATTTCAACTACCGGCCGGATCTCCTTAAAATTATTAATAAATGGAAGAGATGTTAATGTTCTCGGGGCACATCCAGAGGATTCCATAGTGACCCACAAGGAGCCTGTATCATTTGAAAACCATCTAAGCATTTGTTTGATCTGAGCAGCCCAATAGTAAATCTGTATGTTGGGCAAAGATCCGCCTCCACACTCCTTCGACTTGAGAAGAGAAGTGAATCTAATCCTGGGTTTTTTATTGTTCCATATAAATTTACTGATGACCCTTAAAAAAGTTAGAATTCAAATAACAGGGTATGCATTGAAATAAATAAAGTAAACGGGGAAGCACATTCATTTTAATTGTGTTAATTCTTCCAAAAAAAAAAGAAATTGGCAAAGACGTCCACCTCTCCATATCCTGTTTAGGTTTTGTTGTTAAGGGTGAATAATTCTTGGAGAACAAATCCTTTAGATCAGGGGTTATGTGTATGCCCAAATAAAGAAACCCAGAGTCAGTGATGTGAAAGGAACCCTGTAATTTAACATTCTGTGGGGCATTTAAAAACATGGCTTGGGATTTCCCTAAGTTTATTTTGTATCCACTACACTGGCTATACTGATTAATTATCTCCAACACACAAGGAATTGATGACTGTGGCTGCCTCAGGTAAAGAAGGACGTCATCTGCATATAATGATATGCGGTGTTCCATCCCACCTGCCTCCACGCCCCGGACGCCTTTATGCATGCGAATAGCTTCTGTCAGGGATTCGATGAACAAGGCAAACAGGAGTGGCGACAGGGGGCAGCCCCTATGAATTGAAAATTTACCTGATGATAAACCATTAGTATTAACCACAGCTGTTGGATCAGAGTAAAGAAGTTTAACTAGTCTGATGTAGTTAGAGCCCAAATTGAATTTGTCCAATATTTTAAACAGAAATCTCCACTCGACCCTATCAAACGCTTTTTCTGCATCTAGAGATATTATAGCAGCCGGGTCACCATCTGTATTCAACTGATGTATTATACTCAGGAGACGACGTACATTGTCTGAACCATAGCGAGATTTAACAAATCCAGTCTGATCAGGTTTAATGATCTTAGGCAAAATTCTCTCCAAACGACGAGCCAAGGCCTTGGCCACAATTTTAAAATCTACATTAAGTAAACTGATTGGACGATATGAGGCACAGTCCAATGAGTTCTTTCCTTTTTTAAGAATCAAACTAATAGAGGCAGTCTTCCAGGAACCTGGAATAAGACTGTCTTCCAAAAGGTTATCAACTACAGGCATAAAAATAGGAGAGAGCTCGTGCCAAATTTTTAAATAAAATTCCAGAGGAAAGCCCTCCAACCCTGGTGCCTTCCCACTAGGCATAGATTGAATAGCCGCAAAAATTTCTTCCTTTGTAAGAGGAGTGTTAAGAAACGCCTGGTCCTCCTCTAAGATAGAAGGTAACGATATCTTATCCAAAAAAATGGGGGGGGGGGGGGGGGTCTTCTGCTGCACATAAGGAAGTCTACAGATTCTCATAAAAATCTTTTAAACTGGAGTTAATTTTAACCGGATCATACGAGATTACTCCATCAGTAGTTTTGATAGCATTAATGGATCTTTCAGCTCGTTCACAGTTGAGTTGATATGCTAAAAGATGACTAGGTTTATTTCCATATTGATAAAACCTTTGCCTACTAAATGTTATTCATTTTTGTACATGTTCTGAACAGTCCAGGTTTAATTCAGATCTAGAAGATTCCAATTGTTTTGTGTAGGTGAAATTTTATGAAGTTGTTCCAATCTTTTAACCTCTTCTTCTAATATTTTCCTCTTCTCAGCCTTTTGTTTTTATGCCAAGTAGTAAAAGAGATGATGTGGCCTCTTAAGGTGGCCTTGGCTGCATCCCATTTAGTGGCACTATTTACTGGACAAAATTCATTATCCTGCCAATATTGGGATATTTTTTCTTTAAGGAACTGGTAAAAACAAATTGTCATTAAGGAGAGCACTATTAAATTTCCAATAGGATGATTTAGGGGTTGAAAATTCTGTCAAACCTAAATAAACAGGATTATGATCAGAAAGAACCATTGGACCTATTTCACAAGATCTTACACAATTAATGTACCTGGAAGGCAAAAATTAATAGTCTAATCTGGAATAAGAATTATGGGGAGGAGAGTAGAAGGTATAGTCTTTGACAGCTGGATGTAGTTCTCTCCATATACGTATCTACCAAGCCTGAAGCGCGACACATATTTTGAAGAGTTTGTGAAGAACGGGAGGTTGATTTTACAGAAGATGACCTGTCCAACTTATTATCCATGACACAATTAAAATCCCCAGCCATAATCCCCAGACCATTACAGTGATGATTAAACAACAGGATCATCTTTGATATAAAGTCAGGACTGTCCTCATTCGGGGCATACACATTTAAAACTGTTAAGGGTTTCCCTAAGATGTGACCGGTAATCAGAATAAATCTGCCATCAGGATCCTGGTCAGTCCGCTCTAAGATAAAAGGAAAGTTTTTATGAATCAAAATAGCAACTCCCTGTTTGTTTGATGAAAAAGAACTGAAATATACTTGACCAATCCAAAATCTCTTTTGAGCTGTAAATGTCCCCTATCTGACAAATGTGTCTCTTGTAGAAGTGCAATAGTTACGTTTTCTTTCTTCGGGAATGTTCAGATCTTCTTTCTCTTGACTACACTACCCATATGCCCTTCACGTTCCATGTGACCACCCTAGTCAGATTGGACATATGTTAGTGCAGTGCAAAGTATTTGGATGCTGTAAGTGGACAGAAGTGACGTAAACGACATACATCTGAAGTACGATCAGCTCTGCTAAACACAAACAACCCCCCCCCCCCCACAAGCCCTCCCCCCCTCTCCCTATTCCCAAACGATAGGGCTCAAATAATACAAACAACAACTCGTCACACACACACCTTCCCCCAACTCCTCCACTGACCGACCTATATATAATTAATAACATTATTATAGAATAATTAATAATATAAAAAATATATATAAATAAGACATAAAAAACAATGAATAATAAATAAATAAATAGCAGGTGACAAACAAGAAAAATCAACGTTTATGCAGATCCGGTGCCACAATCATAAAATATACAGCCTGAACGGGCCCTTGTGCGTGCGAACCAAATTTCACCGGATAACTGCATCACCTTCAAAAAGCCATTTATTTACAATTAAGCTCAATAGGGGGAAAAAACACCCTTAAATTGTTTAACGGAAGAAAAACACCGCTAATTAATCAGAGATGCTCACTTATCCGGAACTTCCAGGAATTTAGTGGCTGAATCAACAGCATCAAATAAAATAATCTTTCCGTTATGTAAACCACGGAGTTTAGCTGGATACGCAAAACCCCGGTAAACACCTCGTTCCACCATCGTCTTGCACTCCGCACGATCTCCGCAGATAAACCCGGAAAGAAGCGTAATGTGGCACCTTTATAACTAACTTTAGTTTTCTTAGCTGCAAAACTGCCTCCTTTACCGGGAAACGTAGGAAACGCACAGTAACACTCCTCGGCGGTGCGCTCGGCCTAGACAGGGATGGATGGAAGCGGGGCCCTGTGCGCGCTCTCCATCTCTATAGCAGGGAAATCCGCGGGAAGCTGTGACCAGACTGGCAACGTTTTCTGAAGAAATGCCGTCAGAGGCTCGCTGCCCTCCGCTTTCTCAGGAAGCCCGACAATCCTTACATTTTTCATCCACGTTGGCTTGGAGTTGTTCCACGGCCGCGCGCAAACCGGCCGTCTGAGTGCCGCGTGCGCTCCCCGAGTCCTCTACCGCGGAAATCCGCTGCGCTTAGCCGGGTTTCACTGTCAGTAACTCGTGCGGCGAGGGCAGCAAAAGAGTTCTCAAGAACTGTCACTGAGGTAGATATTTTCCCCAGCTGTCCCTCAATACCGTCTAAACGAGCACCAACAGCCCTAATTTCGTTTAAAATTCCGTCTCCATCACGCGCGGTGGGGTTTTTCTTCTTTTCTTTGCGATCTTGTCGCTGTAAAAATAGGAAAGTTCTTATCCCCACCACTTTCCATTTCTAAATGTGTTACTAAATAATCACAAAGTGTATAAAAATATGGCGTAATAAGGAAAATACGGGGTTTCGATGCGGAGCAAAACTCCTAAACTGCCGCCCTGCTTCGGGTCACGTGACCTCCTCCATGTACAAGAATTTTGATAAAAGCCAAATTGTGATGGCTAGAGGACTTGCTCGAGTAACAAAAATTCCGCACTAGGTACACCCTCAGAACGCACAAAAAATAAGCCACTGCATGCTGCTCTTCTATAGCAAATCACAAGTGGTGCATCAATTGTTGCTCGCACAAATTACAAAAGAAACTGATGTAACACACTCTTACCTGCAAACATCACAGAGTAACTGATTCAGATTTAAAACGTTATGGCAAATAATTCTCGGCAAGGGTTCTGCACTTTTTCATTAAAAAACTGGCATATCTTTTATTGTTGACAAATGAGTCTACAAATGTATTAGGGTTGAGAAATCTCAGACAATTTGAGTAAGAAAAGAAAAACCCACACAGAAAACCCCAATTCACTGTTCTGACACAAAAACAATCTAAAGTAGTACAACTTCACACCCACATTTTCCATTAAAAAAAAAAAGAAAAGAAAAAGTGGGCCCCATTTCAGAGTGGCAGACCTGTGAAATTAATTCCAGAGGTAGAGTAAATTTGATAAATACCAGGTTCTAAAAACCCAGCAATAAACTGGGGAGAGAAAACTGATACACGACTACAACATTTAGCTAATTTCTCCAAACTTCACAGTAGCCTGTGGACAAGCCCCTGTAAAGCTGGGATCCATTACAGAATAGAACACACTGACAGAAGAGGTACAGGATTTCCGGTTCATATACCAATTTGTTTTTTTTTCTTATATAAATGACTGGATATTTACACACCATTTTCTCCACACAGCCACAAGAAAGATTTTCCTTCACCTTTGTAAAAGAGAAAGTAAACAAATATTAAAAATCTTTATTTAAAAAAAAAAAAAGGAAAAAAAAACATGTACATTCTGGGGTGATTTGGGATAGCTGGTTGAAGAAAAGCAACACAAACTGCAACAGCATAATGACAAGCATTCTTGTGAAGCATTTGCAAGTATGTTGCTTATAAAATAAAACCCAAAGCTTTAAAATATGAAACATTAACTCAATTATGGATAACAGGAGGACAATCCAGAAGCAGAAAGCTTGATCAAAACCTTCCCTCGCAAAGAATCTAAGCTGCTGCAGAGTAATGGTGACTGTGGGATGAGGGGTTTCACACGCAGTGGTGCTGGGGGTCCTGAGAGAGGAGTTGGACTAGTCGGGTTAGTCGTGGCGTCCCAGGATGTGAAGAGCGCTGCAGATGAGAGGAGAGCACAGAGTGGTTAGTACTAACTTATACACTCGCTTTTATACTGAAGTGCACGAGAAAGGCTTCTGCGTTAGAAACTGTTTGGATGGAAGGAACATCCAAACAGTTCCTTCCATCACAAATTTCAGTTCCTTCCGGCACAAAATTTACAAATGGGTGAGCTCATGCAAACCTCCTACAATGCCTCCTGGCTTTTATGGAGCTTGTTCAAATATACCTTGACCAGGTGCCTTACTTTGTTAGGAGTTGCATATACAGAAAGATTTTCAATACAAATTTTCAAAATGAAAATATTTTTGTAAAATTTACTAAAATGCATTATTTATAAAAGACATGCCCATTGTTCTGCAAACTGCACCTATTCATAGCCGACACAAACACACAACTTACCTGTTCTGTAGAAGGTACTGTGCATTCTGAATCTGGTCCTGGGTGCCAGCGATGGTGATAATGCGATCTTCAGAACCCTGCAACGGGTCGTCGATTTTGATGGACGCTCCAGATTCACGGCGGATCTGTTTAATTCTTTGGCCTCCCTTTCCAATAATGGATCCAGCCAACTGGAAACAACACATGAAGAATAAGGTTTGTGCATATACATGCACCTTATATAAGGATGTGAAGTAAAGGTCCATCTGTGTATTTAAAAAAAACCTACATCTTTTGGAATGGTCACTTGTGTGGTGATGACAGGACCTCCCATGTCATTGTAGCTCCCTCTCCCTCCTGAGGAAAGCACACAGAAGAAATGAGCCATTTACTACCAAGTCAAATCTCTCTCATATTTACATTTAGTTTAAGAAATTCTTACCAGAATGATAGTTATCCCAGGATGAGTTGTCTAATGTTAATTAAAAGAAGAAAGAAAGATTAAAAGATACAGGTAAAGAGGACATTTAACTGCAAATGTTTAAAACAGCTACTGGACTAAACAATAACAGACCTTGACGACTACCTGGCAAACTATTTGCTAGAATTTGGACGGTTCAAGTGATGTTTAACATCAGTTTTTAAATGTTGGAATTAACTTTTTTTTTTTTTGTCTGTCTTGTGTGTGCGCGCGCGCGCGTGTCTAACCATTTAACCCCATTTTAACTTGGGAGCTGCATTTTGTACCAATCCAACCATCTGTCCAATAAACACTACAAGAACACATTTACTATGAAAACCATTCTTTGACTCTGGTGTAAGGGCATTATGACACCTGCACGTGTTTAGGCAAAACCTAATCAAAAAATGTTTTTTGATTGCTAATAACTCATATACTGAAACATACTTGTTCACATGTCAGGTTTTTGCTGGTGGCAGTTCCATTTTATTTTGGTGCTTCAAGGCTTTATGCAAAGGAAATGGCCCTAAGGTGGCCATATCAAATACAATACAATGTATAAATGCTATAAACACCTACCATATCCGCCATCATTCTATAAAGAGAGAAAAAGAAAGAAAAAAAAAATCGTAAGGGTGTTCAACACAATTTTAGCCAACTAACAAATAAATGCCTTCTTGAGCTGCGTCATTCTTCTTTCTGTCTCTATGGCAACTAGCAAATCTGTTGCCAAGTAACAACTTGGGAGCTGCGTTTTGTCCCAATCCAACCATCTGTCCAATAAACACTACAAGAACACATTTGCTATGAAAACCATTCTTTAACTCTGATGTCATCAGGGAATTATGACACTTGCACGTGTTTAGGCTAAACTCAAATGGTTGATTGCTAATAACTCATATTCAAACATTTTCTAGATTTTTTGTGTATCGTAGGCAAAAATGGTTCCGAATGGTTTTGCTCTCACCATATTGCCACCATAGCGATCCCCAGGTCTTCCTCTCCGGTCCACACTAAGGGTGAAACAGAAAAATTATTTAAGGACATAAAAGTGAATGTTTAAATAGTATGCAATAAACGATGTATACGTCATGCTAGGGGCATATAGTTTCAGCTTGAAGCTCTTCCCAAGCCAACATTGCACCGAAAGCCAAACTACACTGCAGCAGAGACTTACTGCCGTCTGTCGTCCGAGTGACTGCGGTGGGAGCTGTAGTACTGGTCATCACTGCCAACACACATTGCAGTAAGAGACAATCAGCAAACAAATGACTAAACACCCAACAAATTTTTTAAATACCCAAAATCTCGTGTTGGCTGAGCTGTGTGATCCTGAAACAAGTTCTTTATTTAGATAAGACAGCAGTGCTAAACTAAAGATGGTATCAACACAGTGTAAACAGCGTGCCTGGCTCACCCTCGGCGGTGGTGGGGAGGACCCATTGGCATGTTGCGTGGGGGTCGGGCCCCCCCTCTGCCACCTCTATGGGGCGGAGGAGGGCCTCGACGTGGACTCATGTCATCGTAGTCGCGTCCTCTTGGGGGCATGTGGTGAGACCGGGGGCCAGAGCGAGGTGGCATGCGATCAAAGCCACGGTCCCGAGAAGGGAACCCTCCCATGGGCCGTCGTCCGCGTTCTTCATACATCACGGTGTAGCCACCGTAGTCATACGTTTCATCATAAAAGTTTGGATCGTATGGTTGTGCCCGGCCTTTAATGGGTGCCTTAAAAATTTTTGTTAAAAAAAAAAACACCGAAATTAATAACTTCACAAAACAGGAATGTCCAATTAGATAATGTGATTGAGTGCACAACTACAATGAGCACCTCAGCAATGAGCTCCAGCATGGTCTTAATACACTGCACAACCCTGTCTGCTTTACCACCAACAAGCACCACACGGTCCGTGGACTGAGGGCAGCACTCCTGGAACAGCTTGATGGTAGTTTGGGTGCTCTGGGAAAAGAAAATATAATATGCATGGACCTTCACATTGCAACATACAAGATGATGCAAAGACACAAGAAAGGAATACTTCAGATTTTTTAAGTAACCTTTTCTCCGGCTCCAAATAAATTTCAAATTGTGTACGACCGAGACCCTCACCTCGCGCAGCTCTTTGATTTTGGCTCCTTTCACGCCAATGATGCTGCCCGCTAAACTCTGATGGATCAGCAGCCGCAACTCGCAATCAAAGTCCACACCTTTATGATGCTGATACTGCGCCAGAAGAATGTGGTCAAACATTCAGATGGAACTCAACCAAATAAGCATACAAGACACGCACCCTTACCTCCTCTAGTGTAGGGATGATCTTTAGCAGGATTTCAGCTACAGTAGGGATATCCGCATTGATGCTCAGGATCCTTTGAGGTGTGCAATGGGTTTCATCACACAGGAAAACATGAGAGTGAGAATGACTATTAGACATGTGGTGAGTATCTGAGGGTCATTGCACTTAATGCGTCCGCTGTGTTGTGTATTAATGATATTGTCATGCACTCCCTCATGCACAGAAAAGGAGTGATGAGTCACAGAGAAAGAAGAGAGCAAAAAAGAAAAAATAAATACGGTGAGGCTCCTTCCGCTCCCTGAAAAAGCAGGGTGGAGGAGAAGGTGTGCGCACTGTATGATAGAGGAGCACTTCAAAGCTTTAGCACATTAACAGGAAACTGAGTAGAACAGGAGAAACAGAAGAATCTAATGCAAGGGTAATGAGTAAATAAAGCAAGAATTCCTTTAGTGTTACAAGAATGAAAGACAGCATTTAAAATAAAAAGAGGAAATGATGAGGGGATGCATGGCATGGATCACAGGCAATTTTTAGGCGTTCCAAATAAGCCAAACACATCACAATACAAAGAGAAAAGAAGTAATTAAGGTACTTTGTACTGCTCCATCACCCTTATATCATAAATCTCATTGTTACATTAGGAATAAATTAACTTGCTAAATTATGCTCTGCAAATATTACTCAATCTAAGCACTTAATTCAATTTATATTTTTTTGATTAAAGACGGAAAGAAAAGGGGTCAGAGTCATTAAACGACTGAGATGACAGTACAGGCACTTTGCATAACATTACGGCACTTAAGATTGACAGTCATGACATCACTGTAACCATATTTATGAGAGGAGGTTTATGGCAATAGGGAGTTATCTGGTACATGAAGGACATCATTAACAGTACTGATATAGTCAGGAACAGTGTGGATAGTATTTGGAGGTTGGAGTATCTTGAGTGGCACGTACCGCTCGGGCCCACTGCTGTCTGGGACTGACACAGTGGCATTGTACTGCAGGGGCGGGGCCAAGCACCCAGAGCAATCATGTAAGGCGCCCAAAAGGGATGGGCGCGATAATGGGCAGGGCCAACCAGGGAGTCAGGAGGTCAGGCAGCAACGCAGGTGGGCGGGACATGTCGATCCAGAATATTGGAATTGGCCAAAAAATAAACAACAAATACAAAAACAAGGAAAAAGGGGGAGAGGGAGTGGGAGAGGAGTACAATTTTTAATTGTGAAAAAAATGTCAGTGTGAGTTCATATTCTGATATTGCTGGAGGAAAATGGAGGACAGGACAAGAAAAGAGCAATGAATATGTATTCGGCCTGGATAAATTACTTTCAGTAATTAGCTTGCTGCAATTAAAAGAGTACATTTCCAATAAAAACACAACTAATAACCACAAAAGTATAACATTCTAAGAACTTTTCCCAGTAGTCCAAAAATTTTAATACTAATGAAAACATTTATTATCACGGACCAGGGAAATAAAGATAAGATTATTTATTAATAATACTTGTACTAAATTATTGTTTTTTATTTCTCTTTTAAAAACATTAAGCCAGCTTTACAGTGTATACCATCGCACATCATAAAGGATAAGCTACAAACACTGACGAGACATTTCAGAGTTTTTGCCATCGGCTCTACAAAGTTTAATCATGACTAGACAAAAACAGAAGCAATACAGAATGAAATAATGACTTAACTAATTAGCTAGTTGCAGCTGGTCAAAAAGTTACTATAATGTGAAATAATTTAAAAAATAATAATTCATATATGAATGTGCCAGCACAAAGTCTGATGGAATATATTATGGCCATCATCTTGACCAGTGTGACAAGCTATAAACAGCTGCTAGAATCGTACAGTGTAAAACTGGCTTCAAGAATCCTCAAGACTAATCTCAACCCACCACTTTTGTAGTACGAGTGATCACCACGGACACAAATAAACCAGCTTCTTTGACGTTAATTACCAAGGTGTCATGTGTCTAAAGGTTTTCTGTTCATTACTAAAACGAAACAAGTGTCCGTGGTGATCTACAAATCTACAAGCCGTGGCTAGAGATTAGGTCACAAAAGTATCACAAACATTGAACAAAAAGTGTGTGTTCTGCCTACCACATTTCTACGTACGCGTGATTATGAACATGCAGGACACAAAGACGGAAAAGTCGTTTACTCACATCACTGCGCAGAGCTTTAATGTTCTTGCCCCCTTTTCCGATCACAGCTCCAGCATTCTGCATTTGAGCATGAGAGGCAGACAATTAGCTCAAAGCACTAGTGTTGTAAAAGTAAAGTAAAGTGACATCCACAGTACGTGCACTCACTTTGCTCTGTAACAACACGCGCAGTTCCACCATGTCATCAGATTTCCTTGAACGCTTGTACGTGGGCTCATCATCAGCGTCCTCTGCGGGGCGCTTACCTGCAATACACAAATATACACAACTATAAGAATGAATGAATGTTACCTTTAACTTTTTACCTTTTCTTTTTTGGAGTAGGGGAGTTCCCCACAATTTACATCTGGCCAATTCCTGCCCACCATCCACAAATCCTTTATCACATGAAAGCTACCAACCCTGTTGGTTCCTGCGCATCCTCCAAAGTGCACAAAACCACCCAAATTCCAAACTGCCGTTCATACTCACAGCCACCCCTTCCAGAATATGACCTCACAGCCTCCTGTGATTGGTTAATTCTATCCTTGTCACCTTGACAGCACGGACAGCTGTCGTTACCTTTTAATGTTTCTTTCTTTTTTTTTTTTTAAATGAAACTCCACAAAGACGTTACAGGATCTGTGTGTGATCCATGGTCTGCTAAATGATCTTACCATTACTGTCTGGGCTGTTGAAAGTCTCCTCTTCTTGCTGCTCGTTTTCTGTGTCCATTATTTATTTGTACTGCAGAGATCCTTGCTGCAAGTAGTAAACTTGAGGGTTGAAAGGGGGGGGGGGGGGGGGGGGGCGGTAGAGACAGAGATCCTTTAAAGTCCGATCTGGTGCATATCTAACAAATCCACCAAATTTTATCTACATCTACATCTAGGCATTTGACCTTAGGCATTTGGCAGACGCTCTTATCCAGAGCGACTTACTTTTTTTTTTTTTTTTATGTCATTACGTCTGAGCAATTGAGGGTTAAGGGCCTTGCTCAAGTCAAGGGCCCAACAGTGGCAACTTGGTGGTTGTGAGGTTTGAACCTGTGATCTTCTGAACAGTAGTCCAATGCCTTAACCACTGAGTTACCCCTGCCGTTTTTATGGTTTGACATTTTCAATTACTTCCTTATAAATGCAGCACAGGGAACCTGTAACTGCATGACTTTATACATTAAAGTACTATATATATATATATATATATATATATATATTAATCGAGCTAAACTAGAAATATGATCTTGGTTTTACACAGTTTGCATCCTAGTATATTAAGCCGATCGAATAGATGAATAACATGAAATTAAGATTACTTTTAGGATTCGGTGCTTCACATTTAAATAATCTGTATTTAATTATAGAGGTAGTTGCAGATTTGACTCTTGGTCTGAGAAAGAAAAAAAACAATCAGTAAATATAAATAAATACAACAATTATTCTCGATTTTCTTGTAAAGCCACATAACATAGCAACGAGCCTTACACAACAGAAACTAGCCGAGATTTAAACAAGGAAGTAGCGCGTTTGAGGATTTTGGTTAAAAACAATCATCTGTAACACGATTATACCAAGTAAGAAGAGACATCAAATACATTTTAAATATACTCGATGTATTCGGGTGCCTCCTTCTTCTTAAAAGACAGACGCCGAGGTCGGCTAATCTCACTCAGCAGCAACAGGGAAGCGCATTCATACTAACTCGGGTTATAAGAACAAAATAAACGGCGAAGCATTCTGCCTGAAGTGTTACTTTTGGATATTTTTTTTAATTCGCTTTTATTCATCAGGATGTTAACCCGGAATAAACCTTAAACGTAATAAAACTATCTAGCGTCAGCCAACTAGCTAGCGCTAGCCAATTAACAATAGATTAGGCGAGCGAGCTAGCTAAAAAGCTAACTTCCTCCTGTTACGAAAGCGGTCGAATTCACTTGGTATCGAGTCAACGAGTTCAGACCTCGCCGAGTTTGTGGCTGCCTGTGTATATATAAACCATTAATTTATACACGCATGTATATTAAACGCAACATATTACCTGACAAAAAAAAATAAAACGGTCGATAAATATGCTAGCTAAGGTAATCACGCAACAAGCGCGCGAGCTAGTTAGCTAGCCAATAAAACGACGACAAACAACCAACCTCAACGTTTTCTTATTCGAAGTAAACGTCAAATTAAACGCGTAAAACTAGAAGAAACGTTTAAAAAATCAACAGTTTGCTCAATATCTAAACAGAAACGAGTGTTTTTTTTTTTTAGTTGTTTTTACTCACACCAGGAAATACAGCAACCAACCTTAAACCTTAGCCTCCAGAGTCTTCCTCCCCAATAACACCACACACAAACCCACCTGGAAAAAAAACCGCCCTGGTGTCGACAAATTAAAACGTAGACCGCCAAATGAGCCGCGTTCTGATAGGTCCAAAATGAGATATAGCCGATGAACAAAACGCTCATTGGATAAATAAGCTGTCACCCTTAAACATCCCGCCCATTTATAATTTTTTTTCAGCATGGTTGTTTGACCGGAGCCGCACTGACTAATGAACAGTATTTTAGGTAATATTAAGTTGAAAAAAGGAAGCTTTTTGTAACTGCCTGCTGTACTTTATCTAATTGTGCTTTTTAAAATGTAAGTATACCTAACTATCTACTTTTCGAAGTTGTATTTTAGAGTTAGTTAGCTGGTTGTCTAATTTTGAAGGATGAACTGTTGTAAATGCTTCATGGCATCTTGATAAACGCATGGGTTTGTTTTTCAAGTTTAGAAGTTTATTATTATTATTATTATTTTTACACCTTTTAAAATGAATTTCAGTTTTGGGCGTGAATCTATTAGATCTGAAATGAGTGAGGGCAATCTGAGAGAGTCATATCTATAACAAGCATGTTTATATGCATATAATGTGAATATGGGCAAAGTGGTTGAAATGAAATAAAAAAATCTTTAATTGCCTCAAGGTTACTTTAATGAATATTTGTTAATGCAATCCCAGTCCTGATTTCCTTTTAATCGTAGGACTCTCGTTAGAGGGTCTTGAGCAAATTTTTTTTACAAGGGATGGGAATCACGAGTCACCTTCCGATACGATATTATCGCGATACCTAGTTGTCGATTCAGTTAAATTGCGATTGTATAAATATCACGATTATATAAAAATTATTTTGTTACAATTTGGAACCTTTTTAAAATGCTTAATGATTAATTAAATTAAGCCCAGTCACTTACAAACCAATCGCAACATTTAAACAATACAAAATTACTTAAATTACAAGAATTTAGCATTTACGTGGGCAGCACGCATCTCTGTCATCCTCCATGGGAGTTTTTTTATTTTGAACAAACTTAATTCACTCCTAACACACAGGATGACAATGTGTGATTAGTTCAGAGTGTACCAGCTGTTAGATTATAAAGAAACTGTGATGTTTTACCTCCTTAAATGTCTCCAAAGTGTCAAAACTAAACTTGACACTGAGCGCGCGGGTTGAGTGGCTGCATGCGGGTGTGTGCATCTTGTAATGCTTGGATCTGCCTGGATTCGTATGGTGGCTGGGGATGGTTTCCATTAAGACTGTCCTATCATCGATTGATGCTCTTGGGACCAGTGACTTCAGTTGTTCGATAGCTCAGGATTGGAATCTCCTACAGTCTACCAGAGCCTTCAGGAACAAACTGGACTCCTTTTAATTTTAACACATCTCCTGTTACACTGAACTTCCAGTACACATTATTATGCTGATCAATCCCTGCTCTCCGTTATCACCCAGATGAGGATGGGTTCCCTGTTGAGTCTGGTTCCTCTCAAGGTTTCTTCCTATTACCATCTCAGGGAGTTTTTCCTTGCCACTGTCGCCCTCGGCTTGCTCATCAGGGACAATCTTATCATTTTGATTCATACACATTGCATACAAACTTACTTCTTTTTATTGTGTAAAGCTGCTTTGCGACAATGTCAATTGTTAAAAGTGCTATATAAATAAAATTGACTTGACTTGACTTGACTTAATGCGTGTCTTCTAACCTACGCGATTTTTGACTAATTTGCACTCTCGTTGTTTTGAGACTGGTGTAAGCATGTGTAGTGAATGGTTTTGAGACTAATTTGATCACAGACTTTGGAGAAAAAGATTCACAATTTTTGATAATGCAACATGCTAAAAATGCGTTTCTGTGGCGCCACTCACAAGCTTCTGTGCTGATTGGCCGACCAATGGTCATGGCCAATCAAACTGAAAACCAGCCAATTCTGGTCACTGGCCGATCGACTGGTCTCTCTCCATTATAAATGTAAAAATAGTTTTAAAAAATATGTATTTTGGAGCCAGTGTGGCGATACATGAATCGACCACAAAGAGTCACAATTCCCATAACCCTACCCCCACCCCTTGATATTCTCCCGAATTTACAGTAGTCGTGTCCAATTCCTCCCTGTCACTAGGGGGCTCCCACATCAAGGCTACTACTACCTCTCGGTCAGGAGGGCCGAAGACTATCACGTGTTTCCTCTGAACCATGTGAAGACGTCTTTTCGAACTGCTCGCTTACGCACCGTTGGGGGCAGCGTAACACACTCAGAGGACAACGCTATCCGCTCCTTTCGCTTGCGCGACCTCACTGGCGCCCCTGCTTGGCTGTAGAGTCTGAGAGAGCTCAGCCAATCAGCTAATTCTAGACCTCCGGCTGCGAGAGGTTACAGCATCATTCGCAATCCCTGGATGATAGCACTTTAACACTTGGAGGCACATTAAAAAAAAAAATTTCAGTTTTAATGACATCAGTAATCATTTAAAGTAACCATTATAACCAAATTTATTTACTTTCTGTTTGTTTAGACTGGAAAGCCACATCAGTGAACAGGAAAAAGATGCTAGTGGCAGGTCGTGCCCAGGCCACCCAGACCTGGCTGCGCTCCACATGGCACATCCAGGTGCCCCAGGCGTGGCTGGATGCCTGTGTTGAATGGGTAACGCAGGAGGCAGGTGGAGTGACCTTGCCTCAAGACCAGCTCAATCAGCAAGTCCTGGACCAGTGGCTTCTTACAGACCTCAGTGACTTAGCTCATTCCATACTGCCTCCTGATGTTTCTGAGGCAGAGAAGATGGAACTGAATGGCTGCTACTGCCTCCAGGTGGACTCGATCCTGGATGTTAGCCATCCAGCTTATTCTCAGCTTCAGCGGCTTCGTGGCTCAGATTGCTCCAATGAAGAAGTCACGGCCGTGACACAAGCTACTCAAAAACCATGGGAGGCAAAGCCAACTAGAATGCTGATGCTGCAGCTCACCGATGGTGTTCAGAACCTAGAAGGCATTGAGTACCGACCTATTCCAACTCTCAATGCTGGCCTGCCCCCAGGAACCAAGCTTCAGGTTTTGGGAAGGGTGCATGTACGCCTGGGGGTGCTGCTGCTCAAACCGGAAAATGTAAGGGTTCTTGGTGGAGAAGTGGAGGCACTAATGGAGGAGCATTCTCAGATCAAGGTGCTCTGCAGGACCTTAGGGGTGCCTGTGGAAAACCATCAGCAAGAAGCAGAAGATCAAGAGGTCCAGGAAGGAGCAAGAATCAGACAAACTGTGGATAGCGGATATGAGAGCGTTCCAGGCAGCATGAACTCGGAATTGATCAGCAGAAACGAGTCTCGTCAGTTAGAGAGCTCTAGATTAAGCATCCTTGAAACGACGCCCATTTCTAGACTGATTGAGCCAGACATAGCTGAGATTCCAGATGAGGAATTTGATAACATACCGGATGATTTCATGGATTATCCGGAAGACCTGGACAACATTCCAGAAGACTCTGACCACAGGGAAGACAGCTGGGGCAACATTCCAGATGACTTCAGTATTGGTCCAGAGGAATTTGATGATATTCCAATGGAGGAACTGGATAACATAATGTCACCTACCGATACAGAAATCTTACCCAGCAGGGTACCCGTGCAAAATCAAGGAACACACGAACATGTTTCGAATACGGGCAACATACGAAGAGATAGTCAAGTCAGCCAACTCTCCAAAACCCCCCTTAGTGATGCAAATGTAAGTGAAGTTATTGAAGTTGATTCAGATGAAAATTTGTCCCCTTCTCCAGAACCAAAGCTTGCCAGATATGAATCGAGACCGCAGGTCCTTGAAAACAACCACAGTGAAAAGGCTGGCACAGCAATCCTCAACCAACCCCGTGCATCAAACAACCTTGGTTCATCTTTCACGTCTCCCCTGAATAAAACAAATCCAACTGACGTTATTGACCTTGACCCAGATGACAATTCCTCCTTTTCCCCAGGACCAAAGATGGACAGAAATGAGCCCAAATTTCTGGTTCCTACAAAAAATGCTGACACATTAATCCTTAACTACCTGTGTGTTTTGAGGGCTGGCGTTTGGCCACCCCGTAGCACTCAAGTAGTGCGGCTTCACGCCTTTATAGTCACTCTACTGGGAAGCCTGCGCAGCAGTGGAGGGGAGTGGAAAGTCAAGGCCACCATATCGGATGGGACTGGCTACCTGGATGTCGATCTATCAGACAGTTTGCTGGCGAAGCTGATTGGTTTCTCAGCAGCGGAGTCAAAAGTTCTAAGGAAGGACCCAGCTAAGCGTTGCATGGTGGACACCGGGTTGCAGAACTGTCAAAAGGAACTGGTGGATATGTGTTGTGTTATGAGTGTACAGGTAGATCCGAATGGGACAGGTACAGTGCTGAGGACTGAGCCATTGACAGACAGAGATTGTTATGAAATACAGAAGCGGGTGACAGACAGGAGGCGCTAGAACATGCTGCTGCTTTTTTGTTTTTTTGTCTGTCCTCCTAAAAATGTTGCTGGTTTATTGAAAGAAAGCAGGTAGGTATCAGTGCGTATTGTGGGCTTAAACAAGGATAACTGACTAACTAATTGAGGAGCATTAAAAACTGTGGTCATAAGATTTCTATTAATATTTTTGTTGTTGTTGTTAATAATATTTTTATTATTATTATTATTATCGAAATGTCTTCCGAAACAACACCACAATCGTTCAAGTTTTTCAGAACTCTGAAGGGTTAACTCTTCACTCACTTTCCTCAACATTCTGAAATGTTTGCTTGTCTTTAACAAGAGGAGTTTTATTTGTTTGTTTGTTTGCTTTTTACTATTTTTTTTTTAAATGTACTATAATTGCAAGAATAAAAGAATAAACCTCATAATCAGTTGTGTCACATAGTGATTAGATTTATTCATCCATCTGGTATATCGCTTATCTTGTAAAGGGCCAAGACCGTGGACAAGAGGCAGGGAACAACCCAACACTTAGAAGGGCGAGAACATGCAAATTCCACACACACAGACCTGAGGCGGAAATTCGAACACTTGATCCTGGAGGTGTGAGCCCACACTGCTGACCACACTATGCCACTGTGCCCCCTATAGTAGCTAGATATTTGAATTAGTTTTTTTTTTATTTCTTGTTTTTTCTTTTTGGTTTGTTTGTTTGTTTGTTTGTTTGTTTGTTTGTTTTGCACCAATATATTCACTACTGTCTCATTTTTACGTCAGCTGCACCAAGTTTGAATTATACATGGACACATAGTAAATTTTTAAGCATCTGGTTTCTAGAAGCTACGCACAACCATACAATATTCTGCTTACTTTATCTTTTCCCCTTTTTCCCCTCTCTTTTATTATTTCCCTTTTCCTTTTTCATTCTATTCTCTTTTTCTACTTTCTTTCTAATCTTCTTCCTTTGTTTACTTTCTTTATTTTATTTCTGTTTTTTCTTTATTTACAATAATGCGGATTGGGGTCATATGTTTATATTAAAAGTAGCTATAAACAACTTTTGGTGTTTTATAGCTACTATATCTCCTTTATTTTTGTGCTCCATATCATTCCATCTAATTTTATCCCACTGCATCTTATTCTGTCCTACTCAATCTCATCCCATCCCATTCTATCCCACACCATCTCATTTAATTTTACTCCAACCCATTCCATCTAACTTCGTCCCACTAAATCGTATTCCATCCGATTTCATCCCACTCCATCTCATTCTATCCCACTGTATTTCTTGCCATTATTCTGTCCCATTTCTTTCCATTATTCTGTTCTGTTCGTTCCATCCCATTCCATCCATTTCTGTCCTACTGAATATTACTCTGTCCCATTTGATCTCATTCTATCCCATTCCATCCTACTCCATCTTGTTACGTTCCCATTGTATCCCACTTCATCTTATTTCATTTTACTTCAACTCATTCTGTCTAACTTTGTCCTACTACATCTTATTCTGTCCCACTCAATCGTGTTCCATCGTATTTCATTACACTCCATACCATTCCATATCATTTCCTTCCCTCTCCTTCTCATTCCATCCTATTTCGTCCCACTCCATCCTGTTCCTCCCTATTCCTATGGTTCTACTCCATCCCACTATGTTTCATTCCATTCCCATTGTATCCCACTTCATCCCATTTTACTCCAACCCACAATTTTATTCTGTCTCACTCCATTTCTTTCCATCTGATTTTGCATAAAATACTCAACAAAGCAGCCTAATGACTTATCCATCCATCCATCTGGGAACCTCTTTAGTCCAACTAGGAACCGTGGAGGCCAATGATGACCATTGCATTCATTCCCGTTTTGTACAACCAAGGTGCGGCTTCCTGTCAACATTCACACACTACGGACAATTTGGAAACGCCAATTAGCCTAATCTGTATGTTTTTGACCTATGGGAAGAAACCAACCAAGCACAGGGACTCCACACGGGACCTGGAGGTGCAAGGTGACAGTGCTGATCACTAAGTCATCATGCCGCCCAAATAACTTCTATCAGATGATTTGTTCACAAAAGCTGTTAAAACCTGCAAGCTGAAATCTTTGTATGCAGAGTTAGGACTAAACACTTTATCTCAGCTGATATTTACTAAATGACAGGTTAATAAATGTTTCCAGTTTTGTTTACACCACTGTAATGGGAACCAGTAGATGGTAGCAGAGGAGCATCACTCTGTCACTCTTCAACGGCGTTTCCACTGGAGCCGAAGCACTTTTCACTTAATGTAATTGCCAATTGCACTACTGCACTGTGAGCACTATTACTACTATGCCACACTGAGCTTGATCTCTACCATAAGAATGTTAAGATGGACCATTTCTTGTCACTGAAGGCATCCATCGAGAGGTTAAGAGTGTTTCTTAATCTTTTGCATAGAAAGGTGTGTTAGTGTATCTTTAAGGTGTAAGGTTTACCCTGAGAGGGGTTTATAATCCAATACTGAACTCATCACATTATTTATTTTCATGTTGGAACATATTATTCTTGTTCCATATTTCCAGATATATATATTAAAGGTATACAGATATTAAGTACCCTTTTTTTCTGAATATCATTTTCTTTTGTTATTAGTATATATCTGGGTATATATAGACCATTAGGTCATCATAAGAATGACACGTCACACTGTATCTGCTAAAAATGGAAAGGCTGTGTTTAGACAGTAGCTACCACCCCTTGAGAAGCACCTGTTTTCATAACAGTCCTCCTACATCCCCCCCCCCCGCAATACCTGCAAGACCTTGTGCGTCATAGCTCACGTCACACCAGAGAGCCTAAAGCGACTAAGAGTTACGGCACAGCCACAGGTTGCCAGATCTGCTTCCAGTCCGCTCTCTGTGTTCATCTTAGTTGCTTCGTCAGAAGATTCACTCCAAAACTGGAAACCTGACCAACTTATTAGGCTGTATGTCACAAAACAGGGATAAGGCGATGGCGTAATCACGCGACCATGAAGAAGAACATCATTGTTGTGTAAATTGTACAAAGGTGTTTGGGTCAAACTGGGACAGCATAACAGAACTCAGTTATGAGAGTAAAAACTACCTTTATTCCTCTATACAGTATAATCGCTATGATCAGAATGCCTGATTCACATTTAAAACACTGGCCTCCCATGAACTCCTTTATTAAAGAAGTGTAAATGACTTTACAGGGGATGTTGCAAGAACTCCCAGCTGAGTTCCTGTAATTTGTAACTGTAGTGCAGTGTGCTCGGAGCCACCTCGGATCGTCAATGATAGCATTGGGTAGCTTTGTATAAGCTCATTTTAATAGGTTTTAGCTACTATAGTAACGGCATTGACATGGATGTGTACGCTAAATGCACCACATAAGCACAGATTAAAATGTGCGTATTCATCGATTTAACGAGATTTTCTGTGGTTAGCATTTAAGTAAGGAGTTTCCAGTGTTAGTGCTTTGCAACAATCATTCAACGTCCTTGGCAACTTCAGGACAAGGTGATGAAGGAGGAAATGTGTAGCTGCTATATTGTAAGTGGTAACGGGACCTTAGTTGTTTCAACACTAAACATGTAGCTATAAAAATAATAAACATTACGATACTTGGCAAATTGCTGTTAGAAGAATAGAATGATTTGTGACGTGCTGTTATTAGAAATTAACTTTTGTACAAGTAACTTCACATTAGGCCAGATTGCAACACCATGGTGTTTTTTTCTTGTAACAGTACTCAAGTGTTTTACGTCCTAACTTTCCCTCAGATTATATCATTAATCAAAGTCATATTTTTGGCTCTCATTGCAATTACGCAAATTAAATTGAAAATAAGAGTATGACATAATCTTTGCTTAATATAAACCAAACGTGATTTAACTGAATGATACGACTTTGTTTTAATTAGATTTATGCTTTATAATCAGTTTGGAAGTGATGTCATGAAAATTCAGCCGTTTTTAAAGGGACATTAAAAAAAAAACTATTTACTCAACTCATGTCTTTGAAATGTGTTTACTAAAACACATGTATTGCGTTCTTTATCACTGTAATAAAAACTTATCACAGCGCTGAATAAAATCCCTGAAACAGGCCAATTATTCAGTCATGGTGCAAAGTGAAATCATCATTCTCAACAAAGCAACACACATTTTTCACACTATTGTTTCCTTCAGTTTTTTTTTTTAAAGTTATTAAAATTGTTTTTATTCTGGTATATTTGAATAATGAAGCAGATTTGTTTTTGTTCTAATCAAATGCATTGATGCATAAATTAAAATGATTATCACATACATTGAATAGAACTACTGAAAAGAAATGCCACTAATGACATTTACATACAACAGTTACTTAAAAACTGAATATGTGTTGAATATGTGTTTTTTGTTCTATATATATAAACATTTAAAATACAATTCAATGGTAAGCATGAAAATTTTATGAATTTTTGTAATTTCCCTGAAGTAATTTTTTTCTGTGTTGTTTTCTTTGCTAGTCTCTAAATAAAGCAATGCCACAACCAGCTTAGCATCCTTAAACATTTTACCTAATGGTTAAACATTACTCTAAAAAATAATTTTATTTAACACAATAGGGCAAAACATTTTACGTGACATATGGAAATTTGCATGTAAATTACATTTGAAGTGCATCAAGTATCTCTGTGTGTAGTCTATAAAGGCTGCAGGATCGAATTAGACGTCCTCAGCTTCGCTTTATCTGTTCTCTTTTCTCAAAAATAAAAAAGCAAAAATACATGAATTCAATGCATAAAAGGAAGCCAATGACCTTGTGGAAAAGCACATACATTTAAAGTAATTACATATAACATGCAAAGAAAGACGAAGAAGAAAACACAAGACACCATAGGAATGACCATATAAGAAGAAATTAATCATGGTATTTAAAAAGAAAATCACATGAGAAACAATAAATACCTGTGTACATACAGTAAATAAAGCATTAAAATTGCTTGTGAAAAATTATTTGTAATATGGATAAAGCCAAACAATAAATTGTATTTTTTTTTAATGCAATCACATGAAAATAAATGAATTGAACAAAAATGTTTGATGTGCAAAAAAGTGTATCATGTGAAGAGAAAAAGCACATGGGAAAATAAAAGCATGTACAATACACAAGAATCATTTACATATAAAGAGAAAAAAAAATATGCACGTGTAAATTTCACACAAAAAAATCATGTGTGATTTTTCTACTTCAGGTGTGTTATAACAATGTTGGGTCAAAGCTAGGCTCGGGAACAGCTTAAATACTCTTCAGCATCAATTCTAGTATTCCTCCAAAACATTTTCCCTCAGATGGTGATGACCCTCTCTATCTGACAAGTTATTCGGAAAGCTTCCGTAAATGCTCAGTGTGTGTTGAGATCTGCTGACTTTAACAAGCCATGGAGTATAAATCACTTTCAGTGATCAACGTTCAGTGATCCCTCTGTTCCTGTTGTTGGTATTGGATAACAGAGTCGTACTGGAAGACACCATTCTCGTCAGAATAGAAATGTTTCATTACAGAGTAAAGTTGATCAATCAGATGAAATTCTGTTTAAGGAAATTGTTGGTCCTGGTGCATGCTTTTAACAGTAACTCCATGATTTATTTATCAAAACAAATTCTTATTGATTATTTCCCTGTGCCAGCATTTTCATTGGACAGCTCGGTAATGTAGTGGTTAGCAATGCCCCCTTGCACCTCCAGGGTCTGGGTTCGATTCCTGCCTTTGTGAGCATGGAGTTTGCATGTTCTCCCTGTGGTTGGTGGGTTTCCTCCCACAGTCCAAAAACCTGCAGATTAGGCTGATTGGTGTTCCTAAATTGCACTCGCCGAAGTGTGTGAGCGAGTGCATGTGTGTGCCCTGCAATGGATTGGCACCCTGTCCAGGGTGTACCCCACCTACATTTTCATCTCGTTAAACATCTGAGCAGTTGAGGGTTAATGGCCTTGCTCAAGACCCCAACAATGGCAGTGGGGTTTGAACCTGGGATCTTTCGATCAGTAGTCCTTGTGTCAAGGGGGGGGGGGGGGGGGGGGGGGTTCATGAAGTGTATGGCAGACAGACTCCTCTATTTTCTTAGTACATTTGGAAGACGCCCTCATCCAAAGCGGCTGCATTTTTATGTCATTAAACATCTGACCAGTTGAGGATTAAGGTGGCAGCATGCTGATGCTGGGGTTTGAACCCGGGACATTCCAATCAGTAATCCAGCACCTTACCCTCAGAACTAGGGTCCTGGCATGCATTATACCTTTCCACCTAGTTTTCCAGGGATAAACTCATGGTGGGTTAATCATGACTCTGACCATGATAGAGCACATCCTGAAGATGAGGAAAAAAAAAAAAGAAAAGAAAAAAAGAATGCCGTGATGTGCAAAAACCACGATGTGCACAAGTCAATGTATACCTTAGTATATTTCATAATGCATGGCGTCTTCTTCTCAGGTTTTAGGTTTTAGTTGCCTTAGCACTACGTAATGCGCTGTCCAGAATCCATCAGTCGCTGCCTCTCCTCCGCGCGCCTCCGCTCCTCCCACTCGGTCGCGCTCGCGCATCCGCTCCTCCGACAAGCGGCGCTTCTTCCCGACGCGACGCGCGCGCGCGCTCTCTCCACACGTCTCGAGCTCGCGGGAGGTCAGAACGCACGTTCCGGACAAGAAGCGACAGTTGGGAAGAAAGAAGACCGCAGTCCAGGAAAGGATTTTAAAGGATTAAAAAAAAAACAACCCACACAAATACGAATAATAATAATAATAACAACAACAATAATAATATCAATAAAGACACGCGTAAAGACAACAAGTGGCGTCGATAAATCTGGCGTCGCAGAAGCGGGGGTAAACCTGCTGCGCGCGCGCGGGGCTCCGCTTCAGGCATGGCGTGGTGCTGGCGGCTGGTGTGCGTCGCGGCGGCGGCGGCGCTCGCGCTGTGGAGGCCCGCGGAGTCATGTCCCGGCACCTGCACGTGCACGGGCTTCAGAATTTACTGCGCCGACAACGAGCGCAGCATTGCGGCTTTCCCCGAGCTCAGCGAGCCCGAGATGGAGAACATCACCGACATGTGAGTGCGCAGCTTCTCTCTCCTCATCATGCGAACGCTCATGAGCTTCTCACCATCACTGATCTATTAATAATAATAATAACAATAACAATAATAACCGCACTCAGCGTGAGCGTGCTGTTCATTAATCACTTGTTCGTCTGACATCAAGGACAAGCAGGAAAAAATGACATGAAAGTCAGACAGCTTTTCATCTTTTTCATATCTGCACACTGAAAAAGAAATACGCAGAAGATATTACTACAACAGCCTGTCATTCTGTCATGAGAGCTTAGAAAGAGGAAAGAGTTTTCAGGGGTATTTGTTTTGTTGTTGTTTGTTTGTTTTGGGGTGTTGGCATGTTGTTGTTAAACAGATGACAGAAAAATTCTTGATGTAATGCACAACACAAGCCCCTCGTAAAGCCTGTATATGAGCAGGTTAAATGTAATCTATAATGAATTGAATGAGAAGCAGTGTAGTATGAACACACACTGACAACACACAGTGTTTAGTGAAATTTTTTATCTTTAGTGTGTTTGTAGTGTATACAGTATAAACACACGCTGATGATTACGGTGCATTTCACAGTCAAATGGAATTATTCAGCATGCCGTGTACATTGAAATATTCACCAGACATAGTTAGATATAGTTTAAGCTAATTATTACTTTGTCTATATTACCTATTACATAGCAATTATTACTATGTCTATACACAAAAACTATGACTCATTGTGTTCAAACTCTTACATAACTAATTTTACACTAATTTTACATTTCTATTATTTTATTTAATATAAGCCTATATATATAGATGTTATTATACAGGCTGTGCCAAAAGTCTTCACATATAATGGGAATGAAAACCTTTTAACAAAATCTAACTTTATGTCCAAAACAATCACTTTGCAATCACATACGGAGTCGTCTCTCACGCTCACCATGCACTCGTGTTAAAACATCTGCATTGCACATTGCACTTTGAATGAGTTCTTTTAAATGATCTTTGTGCTGTTGTTCATGGTACACCGTGGTGTATAACTGTCATATAAACTATAAAAAATTTTGGAAGACATTTTGTGAAAAAGTGATAATTTGGCACTATATATAAACACCTTTGGTTAATTCCATAATACACATTTTGATTTCATGATTATACTGTATATGCCTAAATTTAGCTTTCATTTAAATTAATAAAAGCAGGTCTGGGTTAAATCAAAAATATTTTGACAAAAGTATGATTGGTTGTGAAAAAGGGAATATGTGATTTCAAAGGCTGTAAAACAGGAAAGTCTATTTATTTTTTTTAAAATGTAATACATTTGATTTTAGATTTGAATTAATTAATTTTGTTTGTTTTTACAAATGATGCAATTAGAACCTATGTAGATAATCTTAATATCACTGCTGGTTCTTGGATCAAGGACAATGAGTTTAAGGAGGATGCACTCTCGCCCCTAATGCTCTTTAGGAAAATGGCTTTTTAGAAAATTACCTGTTTGTTTAAGCAACATTTCATACACGAAAACAGAATGATTGAAACAGGAAATTTAGCAGCAACATGAAAGGAGACCATAGCAAAGGCGTAACGACCTTGTTTACCAAGGATCCAAGAGAAGCCACATAAAAAGCATGAGGTTTAGTTGATGTATAATATACAATTGGCCTAGAAATTTGCAAACAAATCCTTAAATGTTTAACCGTGCTAGACAGTGAGCAATTCCAACCAAGTGTCCTTGTGATCAGTATTGATGTAAGGGGTGTTTAATAATGAGGGGCCTCCATATGACCATCAAAAAATAAGTTAACTAGGATAAAATAATGAAGGAGTATTTTATACATGCTAAAAATCCTGTAAAAGTTTAAGGATAACATCAAATCACTGTGAATGCGATTTCTTTCAGTATTTTTATACATAAAATAATAATGATAATTATGGATTATTTTTATAGCATAGGTGATGGCCATGAAAGGTCAAGGTGCCGTGCAATCAAATAACAATAAAAGTAAAATCAATGTCATGCAATGTATGCAATAAAGAAATGCATGCAATATAAAATATTTTAATTTTTAAAATAATTTTAAAAAGCATGCAGTGCACAAGGATAAAATAAAACAAGGAATTAAGATTTAAGTACTAAAATAAGGATATGCATGTACAGCTCAAGAGCTTCAGTTGATCTTCATATTAAATATTTTGACAGGGAAAAGTGTGATTTCAGTGACTGGGTCTGTTTGATAGTTGTTGGTGTCAGAATGGCTGACTTGAGCATTTCTCAAACTGCTGATCCCCTGGGATTTTCACACACAATAGTCTCTAGAGTTTGTGCAGTTCTGTGGGGGGAAAAAAAATGCCTTGTTTGATTGTCAGTGTCGTTGACGACAGATTGGTCGGACTGGTTTAAGCTGACAAGAAGGCTATGACAATGAAAATAATCACTCTTTACAACTGCGATGAGCAGAAAAGTGTCTCAGAAATGCAGGAAAAAGTCACACGTCGAGGCAGCTGCATCACATCAATAGAAGGAAACATGAATGTGTCATTAAAATATAAAAATGAAATAAATTAAATGTTAGTTGCTTTAGTTGTTAGTTACCGTATTAATGCATATGTTAACCAATTCACAGTATGGGCTTAGGTTTATTTTTCATACTTCTTATTGGTTACAGGATTTTTTTTAACAGTATCTATAGCTAATATTTTGATTGTTAAAAAAATTTCTAGTTGTGCCACTTTAGCCTTCAGAGAAGTATTTATGCTATCAGACTTGAATTCTTGAAGCTGGAGCGTTTTATCAGATTTCAATGGCAATGCAGTATTTTGTTAATTTTTTTCTTTGTAAGATCTGTTCTTTTTTTTTTTTCCGTCTAACTGACAGATACATTGCAAACCAGAGCAGCTTCTCTTCCATCAACGATAAAGACCTGACCTTTTACCGCAACCTCAGAAACCTGTAAGTAGGCTTGAGATCACACTTCCAGTTCTACTTCTTCATGTCTATAGAGATCGACATTAACTTTATCATTGATTTCCCTAACAGGACAGTGATCAACACAAGGCTTACATACGTGTCACGGCAAGCATTTCAGAACAACGTCAAACTGCAGTACCTGTATGTGCGATATATTCTCGTCACTATGTTTAACTTTAGAGAAAAAGTATAACAAGAATTGATTCGAAAGTGTCCTTTTGCAGTGTAGTTGCAGTGATAATTGTAATTGTCGTGTGCAGGAACCTAAAGGATAACAATCTGTCATCACTCTCCTGGAAGACTGTTCACCATCTGAACATTTCTTACCTGTGAGTTATATCAACAATATGTAGTGGTCTGGGGAAACCCTTCACATCGCTAGACTGTGACATTTTAATTCAATACTGTATATAGTTCTGAAAACTACTAGAACATATTTCTCCGTAGTGTTCATGTCAACGAGAAGTAAGGTCCTCGCATGCTATTACATTTAAGGAGTCCTGCATCTACCTGTACATGACTAATTGAATCTCCTTGTTGGAAAACGACATTACAGACAATTAAAAGTTACGAAAGGAAATGAGCTCTTACATGGATTATCAACATCAGCCACATCAGTCTCTGTCTCATCAAAGGTTATTCGTGGAGATTCGTTTCATCCAGCCAGTTTTGGTCTTTCGTTGGGTCATTAAAGCATTTTTGAAACTCTTCTCGTCTGTAAGTGCTGTTCTCCTTTTTGATGAGGTTGTGATGGCGCAGAAATGTAGCGGACATTCAGATAGCCGGTATCTGCTTACAAATTTAACTGATTAGGCTCGTGTCGATTTTGCTCCGGCACGTAACTGTCCACCAACTTAAAAAAACAAAACAAAAAAAACAACACTGTGTACGGAAATCACTCTCAGCTAGACATCTTTAGGCCTGTTTTTCTTACTGTGCTTGTTAAACTGGCTCAGTATCTTTACAGGCAGAAAGCCAAGGGAAGGTTATAAAGTAGCCTAAATTGAAATATCTCTACATAATGTGAGTAAAAGGCATTTCTGTTTACCAGAAACTACTGATGTCAAAGTATTGCAATGGCAGAAAATCCCAGTTTTGGTCAATTCCGGTTCCAGACTTTAACCACAGTAATATCCGATGGGGTTTTCCCAGACCGCCACTTTTTCCCCCCATATTTGTGAAAGCTTGTGTGTGCATGTGTGTTTATGCTTGTATCCTCACTTGCATGGTGTTTTTCAGGCTGCTGTCTGGAAACCCGCTGCAGTGTTCCTGCGAGAACATGTGGTTGAAGCAGGGGAAAGGCGACGAGTCTGAAGCAGCCGAGCTCATGTGCGTGGAGGAACGAGGGAGGAGGAGGCATCTGTCCAAGCTCACTCTGCCCAACTGTGGTATGACTCCGATTGAATAGAAGGAGCATTCCTGGTTTTTGTTGAACTGCGGAGTCCCAGATAAGAGATCTGTCCAGAATTGTGCTTTAACATGCCACTGGACCAAGTTGGTTGCAAGCCTGGAACAGATTTGTAGCAACTGCACATAGGTTTTTTTTTGTGTTTTTTTTTTTCAACCAGTGAACCCATCGAAAATAATGTTGAGGTAACATTAGTAAGCATTTTTACTAATGCAACTAAATATTACAACATTTCCTAACGCTCTAATAATGTGCTATATGAATTGCTTAATCCTTAATCATGTAATGCAAGGGATCCCAAAACAAAGAATCATGACCCCATGCATGATTATAATTTTCAGAGAGAGAGTTATAGGAGAAAATTACACTCATCTTTTAAAGTTTGTTAATTAATTTTTTTTAATCAATATTACGGATATTGCTGTAACTGTGAACAATGAATTTGTGTACTAAAATGATACTGGGAGTCACCTTCAAACAAGCAACATTTCACTTAGTGAGTTCAGGAATAAATATATTGAATGAATATTTATTCAATATGAATTTCCTTTTCCTTAATAAAAATCTAAAACTATTAATCCTCAGTAAAAATGTACTGTGGTCAGGGCCTGGAAATGCTAATTTTCATTACATAAAATAAATAAAATTAATAATAATAATAAATGGAGAAAATGGATTTAACACAAACGCACCATTAAAAAGACTTGCGATCTATGCACGATTGGAAAATCAACTGTAACACAACAATTACATATTATATTATAATAGATATATGCATTTTTGTGTTCTTAATCATACATACAGTATATTTGTTTAAATGGAAGTAAATGTTAAATTATTCACATCATTGCACTTTGATAGCTTACAATACATCTTGTTAAGTAAGCACTACATTACTATTTGAATTAATATAGAATTGTTTCCATATTGCATTACTAAATTAAATGTAATCATGTCTTAATGATAATGAGAAAGAAATTATAAAGCAAACAAATATCACATTTGCAGAATAGATCAATCAGAACATCATGTGGCATTATAGTGAATAGTGTTATTTAGCCGACATTTCATTATAAATTATTGCAGCTTTATGGAGCATTATCCAGGAGTTTATCAGATAGATATAGATGCACTCACTGGCCACTTTAATAAGAACACTTGTTCACATGCTCTTTTACGAGCTGGTTCTGCGACAGCATCCATCAAATCATGCACATACGGACCAGCAGCTTTGTGTAATGTTCACTTCGATTGTCAGTACAAGGGGGGAAAATGTGACCTCAGCGATTTTGACTATGGCATGATGGGCCGGTTGAGTGTTTTTATGACTGCTGATCTCCTGGGATTTTAGAGTTATACTCAGAATGTTGAAATGAAGAGAGAAAAGAAAAGCACCCAGTTAGAGGCAGTTCTGTGGACTGTTGATGAGAGACATCAATGGAGAATGTCCAGACTGTTCTGAGCTGACAGAAAGGCTCAGATAACCACTCTTTTTTCTGCACTTTGCGTGAGCAGAAAAGTATCTCAGAATGCACAACATGTACCATTTTGAGTCATGTGAGCTACAACAGCAGAAGGCCATGTCCACTTCCACTTCTGTCAGCCAGGGACAGAAAGCTAGGGATGCAGTGAACACATGCTCACTAAACCTGGACAGGTGAAGACTGAAAATGTGGCCTGGTCTAAGGAATTTCAAATTGGTCAGCCGTTTTGAGCTTTCATGTGGACCCCTTCATAGTCACAATTTACCCATTTTCTTACGGCTACTTCCATCATGATATTGCACCATGTCACTAAGTGAAAATCATAGCATAGCAATGAGCGCATGTCATCCCCAGTCACTGGATCTGAATCCAATAAAACACCTTTTTTGTGCACCCGATAAATCAGCAGGAATTGTGTGATGCAATAATATCAACATCTCAAAAGAATGTTTCCAATATCTTGTGGAATTCATGTCTCAAAGATTTGAGCCTGTTTTAAGAGCAAAGGGAGGCCCTACTGAGTATTATTATATATACATGAGCCATAACATTAAAACCACCTGCCTAATTTTGTGTCAGCCTGTCCACCTTAGCAGCTCTGACCCGTTGAGCCGTGGGCTTCACAAGCCTACTTAAGGGTAGGGCAATAGGTAGGGTCTCCATGGACCACACTTGTTTGACAAGCACATCCCACAGATGCTTACTGGGTTGGAGATCTGGACTCTGAATTCGGAGGCCAAATCAACACCTTGACTTCTTTGTCATATCCCTCAAATCATTCCTGAACGATTATTTTCTGAATGGTTGGACGTATTATTCTGCTGAAAGAGGTCACTGCCTTTAGGGAATACTGATGCCATGAATGGATGTACTTGGCCTGCAACTATGTTCAGAGTGGTAAAGTAACATTCACATGAATGCTAGAACACGAGATTTTTCCAATATAATTTTCTTGAGAGCATCACACTGCCTCTACCAGCCTGCCTTCTTCCCACCATGCATAGTGTTAAAATCTCTTTTATTAGTAAGGGATGCACACATGCCACAGGCATTCCATGGGATGTAAAATCAAACCAGGCCAACTTTTTCCACTGCTGCATGGCCGAGTTCTGGTGATCATGTTCCCAGTGAAGGTGGACCGGGGTCAGCATGGCCACTCCGACCAGTCTGTTGCTATGCAGCCCCACTCTTAGCAATCTATGATGCACTGTGTGTTATTACACTTTTCTATCTTAGCCAGCATGAACCTTTTGTAGCAGTTTGTGCTACAGTAGCTCTTCTGTGGTATTGGACCAGATGGACGAGTCTTTGCTCCCCATTCACATCAAACGAAACACGGGTGCCGATTACGTTGTCACCAGTTCACAAGTTGTCCTTTCTTGGACCACTTTTGCTGGGTACTAAACAGTGTATATCAGGAACACTCCACAAGACATTTCATTTTGCACATATTCTGATCTAGCCGCCTAGCCATCACAATGTATCCCTTTGTTAAAGTTGCTCAGGTCGTGATGCTGGGAAACTGTTGCTGCTTCCATTGACCATGTGTAAATTAGGAAAACATCACCAACATACATCCAGGATGGGGTGCCAATCCATCGCGGGGCACAATAGCACACACAACTTCACACTTTCACACACTCAATCAAACACTACAGACATTTGGAAGCACCAATTAGCCTACATTTTTAGCCAACTAAAATGAATAACCTTTAAAACCAAGTTCAAAACTCAAATTTTCCATGCGTGGCCTTATATCGAAACAACTTATTTGAACCCCCTTATTGTTAGTTAAATATAACACCAACAAAACAACAACTGACACGCTACTGGCTTGCTTTTACAGAAATTTTTAATTTAAATTTTATTTAATCTTCAAACTCTTTTGATTTGTTTCTCTGAGAAATCTCTTAATATTTTAGAAGAGAAGAGAGGATTTCCCGTTCATTTTCAAAATGGTTTTAGATAACCCAATCGTGTTAACTATCTAAGGAATTCTTGAGACACTTTTTAGGAGTGTAGGCAGAAACATTATCAGAAGCTAAGAGATGACAGACAAACTCAAGATGTCTGTCGAATGGCTTTTGGGACTGTACCTAACCCAGACTGTCAGTATTTAGGTCGCATATGCATGCTTAGCTTGTTACGTTAAGGTATATTTTGCTCAAAAAGTTATTTTTCTTTAAAAGCTAGCAAAGATCGCTTAGCATGATCTCATTTGAATGAAATAGAAATAACTAGCATCTGTGTTCACAACATTCAGTATACTTTTTGTGTTATTGTCTGGTATGAATTAGTAAGTCAATCTATCCGTGTTTGTAAAATCTGGAATGCTGTTTATAATGCTGATTATAAATGAGAAAACAAGTTCAGTCAGCATGATTTACAGTACAATTACTATGAGGGGTGTTAAACCAGGACTTGGGATGAAATTTCTTATGAATGGAGGATTAAAAACGATTGGCAAAACGAGAGACTATTAACTGCAGGAAAACATGAATGGTGCAAACGTTTTTAAAGAAGTACGTCTGAGAATGACGATCCTAGGCCAGGTGGCTAGGAGCTCACTGCAGGTGTTCCTGTGAACATTTAACAAGAGGAACATCTGATCCTTGGAAATTGACATACAACTTGTCACCAACTTGCGAAATCCCTAGCTTTCTAAGCCATTTCCACATGTTTGGGCCATTAAAGGAGGCTAGCATTTCATATATAAAGCAGGCAGTCCGATCATGGTCTGTACAAACTTCGTAAAAAGTGAAATGGTGGGAAAAGTGCATCAGTGTAGCAGGGGATTATATAGAGAAATGAAGCAAATGTATGCTTTCATAACTGTGTTCTGTTATTCTGCACAATCAGAAGTCTCGGTTTGATTCGAACGCCCCTCATAGACATTCAAAATGTCCTGAAAATCGGAAAATCTTCGTAGCCATTCCTTCCATCGACGTAATCTGTGGTCGTCGGACAAGCCATGTCTCATCCAGCCATAATCCTGAAACTGGGGGCTGAAGACCCTGATACTTATTGATCCACAGCTGTCTATTTTAAGCAATTCTTGCCTGAAGGGATGGAGAAAGAGAGAACAAGTAACTGAGAGAGCATAAGGAAGGCTGAGAAAGGCTGGGGGAGAGGGAGAGAGAGAGAGAGAGGCAGAGAGAGTGAGTGAGCGAGAGAGAGAAAGTATCCCCAGAATACAAAGACAAAGAGACATTTAGTAATGACGCTGCTCCATGGGCATCTTCTGGGTTATGGCCAAATGCTTTCTCTTTCTGTGTCCTCTCAGAACGAGAAGAAAATGGCCAATAATGAATGCAAGCATGCTGTTTTTATTCACTCCAGCTTGCAACACAGGTTAAGTGTCATTAGTGCGCAGCTTGATCAAGGTCAAGTAGGTTTTGTGTAAGATTTTCACAGAGATTATACAACTATTTGATAGTTTGCAGGACACATTTTGGGTACGTTCACTCTACAGGGAAAAGTGGCCCAAACCTTTTTTTTTCATAGTGTGAACAACACAGATCTGATGATTTGCAACGAAACCTCAGTGTGAACAGTCAACTTGGGTTTCATTTGACTTTTTCCGCTAATCCAACTTGATTTTGTCACAGTTTTTGCTTGGAAAATAGGATTTCAGGGGCTGGCACGTGGGGCTGGAATGACCCTGACCAGATGATGAACTTAGAAAGGCACAATCCTAGCAGGAGTGTCAAGAGACACCTCGGATCCAGGGTTGCTATAATAAAAAAGCATGAACTATTTCTCATCCATGAATTTGACACCTGTGGTAAAACAAATTCATTTGTCTTTTTTTCCCTCTACAGTTGTCCCTACAGTCAGCCTCCGTCCCAAAAGCATAACCCTGATGGCAGGTTCGAACCTAACACTGACTTGTAATGCCTCAGGGATGCCCACGCCCGATATCAACTGGAACACCTGCCCACTTAATTCCAGCCATGAGGTAATTCATGCCTTGCTATCTGTCTGAAAATTGATCTTCAGTTATTTTTAGCACGTTCCATTTATAGTCCCCATGTACAGGCTGAGTGTAAAGTCCTTCCCTGGTTATGTACAATGATATCTTAAAAAACGATGCTAGATAGAAACAATAATGCTGTGACATTACATAGACCGTAAAGACTTTTTGCTGATGCTGTACCTCATGTCTCCATTGCTCTTTCTCAGATTGTGACTTCGGGACAGTCGTCCACACTCAGACTCAGAGATCTCTCATCCTTGGACAATGAATGCAAAATCATTTGCAGTGCTGACAACACGGCGGGGGAGAGTGATGCCTTTGTGCAACTCGACATTCACTGTAAGTTATCTAATAATAATGGTCGAAATGTATAATACCATGAGATACTTTGTGATGTAAACTTTGGTGCAATGTTTCTTCTTTCCCTTGTTGACGGCAGTCGCTCCGACAATCAGCAAGCTCATGGACGCCATCGCCGACCACCACTGGTGCATCCCCTTCAGTGTGTCTGGCAACCCACAGCCGAAGCTGTACTGGCTGTTAGGTAATGAGGCTCTGACCGAGGGGGCCTTCATCAACACCCGGATCCACGATTACTCTGAGCACGAGTATCATGGCTGCCTGCAGCTTGACAACCCCACACACATCAACAATGGCGAGTACACGCTACTGGCCAGCAACCCTTACGGCAGTGACCGCAAATCTGTATTCGCCCACTTCATGCACAACCCTTGGAACGGTGAGTTCCCTGGTAAGACAAACAACATTTCCAATTGGAGTCAATATTTACGATTGACAGTGGTACACCAATTTAAATTATTTACCTAGTATGTTGATAAAAAAAGCCACAATTGTTAGATTTAAACTTACTGTGTCCAAAATTGTGCTGTCAGACAACCTTGTTATAACATTCTTAGAAAGCTATGAATACTAGAAAAGTTGGACAGCAAAATGAGATAACTCCATTTTTGCAGTTTTGAGAAAAACAAGTTGTTCTTAAAGGAAGAAGCAAAGAAATATTGAAGCACGAAGTATTTTGTCAAAATGTTTCATTTTGTGTAATTTTTCAAAACACTATAACTCCATCTCTCAGAGTTTTTTTCACAATGGACAAATCAGCCTGCAGATGTGTTTTGGCGACACGGTTCTCCCTGTGACTGGGTACTCCGGGTTTCCTCCCACAGTCCAAAGACAAGCAGATTAGGCTAATTGATGTTCCCAAATTCCCCATAGAGTGTGAATGTTGGCCAGAGGTCCTATCACGGTCATATAAAATGGGAACATCATTTTGGTCACCATTGGCCTCCATAGTCCCTGGCTGGACTACAGAGATTCCTAGATGGATCGACAGAGTAGTATGCAATTTAATATCAGTAATTCTTATAATATCAGGTTAGGATTTAATTAAAAAATATAGCCACACCGATGCTTATATTGTGATTACGTAGTGAGCCAAACAGAAAATAGTTGCAGCAAGTTAGATCAAGGAAAAAACAAGTTTTTGTTGCACTCAAAAACATTTTAAATTTGTAGAATTTCAGTTTACAGCATCATTAGCCTCATCCACTACCAGTTTTACTTTCACTCTGGTGCATGATCACAGCTCCCTATCACAGTACAGGTGAGCCCCAACAGCTTCCCACACACACAGCAAGTGTATCTAATGTCGCTTTTACACAAATTGCCCTTGCATAGGTTACTCATTCCTCTCCTTACACTACATATCCCACATATCTTTATTAAGTGTTCGAACAACATACCAAATCGCTTAATGTTCTATTTCACAGAACATATTGTGTTGTATACCTGTAACATATTACTGCTGGAAGTGTAAATGTGAATGTGTAAATGTGTTTTGAACACATTTAAACCACGCATTCAAAAAAAAAAAAAATTTACTTTTCACATGTACAAGCATATATGGTATGATACATAGTGAAAAATTACATTAAAAATGGAAATATTACACTAGAAAAATGCAATTATGTTAAAGATAAAGCTAATGATAAAATAAAAATATACATGGGAAATTAGGTTAAAACAAAATAGAATAAAATGAAAATGGAAATGAAAATTACAAAGGAGCAGAATTAACTAAAAGAAAGTGTAAATTGTGAAGTATGAAAAGTATAAAAATATAAATTTTAGAAATGGACTATGAAAGGATATGAAATGTGTGTCAGCAATAGTGTAGTTTACAGTTTGCAGTTTACAGCTAGAATTAAGCTATATAGGGGTTTTCAAATTAAACAATTTATTATAGGCAACCATTTGTGCGAGAGAATAATAAATTGACAAAATGAGTGAAAGTCAGAAAATGGCATTTATCTCTTTTTGCTGTTAAAATGTTATTTTACTACAGTAAAATTTTATGTTAACTGAAAAGCAACAACCGTTTAGAAAATACACTATAAATTTATCAAAGGCTTGATTGATATGGGTGTCTATAACTAGAATTTTAAACGCCATGATATTGGAGAATAGTACCTTATAATTGATGTTTTGTATATTACAATGGCATTATTATGGTGCAACGTTTATTCTAAAGGTGCTTATTTACCTTTTTTAGACGTAGTATCCAGTGTCTGTAGTATATAATAGTCATGGCTAAGTTTCATACAAAAAAGGATCGTATGTATATAGTGGATGATAAACATGGCAAATTTTCTAAAACAAAATTTTTTCCTTTTCAAGAAACAGCTACAGATTCACTGTACTATGGTAAGTAGTTTTCTATTTTTGACAGATTACATACAGACTTGTGTATACAATGTGAATTCCTGTCTACTGTATGTGCACATATTGTTGTTTGTCTTTTTGTTTTCGGTTCCTGCTTCTTTCCTCCATTTTTTCCATCTGCTCAAGACCCTACTACAGGTACTGTACAATGAAAGTACACACTTCTAGTCAAACACAAGTAGCGTGACACAACTAATGAGTGTGATTCATTAAAGTTTTTTTTTAAATCATGTCGACATTTCGTTCATCATCGGTCTTTTTCTCGACACAGATGACACGCCTATTGAACCACCTGAGGATCGAGTTGCTGTGAGTGTTTAGTTTAGCATGCACACTAGTGAGAATGGCTCATTCTCGGTGGTGTTTGATAATCAGTGTGTCTGTGTGTATGTATGTGCGGGAGTGTGGGAATGCAGTCTATAAATGCTCTGTTCCGTCCCGTAGGTGTACGTGGTCGTGGGAATCGCCGCCGTCACATTCACCGGCTTTGTCCTGATGCTGGTCGTCCTCAAGTTTGGCCACAATTCAAAGTTCGGAATTAAAGGTAAGCACTCATCTGGGTTTTCCGTCTCCGCCAGGCCTTCGTTAAAGAGTCCGGGCTCTGGACAGGAGACATTGTGCTGGGTTTAGGAGCGGGTCCTTAGGGATGAAAGCATCTGAAGTGTTTCAATAGGAGGGATGAAGTGGGAGGCTGTTCGTCATCTTGTTCTCTGTGCTTTACTAATTGCTTAACACTCCCCCTCCCCGATTCATTCTTTTAGCAGCTCATCTCGGAGAACTGTACATCTTCTCTTCTGCTTTTCTGGGCTTTCTACTGACACTTATGTCCTAAAAGGCTTAACATTAGAGGTGCTGGTTTTAAATGATGCACTAAATTATATGGATAACAAGTTTGTGTGGGGAAACTCTTTCACATTTCAGATGTACATTTGTAGATGATGGCTTGATAAAAAGGTTTTAGAGGCTTCTGGATTTCTGGAGGACATCGGTTAGCCCTTGAAAATGCTATATAGTTTGCTCTTAAGACTTGTTCAGTAAAAAGAGAAACAATAAAGGTGAATATTCAGCAGCAACTTTGCCAGACGTCTGTTACGTTCTCCAACCTCTGATGATGAGGTGTCTAGCTAGGAATATCTGGAAAAAAACAGTTCCAATGGCTCTGAATCTGTTGAAGCAGTACAGCCCATTGTGAGCACCTTTGTTGATCCAGAGAATTAGTGAGGAAGTTAAAGAGTTAACTCGTTTTGCAAATCCGCTTTTTAGTATTTTTTTTAGACATTCAGATGGATCCCCAGTGAAACCAAAAAACATCAGAAAATAAACATTCCATGCTTTTTGTTCTTTTTCCATTTTTTATTGGCTGCTTAATGCAAAGAAAGTTATATTTTCGCCCCTATTGTGACCTCATATAAGAAGATACCCCGCTCTACTGTGGTCTAGCTCATTTCCATCGACACTGAACTAGTGCGTTTGGAGGAGGAGTGAAAAAAAAACATGGCGTTAAAAGCATTATCTGATTATTATTATTTCAGCTGGAGCATTAAACACACTCTTTGATGAGCTCTGAGATCTGTGCTACCCTAAAGTTAAAAGAATAATAAAATATGGGACCTTTTAAAGGTTATTATTTCTAAAAAAGTAGAACTCTATACATAACTGTGCTTGATGGTTTACCTCCCTCTATCCAAAGACATACAGATTAGGCTAATTTTCCATTCCAAATTCCTTGTAATGTGTGTGTGAGTGTGTGAGCGTGCGCTTGTGCCCTGAAACGGAACGGCACTCTGTCCAGGGTGTACCCCGCCCAATGGCCAGAGTCTACTGGGATAGGCCCCAGGTTTCCCATGACCCCGTACAGGCTGTAGAGAATGAGTGAGCGTGAGAGTAATTAATTTATAGTGTGACTGACTTCTTCCCTTCCAAAGCTGCGTGTTAAATTGTCATATTGTTGTTGTTTTAAGTGTTGCAGATCTTGATTATTTTAATGTCTCAGCTGTTAAAAAAAACAGGTTTGAGATTGAGCAGTAATGAGAAATATCGCTGCTGCAGATGCCGTACGGCTATCATGACACCCATAGTGATAGACAGGAAATGATCCACTTTCTTATTCAGCTCGCATCGACCTGCAAACATGAGGAGTTGCTACTCTGTTTGAGGTTTCACCCAGTTTGTTAATGGATTACTACTGGCCTCCATTTAAACACTTTTTATGGATCTAACTTTCCAGCCGCTGCGTTATGAATGATTTTGCAGTTGCTTCCTGTGGGTTTTTTCTGTACGGAAGTCCTGGATTAGATATCGTAGATATCCTAAGAGGCTCTTTTTCACACTGCGGTCTGCTTTACAATGTTTGTGCGTGCATGCCGTCGTCTATCGAGGGGCAAAATGTAACTCCTCTATGCTGACCTTGCTGTAACTGCAGATAAATGCTGGATCACAGAGGAAGTGAGAGAAGAAACCCGAGCCCTCAGTTTAGGAAGTCTGGGTGTTCTGGTCTCTCTTCCAGTAGAGAAAAATATACCAGACACAAAGAGGAAGAGAGAGAGAGGAAAACGCAGTGAGAGAGCGTCCGAGTCAGCAACCTTGTGCTTATCAATGATTCAAAGAGCAGGTATCAGTTTTCTTTGGGGATTTTTTTTTCTTTTGGTCCGGAAATCAATGGAGCTTGTCAAGGTCAGAAGGATCGGTCCTCGATTGGCTCAGCACGCTAGCGTGCCTCTTCTTTTTTTTTTCTTTCTTAGTACTTCCTTCTGTCTCCTGTGAGTGTCTTATCACCACTCATAGGAAAAGCAGCACGAGATCAGTTCGACGATAAACATTTCATACATTTAACAACAGATTTGATTTCACAAGCAGATTTCTCCCACATCATCACTTTTAAGATGTTTTTGGTGAAAGGAGTCTATGTATAGGAGTCTTCAAATCTACTGAATGCAAAAACTCCACTAATGACTTGTGACTGCTAAAAACATATTGTTTTATTTAATACAAAACCTTGACGTGGATTCCATGCATCTCATGACCCAATATTTCTGAGGTCAGTGGAAATAGTTGGTGTGTATCGCACTATTTCACGCTTTTGTGCTGCGTGTGTTACCTTTGGCTGGAATGCTTTTGGAAATGAAAAGCGGCTCGGAAAAATCATCATTTGCATCATAGCATCGGTAAATTTATGCAGATGTCTGCTGTCTCTTGGCCATGATTATCAAGACATCATTCTAAAAAAGAAGAAAAAATGGTTTAAAGTTTACTTTAAAAAATACTTGGAAATACTTGGAAATTTCAAGGCTTTTTTCATGATTGTTTTTTTTTTTGTTTGTTTTATGATTTTCTTTACAAAATTTTAATTGTTGTCATTTTTATGTTGCAAATCAAGGAAAAAAGCTTATTTTATACAAATATTTCTTTTTCTTAAGGTACTGATACTGGACTGGCACTTGGAAGTGTGGTTATTTCCCTGATTAAGGATTAAAGTCCAAACGTATCCATGCTACACAGTCTTCTAAGTAGCTTTGCTGGAAAATGTAATAAGTAGCCATAAAACCAGATAATATTTCATAAATGACTAGCAGAGATGGTAAACGCAGTTAAAAATTAGACTTAAGTGAATGCAAAGTATCCGGTTAATCATGTGCTTAAGTAAAATTGGTCCTTTTAAATGTACACAAGTATTAAAAAGTAATATGTAAAATGTATAGATTTCATGTCAAACTTTGTTGTGGTAACATCACCCAAACTCCCTGAAGAAGTTTTGTTTTTTATTTGGTCTAAAAATATTCAATCTCTGTACAGTATGTAATCTGAACATGTTCATGAATAATGCTACGTATTTTGCTAATCATTTAATCAGAACTAAAATATGTTGTGAATAACCTACATTTATCACTCAATAGATAAATATATAGACAACATAAATCCACTAGAATGTATTTTAAGTCTTGAAGCAAAGTCTTATCTTAGTTTAAGTCTTAGTTTTATGACATTCACAGAAAACAAAAACAGGCTAACTAACAGTAGCTAAATATAGGCAGATAATCTTCAAAAATTAATCTTTCTTCCATATGCTTTTTCTATTGAGGAAAAAAAGAAAACAAATACTTCACTTACTGAATTCATTTACTGAGGGACACTGAACAACACAGTGCAGTGTGCTGGCTTAATGATACAGTATATGAATACACATGAATAGCTAGTGTGCTAACCAGCACACTAGCAACACATTGCTAACCAGCACACTAGCTACACATTGCTAACCAGCATACTAGCTACACATTGCTAACCAGCAAACTAGCTACACATTGCTAACCAGCACACTAGCTACACATTGCTAATACAAACTAACTTCTAATACAAGAGTTAAACATTTACCTGAGAAGCGTGCATCGCTATCATCCGCTATAATTTTTATTTCTAAACAAACTTAGGAAACAATTCTCTCCTAAAATCCTAGAATGAAAATGTGTAAAAAAGTGTGTACTATCTCTAGGACTATAAAACTGTTTTACTTCCTCACAGACAGTTAGCATAGCGGTTGTGTTCAGCTCCAATGTTAAATACTGTAGCAGGGATTTTACATAGAAATCACTACAAAGTACTGCACATGAGGGGGTGGAGTGGTATTAAATAGTCATAGTGAGTTTTTAAAAATTCATGGATATGTAGTAGCCTCAAGTTATCACGCTTTTGTCTAACTCCACTAGCCTTGCTAGCCAAACAATGCTGTGAGTTGAAATACTAATCTGGAATTCTGTACAAATCTGCAAGAACATTGTGTGACAAACTGCTACTTATAAAAATGGACAATGGTAGGCTGATGTAAAGGTCTAACAAATTAGCTACTAGTTTTTCCCATTATGTTTGTTTGACTTCAGCATACTCAAGTTAGCAGTAGATAAAAATGTTGTAAAAAGGATTTTTTTTGTGTGTGTGTTTAGCATAAATAGTGTGTGAATGACCATGTGAGTGTGTGTATGTGTCTGTTCCCTGCCTCGGGCCCTATGTCTCCAGGGATGGGCTCCAGGCCTCCCGTGACCCTGTATGCAGAATAAAGCGGTATGGACATCGAGTGAGAAGGTTTTTTTTTTGTAAAAATGGTAAAATAGTAGTTATAAATGTCCTCTATTACTAGTAACATTATCCTCTAACTACACTGCACAGCGACCGCAACAAATCACAACACCAAACATGCCTTTGTTTAAAGTGAGGGACAAATGTACATGCATGTTGTAGTGTACTTCTTCTTTCCTGATGTACTGTACATATTAATGTGATTCAGTTATACACCAGGCTAACCCTTTGTGGTTTAGTATTTGGATCATGGCACTGATTATTCTGAGCTCATACTAATTCCTCTAAAACCCAGGGAAAAAACGGTTTTTGCCACTTCCTCCTGTGTGTTTAATGTGGTTTAATCACCGAATTCAGCCTGCAATGAGTCACAGCTCTGAAAACTGTTATCACTGAGTTGCAACTTCCCTCAGCCTTTTAGAGCGCACTGGCGTCTCAAAGAGTGTGTGCGTGTGTGTGTATGTGCGTGTGTGTATGTGCATGTGTGTGTGTGTGTGTGTGTGTGTGTGTGTGTGTGTGTTTTGAGAGATGGTCCTGCCTGCCCACCACATGCACGTTGTCATAGAAACAAGCGTCATTGCTCACACTAGAAAAATGAATCATTCCCACAAAGTATGAATCACAAACTGCAGGGTGCACAGATGCACAGTTCGTAGAAAGAAATCAATCTCATCGTGATTTTTAAACGGTGGAACCTCTATTACCTCGAGGATCTAAATGATACAGATTACTGTTTTGGTCAAATTTGTTAACACACAGAAGTATTGCATTGAAAAAAATTAGTTAGAGTACATAGGTAAAAATGTATTCATTGTGTGTTGCATAGGAGTTCAGAGAACGGACTGAAACTATTAGGATATGCAAATACTGTACGCTTTTTTATTAAAGCCACATGTATACCAAGTTGGGGTGTAAGCCTATGACACTATTTATGCCTCGATCTGTTCAGTGTTTGAAATATCCACATTGCATTCATTAAATAATATTATTTATATATCATATTAAAATTGCTTAGATATTACTTTTTAATATGTTATCCATTACATCTACATTTATTATCTACCTTTTTTCAACCATATACGTACAGTACTGTGCAAAAGTCTTAGGCGCCATATTATCTGTAGTACAAATGTTGTTATATAAGTTGAATTTGTCTGAATTATTATGTGCAAGACCATTTCCTACAAAGATACACTAAAATTAATGAATAAATAACATCACAAAAGAATATTTGCATGCCTGTAAAGAAAGCGACATATTACATGACAGCCCAGTTTTCAGATGGGAAAAAAAAAAATCTATAATGTAGACTCCTGGGTTTTGCATGAAAATAGAAAGGTGCGAGTGTGACGAAGTTACCAAAAGAACTCTCCATATATTCTCCAGCATGCTCAGTAAGACCTAACAGCTGTTTTATTTACAGTACTGTGCAAAAGTCTTGGATACAGACATAATAAACTTATATAATAACATTTGTACTACAGATAATATGGCGCCTAAGACTTTTGCACAGTACTGTATATATAAGGTAAAAAGTGGAAACACCATTAAAAAACAACAACAACTGCAGGATGATGGAACACTTCCTCAAACTCAGCTACATCAATTGAGTTCTAAAGCCACTTTTAAAAGTCCTACTCTTGCAAATACTATAATATAATAATAATAATTATATTAAAATAAAAATAATATTAATATAATAAAATAATAATAATAAAATATTTAAAAAGCTTATAGATGTTTAAAACAAAATCACTTATTGAATCACTGTAATTTCACAATGTTTTATTCTCCATAATTTTTATTAGGTATTTTTAGATTTAGAGCACTACATTAAAAAAAATTGAGAAGTTCTACTAGCGTGAGAATCAGTTCTCATGTTTCATTCAGTTTAACAAATCTTCAAATGAACCCTAGCTTACCTGATTCATACTGTTTACCAGCTCTGCAGTGAACCGGTTTACCTGACTGTTTTTTTTTTTTTTTAAACCAGTGATTCATTCACATTATCACTGATCACCACTGGCATTCACTACTCAGCAGGGTTGTTCATAGCAGCACCACAGGGGATTCAAATGGGTAAAACTGCAGGGGATTTAAACCCACAACCATGTAATCCTGTTAACCCTGTCGCTGCCTAGACACAGACTTTACATGCTTTTGGCATCCAAGCATTTCTTTATGTTTCTAAGGAAGGAAGCATGCGTGAAAATGCCTGAGGCAGACGGAGACTGCTGAATATTTGCTAAGATCAGTATTGAGATTAGAGCCTTTAGTGGATAGATGTTGTCATTTTAATATCGCTCACCTATTTGTAGCACATTCTCACAGACCACTCTGTCTCTGCCTCTCGTCTATCAAGTTCACTTCGGACTCTGAGGGATACTGTTAGTCGGAAAGCACTTCTGAGACTCCACGTCGGCCTATAAAACATTTTCCGGACAATAAGCACCTGTAAAAGCATTTCTGTCCGACTCCAGTCCAATACAGATTACAGCACAGTATGCAGCGCTACAGCTGAGTGTTAACCTTAGTCACTTCGTATGGTTACCATGGCGATTTTGCTTTTACCAGAGGTTAGACCAACAATTGCTAAAGTTGGTTTACTGTTTCGAAGCAATGTTTCTTGAAACCTCACCCAGGAAATAAAGGGTTTCTGCCAGACAATGTATTCGAGAATTTGATCGAAGTAATTTGATCATGTGGTTAAACACTGGGCTGTAGCAGGCGAATATATAGAGAAATAAAGCTAGTTTTTACTTTAATAACTGTGCTCTGTTATACTGCACAATCAAAAGTCCTGGTTTGACTATATATAATTTAATAGCAATTTTCTTCTCATTTATAGTTTATGTAGTCAGAAAAAAGTCCAGCATACACACTAAATGCTATGAGTCTAAGACTAAGATGCGTCTTATGCTTGGATAGACATCATTTTCCACCAGCAAATGCAGGAACAACACCTTGAGGTCATGTTTATGTGTTCTGATTCCACCTTTGGTCATCATTTCTCTTTCCACTTTTAATGTTTCCTGATCTAATGTAGCCGCATTACAATATTACTTATCCTCTATTACCTTCTGTCTTCGCCTCAGCTTTTTGACGCTCCGCCCCCCGACTTAAACGTCAAACGTCTGCATGTAATACACGACTAACTCTTAACTTTTTTTCGTGTTTTGCTTATTTTTTTGTAGTTTTATAGTTTTATTAGTTTAAATGCAGTCATAATCTTATGTATTTGTTTTTCACATTCAGATCAATCAAATGCTCCTGAAGAAGATACAGGATTAAAACGTGGTCAGTCAACATGATTTAAGCTAAACAGAAAATAATAATAATAAGAGGATCATTACATAACATGAATATCCTTTACTCAGTAGTGCTACTTAATAGTCACTCTTAATATTCATAGTTTAGTGTGTAACATTAAGTAACGCATTAACACACAGAACAGCCTGATATTTTGGGGGGCAAATGAAGCAGAATTAAACTTTATGACATTCATGTTTTTTTAATGATTATCATTTATTCATTTATGTGTATTATTTATATATTGTGTTGCATCATTTTAAAACATTTATGTTAACAGTATGCCACAGTTTCTTGTGTTTTATTATTATTATTATTATTATTATTATTATTATTATATTATGTTGAGTCATTTTGTCTTGTGTTGCATCACTTTTTTTAGGTTTTGTTTTATTTCATAATGTCCCAGTGGAAGTGGTAAGCCGATAAGAGTGGTGCAAACTGGACCGAACTCAAAATGGACCGAACTCAAAATGGACCATTCTGGAAAAGAACATACACTGAACCACAAATACCCCCCCCCCCCCCTCCCCAGCACACACACACTACTCTTATGGTCCAGCTGCTACTGACCGACCCAAGCTGTGCAGTCAATCAGCAACCAGCAGAAAGCTAATCAGTCCTTCATTAAAGTTTTGTTTGTTTGCTTGAAGCCCCTCCTATGCGTCATACCATCTACAACTGGCTCTAGCTGATATCCGACCTTGTCCCTTTGCCCAGCGTGGAAGCCAGAAACGGGGGTTTGTGGGTAATGGAATTTGTGTCAGTGGATAAATGGAGCCATGACGCTCTAATGCGCAAAGAGACTCGCAGAGGGAGCAAGAGATAGTGACATAGTTTTTAATGGAGACCCTCATAAATGAATCATAACACATGTGCCTTGCCTTTTTTATTCTTCCTGTTCACACACTAAAAGATGCATACACACACACACACACACACACACACGCACACACACACACACACACACACACACACACACACACACGCAGACATAGGAACACACGATTAACAAACACGGGAAGCTGGCATTTAAATAAAATGTAAATATGTAATATGTAATAATAAATGTTTTTTAATATAGTTGTCCGGTAAATAATACTGGTTTGTGCTGGTTGAGTTTCTTAGATTATTATAGCAGCTATATTTCAGGGGATGTCTATGGCTGGGAGTTGTAACAGTCCATTAAACGGCATTCAACTCACAACCTAAACCAAGACTTTAAAATTTTAAACACTCATTGTACTGCTTTATATATATAGAAAAATACAATTTTGGGTGATTTTTGCAAATAAATAAATAAAGAACGAAAGAAAATGTTCAAGTACATACAGTATGTGAATATTGATGATGAAGGTCTTATAACCTTTTTCCATTTATTAATCTTTAGTAAATGGCTTTTTTAAAATGCAGATCCAAAATAATAATAATAATACTACTACTACTACTAATAATAATACTAATAATAACAGTGGTAGTGGGATTTAAAAAACAGTCACACATCTACTAAATCTGAATACAAATGAACAGTTTCACAGCACAATGAGATTTTGGCATTTGTGTGAAAAATTTGTTAATTTCAAAAGAAGCAAGAATTACAGGTATTTCAAAAATTGACATGTAAAAATATAAATATTCTTTAAGTCATAAGGATTTTAAAAAGCACAAATGCCACAAATTTATGTCAAGATTGTTTTGGATATGTGAGCGTGAATTTTGGATGATTTTTCAAAACACTACCGGCAACAGTTTTGTCACTAAGGATAAACCACCCTGTAGTTGTAATTATCATTTTTTGTTACCTCTCATCCTGAATTTCTTTTATAAATACTACATTTCTAAATTTTGAGGTTCATCATGGCTCCCAAATGCAGAAGAAAAAAAACGAATTCATATAAAACATTTTTTAGACAACCATGTGTGCTGGCAGACAATAACTTGCTAAAATGACTGAAAGGCAAAAAAGTGGCTTTTATCTCGTTTTGCCATCAAACTGTTTAAATATAGATATGAAAATTCAGAGCACAAGAAATTCAGATTGTAGGTTGGTATATAGGTATACTGTAGGCAGATCCATAACATCACACTGACAATAGTGTTACAAAATCTTAGGAACCAAACTGGCACAATCAGTCATTTCCCCAACAATAAGTCAATGTGAATTCTTTCTTATAAAGGGTGGAGTAACATCACACAGGTTCTATAACAGTAAAGTATAATGTACAGGCTGTATTGTACATACAGCAGCATTTGTCCCACCACAGCAAGTAGTGCACTCTGTCTTTTACATTTCTTACATCTAAATGCCTTTTATCTGAAGCTGTGCTTGTATTATACGTATGTCCTTAAAAAATAATGTGTTTGTAGTTCATTTAGGTAGAGGTTAATGACTTTGAGATACAATATGGTGTTGTTATTAAATGTTACTTTGATGACACTTCTGTATGTAGGGCCATGGATTAGAGGTTCATTCTTAGATAACAATTCAATAAGAGCACATAAATGGTGGCTCATTTGGCAACATTCAGAATTGCTTTATTTCTTAATTTTGTATTCTCATTATCTTACGTATTGTAATGTAAAATATTTGTATCATTTATGAAATATGAACTTTGAATCTATCTGAATACATTTTTGATAGACTTTGACTTAAAAAGTCTATAAAAAGTACTTTAAAACTTAAAAAAATAATCTGCTGAGAGTTGTTGTTATTACTTTCATTTTAATTGGAGTCTTAAATTAGACCTCTGTACAATTCATATACTTCTAAAAGCAGTTGGTGAAAGAATGTATAGAAATATTTTCCTTTCATTGGGAAAACACAAACCCAAGTGACTTAAATAATGTGTTTTAGACTGACACTGGGACTTTCTGAGAATTAATAACTATAAATATTCATTTGGTATTTGCTAAAAACTCTACGTTTTAAATTTGTGCTCTGTGATTGGCTGGAATTTTACATGCAGTGAAAATCTGACCAGACAAAAAGACAGTCGATGAACCAGTCATAAAGCAGAGGACAGAATTTGCTGTAAAACCATGTGAAGTACACTTGCTAACAGGTTTACAATTATTCTTTTTATTTAATTACAACAAAAATGATCAACATAAAAAAAAAAAAAAAACAGCCAGTTCATGAATGTGATCATTTTTTCTTGTCTCATTTGCCTTTTTCATAATTTTTTGTTCTTGTTCTGTGTCCATTTTGGGCCTCAGTATGACTGAGGTCAGACGGTGTTAGTCCTTTTACTAATTTAACAAGAATGTCAATTTTTCCAAACAGTCATTATTAATGAGAAGTCAGGATAGAAATTTTGTAATATGCAAAGATTTTGCAAACTGTCATTCCACAATTCTGGGCCCATTTAGCCCTTATTACTTTTATATTTAAAGGTTTTACATCCTTTTCCCACCTTTCTGTTAACCCAAGTACAAGCAAAAACCCTGACTTAGACTTGGTACTAGGAAATGTTATACTTATGCAGTCTAGATGCAGTGGAAATCAATCATGTGCTTAAGATATGTTAGCGTCCATGCTACTAAACTGTGTTAAATATGCTACTTCTCTTGCTAACTTCCTTAGTTACATCCAATGCATGGTGGAGAAATCCATTGTGTACGTTGTACAGATTAGAAAAAATATAAAAATGCTTTCAGTTGCTGCTGTTGAACCCTTGAGCAAGTAATGTGATGAGGACATTAAACACAAAAATCATTGAAATAAAATGCATTATTATAAGAATTATCTTTCGATCTATAGTTACATGCATTAATAGTGACAGGCTGATCAATGAAAATTTTACATATGAAATTTAGAGATTTTCTAAATTTAGAATTTTCTAAATTTCATAAACAGGGGTGGATCTGTTGATTTAAGGGAATGAGTGAATGCTGAAACACATGATGAGAATAGTGTGCGTGGACAAAAACCTACCTTTACTAAATACACATAGTTGTAACTGCAATATCAGAGGGAAGCATAATGGGACCACATTCATGGGCTCAGCGCTCTTACAGTACATCTCAGTAACTCACTTACTGTATGTTCCTGCATTATTATTATTATAGATATGTCCTAGTGATTTAGAAATGGAAAGTGTTTTACTGGGCTTTAATGGAGAGGTTTTTTTCACTACACAGTGTTATGTTCAGTTTGGTGATTATTTGAACTCCCGATAAAGTTCTAAAGTTGACGGGTTAATAAAACATAAATGTCTTATGCAGATTTAATTGTAACAAAGGCTGGCCATTTCTGTTCTTCAACTTTAACCAACTAAAAATAGGTTAGAAGTACATTTTCCACAATGCTCACTCTCTCCGTCCCATGTTTCACTGTGGAGGTGGAAGAATTTCCTCTTTTGCCTTTTTCTCATTTTGTATCATGCCAAGACACACACACACACACACACACACACACACACACACACACAAACTACTTCTAAATCCCCGGGTGTTTCAGTTCTTGGCTGTCTCATTCTGCTAAAGAACAAAAAGTTTGCCTCTACAGTTTCCAGTGGACAGGAGCTTGTTGAAAAAAAAAAAAAAAGAAGGAAAAACTCCAGCTCTCATTATTTGCCTTGTTTGTAGTTGGTTCAGCATTGACTGAAAGTGTGTGCCTGTGTGCTGGTGCATGTGGGAGGTTGCGGATGATAAAGAAATGTATACATGACCGTTTCATGTGTCTGGCTGCTTCTGGTCTCCCGTGGAAGGTTTCTATGGTGTGGAAATATGGGAGAGCAACAATCTGAGGAATGTTTAGCCAGACTGTGGCTGTGAAGCCATGAGATACTTCTGAATGAACTCTTGTTCTAGCGCTGTTGCTGTCCCATTCCTAACATTTCACATCGGCACTCTTTTCATTTCTGCTTCTTCACCTTTAGCATTGTAACGTCAACTAGATCCCAAACAACGTGTGGTGAAATCCTAATGGAGTTCTTAAGGCATTCCTTTCCTATACGTTAGCATTGCTAAAAAAAAAAATCACACTTTAATCCATTATTCTCAGCTCTGTTTTCATCCACTTTTGAACCATACCCATTTTTGTTCTCTTCATTTTTTTTTTTTTTTTTTTTTAGTGCATTCTCTGGGATCAACTGTTTGTTAATGGGTTTGTTTTGGATTTGCTTCATCCTTTCGGTCTTTGCCTTCTGAACTTTTCTGAACTTTGCCTTCTCACCTCTGTCCTGAGTGGATTTTGTGCTGTGCACGTTCAACAGTGCACTAACTGAGTGATGGGCTTGGGATCCAGAGTGACCCTGAGGCAATGACGGAAAATTCTGGAAGAAAACTCTTACTGGCTTGGCTTCAGAAATGTTTGTGAATGGATTTGAGCATAACATTGCGATTGTTTTAGCTCTTAAGGGCTTCTGCAGTCACTATGTGCCATAGCATTTTAGCAACTAGCAAGGCTACACCAATGACTTTTTCTTTGAATTATCTTTTTGGCGATTACAAAGGCTAAGAATAAACATATTTCTCTGTACCAAAAAAAAAAAAAAAAAAAAAACCCATGGGGCAGTTTTCTTAGTACTAGGAAATGTTATACTTATGCAGTATAGATGCAGTGGAAATAAACCATGTGCTTAAGATACTGTATGTGAGTGTCCATGCTACTAAACATGCTACAGATTTGAAAATATATAAAAATGCTTTAAGCCAATATTAATCTAAAATGTTTAAAATAAAAAAATAGAATACTTTGCAAAAGTCTCGAGCCACCCTTCATTTCTTCATGTTACAGTACCATCCATCTTCGATCTGACCAGGAGTCAGGTCGCAGGTGTAGTTGCAATTCTCCATCCAGCCTCACGCTCCAGTGTTTCCCTCACTCGTAAACAAGACCCTGAGATACTGGAACTACATGTGACATGTTGCATGATACTGGAAATACATGAGTTTTACTGAGACAGGCTGCAAAGATAGGACTTAAAAACAGGTTGTTAATGTGACAACCTCAGCAGCGACCTCATTTCCCCTCTCGTCTGTTTCAACCACACAACATTTAGCAGCACCAGTATACTAATCATCAGTCTGATCATGTGTCATCATCTGTATCTGTTTGTCACTGGATCCTGCCTTAAGTTAGATTATTTTAAACTGTGGCTCAACAACCAAAAACGTTTCTCTGAAGCTTGTCCCCTGAAAGTAAGAGACAAAAGCTTGCCAAGAAAGTCCTTCAGGAAGCCTGGGAAACATTGCACAGTACAACATGCAGGCTGTGAACCGTGGTGGCTTGATCTGTTAAGGATGTGGATTACTGGGTCAATGATTGGAAGGCTGGGGGTCCAACCCCCTGCACTGTCCAGTTGCCGCTGTTGGGCCCTTGAGCAAGGCCCTTAACACTATGTGCTGTACGCTGAATTACATTATTATAATTATACATCTATATATAGAAAGTCTCGCTCTTTGAAAGCAAAATATGAATACATAATGAGGGGTGGCTCAGGATATGGTATATTGATAGATAAAAAAAAATATATGTTTTTTTCGTTCTTTTTTTAAATGGACGAAAAAAAAAAGAAAAAATGTGAATCCCTTTTGTTTAAAATATCTATATTAATCATGATTGTTTTTGATATCACTTACATTATAGTGGCTATGAATATTTGTTTTCTTTCTTAAAATGTAATAATTAATTGAATGCTTCCTCTTACGTGAAAAATAGGAGACTCCTTTCATGAATATTAAACAAACATGCATTAATATAAAGTGTAAACTACTGCTGTTGTATATAATTAATCCACACCTCCCAACCAATCCGACTTCAAGTTGTATTACACCATGGTATAAATCAGATTTATCCCTCGATTGAGAATAAAGGAAAGGTTAAGATTAATGGATAGAGTTCTTCTCTGTCTGTTATTTTGTCCTCTTTTTTATTCAGAAGAAAATAGAAGCTGTTCATTTTTCAGACTGTAGAAAGAGATATGTTTAAAAAAAAAAAAAAAAAAACCTAGCAGGCATTAAAATCTTTGTGTGCTATTTTTGGGAACATAATACTTGTACTGACCTGGCAGCAGCTGGAGCACAGGGCCCGGTTGCGGTATTGCTGTGTAACCGAAATCTAATCCGGAAGACAGGTCGTCCACTTCCCCTCCTCCCCATCTCTTGTCTCCAGTCGTCTCTCATCCCTCCCATCTGATCCATGCCTCTCTCCTTCTTCTCTCATTAGCTTTTCCGATCAATATATCACTTCCTCTCAGCTTGCTCGAAGAAAACAAGAGTTTAAAAGTTGGCGGTGGTCGGGTTTCCTTACCGGATACAGATGCACACATTCGCGCACACATACAACATTTCAAACAACCGACAATTTTCTAATCTATCTATCTATCTATCTATCTATCTATCTATCTATCTGTCTGTCTGTCTAATAAGTTATTGTTTCAGAACAGAAGCGCCACATAATCATAAAGCCTATAATAATAATAAATGTGCTTCTAGAAAATGCTGTTATTAGCAAAGACATATAATAATAAAAAAATAAGCAATGAATTTCTGAACTTCCTGGAAGGAGTCTCCAGTGTCCAGTCTCCAATGCAGTAAGTTTTTCACTAGACACCACGACCATTGATTAATAGCTGTTAATCATTTCAGGGTGTGCCATTTATTGAGAAATAATCAACGGTACCATCTCAGTGACAGTTTTTTACCAATGATATACTTCCAGTTATGGTACACCACCAGATCTGTTGAGGTGTTAGTCACAATTCCTTAGCTTGGAGTGCAGTGAATGAACATTGATCAAAATTAGCTTAATGTACGGCTGCAGGGATACGGCGTGTCACCTGACTGCATCGTTAATCATCTGAGCCCGCTGATGTTCAATTAGCTCCTGAAATGAGAGGATCAATGCGACACCATGACCCCCGTATAGCCGCACGAGCCAAAGGTTGTGTGTTAGGTTGCGACCCTTGCTCGCCCAATAAACACTTCATCTGTCTCTTTTTCTTGCTCAGGCATGGAGCAGACTGAAGTCTGACCCCTTACAGCTAAATTGCATTTGCCGTGATTTTCAATGCAGACAAAAACCTATACCACATGTCAACGTGTGACCGTGTGTGCGTGTCATGCAAAGATATCTTTTTCCCTGGCGGCATGTGGGGTTTCAGACATGGGATAAAGTGCACGAGTCGATGTGCGAGATGTCTATTGTCGGACTTTTTCCCCGAAACTGTAGAGGTCTTTAAAGATCCAATGATGATATTATTATAGTAAAGGGTAATAAAGAGGCAGTTAGACCCCTGGGGTTAGGATTCTGATGAGTGGAAGGTTGTGAGTTTAAATTACAAACCCACCGTTAAGGTAAGGCTGATACATACTGTATAATACATTCGAAGATAATACACATTATTAAACACATTAAATAACTATAAATGTTAAGCTTGTTACCCAGATGTTACTTGTCTCATGTTATTTCTTGTCTATTATTATGTAATGTCTCGTATCGCATAACAGAATCATAATTAGAGTCGGGTTTATTTCGCCAAGTATGTTGACACACATAAGGAATTTGATAAAGCACTGCACATTTGTAATAGACAAGACACTATAGACAATAAGTACACAACATTGCATAACTGTAAAGGTTAAATAAAGAGTGGAGAAAAGCAATCTGTAACACATACATAAAATGTACATAAAGTGAGTGTTCAAGGTCGTGCAATAGTGTAACAATAGAGTGCATCACATATGATAAGTAGTGCAAATACTGTAGCAGTATCGTGCAGTAGGATGTAAGAGGTTTATAAGAAGCATGTCAGTGCTTTTACACAATATACAGTACAGGATTAGTGCAAACAACATTAAAGTACAGTAGGGTGTAAAAGGTTTGTTAAAAAAAAGCATGTTGTTGCTTTTATATAGTGGATTGCATATAGTCAGGTTTAATCCTTGTTAAATCATATACGAGTTCATTTGTATTTTCAGCAAGATTAAGGACGCACCCACTGATGTTAGGTATCGGTATGATACTGAGCTTTTTGTTCATGCATGTCAAAAATGCTACAGTGCAACAGATACTATGTGACATAAGCCTAATGTACACTAAGAAATTATAAACTACAGTTCTTTTTCACTTTTCAAAAACGTAGGTTTGAAGTATGAAGGTTTTGAAGTATGAAGGCATATGCATGGCAAAAATAAAAAGTTTCAGAGATTTCCCAGAGCTAGTTTTATTCTTTATTGTTCTAAATACTTTGTGGTACGGTACTGTATGTGGATGCTAGCTGTGATTTTTGTCGCCATGTAGCGCCTTAAAAAAAATCTAACAGCAGGTTTGTATTTGTGGGCCAGTAACATTTTAGAAACTAAAGAGACAGAGTAATTGGCTCTACATGGTGCAGTGCAGACGATCAATGTGGTTCGCGTTATTATTACCATTTCCAGCTGAAATGATCACCCTTCTTTGCATCATTGGTAACTTTTCATACAGTTAGACACAAGCTTGCAGCTGCCAGTTATGCAAATGTGAAAAATCCATAATGATCTGTTTACTGCTTCTGTTTTCTTTCACCTCATCAAATCTCCAAACCATTATTTTTTCTTCACTCCCTACTGAAGCCTGACCTGTTTGCCTTCCAAACATTGCTGTCGTTTTCATTAAATTCATCTTCATTTTAGTTAGATTTGTATTTGCACAGCTTTTCAGATCATCGACCTAGAGATGAAATACTTCCCTAAATAGTTCCCTTTCATTCCTGCAACTATTCACTATTCCTATAGTGCAGGTATTTTTGTCTTTGATAGATTAGACATGCATGTATGATGTGCATTAAAAAATATATATATATCCAAAAATATATTTACAGTACAGTATATACAACTTCTGTTATATTGAACTTCCAGCAGCCTTACACACATGACGTCGTTATATAATTCCTGTTATCCGTTATCACCCCAATGAGGATGGGTTTCCTGTTGAGTCTGGTTCCTCACAAGGTTTGTTCCATATTGATCTATTGAATAACAATCTCATTATTCTCTAAACACATTTTTTCTCACACGTCCATAAATTTTCTTTTCATTTTGTAAAGCTTCTTTGAGACAATTACCATTGTTAAAAGCGCTATATAAATAAAATTGAATCGAATTGCATTGAATATATAAAATGTTCTTCTATTTTTTTATTTAATCATGCGGAATAGCTCTTAAAGGATTTCTTTGGCTCTCATTTTCAGTCTAGTCTAGTCGTTTTTTTTTTTTTTGAGGACACCTCATAGTGACCTATGAATTATTTAAACATAAAAATATTAACTTAAGGCATGAACCAGTGAGAAACAGATACAGATGATGACAGGTGATTAGATGATTAGTATACCGCTGATGCTGAATGCTGAGAGGTTGGAACAGACGAGAGGAGAAATGAGCTTGCTGCAGAGGTTGTTACTTCAAATTTTTTAATTCTTTGTATCTTTAGGCACTTTGCAGCCTGTCGCAGTAAAACATTTGTTCCCATTTTTTAAGTTTAATCTATACCCTTTAATTTCAATTAATATGAAGAAATGAGGGGCGGATCAAGACTAAGATGATACATAATAGACTAGCGTTAGTACCCATCGTTGACGGGATAAGAAATAGTTTTAGAAATAGACAGAAGGTGAAAGATAAACATATAGTCTTTTTTTTGTCTTAAAACGACTCTAGCGCATTAAAATGGACTTATACCACTTCAGCGCTGTTATTCAGACATACAAACAGAAATTCTTTTGAAAATTTTTTTTTGGGTTTGTTTCAGGTCTTTTAATGTATGAAACATAAAGATATCATTGAACGAGCGAGTTCTGACCAAATGTACTGACAAAGGTTCTTTATATGCAAACACCGTGTATGCAAAAGTGACTTTAGGAAGAAAACAATGAAGAAACCAATAGGTTAATTTTAAACGGCTTGTACAATGTTGTTGTTGGTGGTCTTTCGGCTGCTTCCATCTGGCACAGGTTTTATGCCGGACGCCCTCCCATTTTATCAGGACTTGGGATGGGCACTGCACCCAGTGAGAATGCCATGCTGTGTCACATTTTTGTTTGTACAATGTGATGAGCATAATTATATCATGCAAGCTCAAAATGCTGATCATTTGAATCTTTCTCTTTAATTTTTAACGCTTCGAGCAAAAAGTCTCATTTTGACCAAAAAAGAAACACTTCAATTTGAAAAAAACAAAAAAAAACACACATTATATTTACAGTTATATGACAATTTGATTAGAACTTTGTTCAGAGAGAGAAACAAAGTGTCCAAAGTGCAAAATTAAAAACAATTTGTTAAACACAAATTAAAGTTAATCCAAATTGTAAGTAACATATTTTGTAATGAATCTGTTTTTAGAATAAACTTACAACATAATTGCTACACAATTAAACAAGAAAGATGCTGCATGACAAATCCAAAATAGATGTTGAACAGTAATAAGCAAAGCAACTACATTAAAAGTAAACCAGATATTTCTGTTACCTTCGAATTCCACATGAAATCAGATTCTTGTTAGCAAACCAGAACAGTATAGCTAATTAGCTAAACTAGCTTGCTAGTATCTTGGTAGGTCTTCCACTACATTATACCAGGTATGTATTAAAAAGAATACATTTTGTATAAAGACAACTTTGTGATTTTAAATTTGTTGAAAACTATGTGACCATTTGGTGGCTGTTCATAGCTATTGTTTTTAGCTAGCTTGGACCAACTTACTTCAACATTGTTCTGTTTTCTTTTTTTCTTTTTTTTCATCTACATCTGACAAAATTGTCAAATTTAAGTCAAAAGTTTTATTGCTTAAAAAAATGAATGGCTTGCCATGTCTGAAGATGATGTCACTATTACTACTGTAGTAATCATTTAAAAGCACGAGTGGAATTTTATGCGGTGAAGGAAGACAAGCGGAGCGATACACAATGAAACATATAAGTAGTGAACAGTGAAAGTGAGTTTGGGAACAAATCACTTTTGGAAGATTTTAAAGAAAAAACGATACATTTTTAACACAGAATATTGCAACTACTTTTGCACGTTTTTGGTTTGGGTTCTTATTAGTGTGTGAGTAATATCATACGAACCACCCATGACTCAAGCCTTGATGTCTTTTTGAAATGTGATCCATGCCATTTACTCCTTCAACCCTGCCAACACCTTTTGTAATTCCTGTGCATAATAGACCTTACAGTAACCCCATGACATACTGGCACTGAATCATTCATTCATTCTTGGTAAAAATCTAACACTCAAACAGTCTTATTCGCGTAGGCCTTGAGTGTGTCTTTAAGGTAGATCTTTTAATTTAATATCATACACATCATGCACAAATCTCCACTAATGATAAAAACCTTTTTAAAAAAAAGATCCTTGCTAGAAAATTGCATCAACAGCAATTTCATGACCAAATGCGTTTATCCTTCCTCAGCCATTTTAGCACTTAAAAGGCTCAATTGAAAACAGGGCTAGACAAATTCACACCTCAACATTGTACATTTGATTGCAAAGAAAAAAAAATAAATTACCAGCACTGACACATCCTATCTGATTGTCTGGCAGGTATGCCAATCTGGCATTATGTCCTATTCAGTTAAACTCCTGAGGTATGTATTTGAAGTGCTGAAGAACATATCAGAAAACATAATCTAAGTGACTAGAATATAGTGATGAGAATGAATAAAAATATGTAACTTTATTAATTTTTCTTTTTATAATGATAACTGTCGGGACAACAGAGAATGCTTTACCATCCCGAAAAAGTTCATCAATGGTTAAACCATCTAATTATTTGGCAATTTTTTGAAATAAATTTCTGATGAGGCACCTGTAACGGGATACGTAGTTTCCTGTGATTAATTTAGTGCTGTCATATGTGATCCAGAAAAATGTTGCATCATCACGGCACTCCAAATGTAGCTCAAATATCACCATGGCTAATGCTTAGTTGTGTTCTTCATCATAGACATGACTGCTTTCGTGAGAAATGTGCCTTCTTTCTCAGCAGCTGGTTGATTTTAATGTGATTATCTGTTAGTAATTGTCTCTTATTAATTTTGAAACCCTGGTTTTATGAAAAGCATTTCCATCCTTGCAGTCATGGAAAATCAGGAAGATCTTGAACTGTATAATTTTCCACATATGGAAATTCTGTGAGATCCTGGGAAAGGCTCAAGTTGAGCTATTAAGTGATACAAATTGCATTACAGTTACAGAATGATACCATTTTTAACTGACACGGCAGATTTAGATCAAACTATATATAAATCCTACATGCTTACAAAAGGAGGTTAAAAGGTTTGTCCCTTTGATGTCGAACTGGGCAACGATTCGGAATCCTGAATCCCAGGTGGAACCTATTTAGGAAGCTAAGTGCAACTTATTTGATAAATCTCAAGTATATCATTTTTAGGTAGGTAAGTGGAATTAATTTAGAAATCTTAAGTAGAAAACATTTGGAAAGCGAAATAAAACTGTACCTTTTAGGAAATTACTAGGAATCTCAAGTTGAACAAATATAAAAATGGCAAGTATAAATATTTTTAGATACATAAAACTTTGTTAATAAATGAAATAGAACTTAGTATAAAAACTGAACTGATTTAGAAAGCTAAGTACAGGTAGAACTTTTTTTTTTTAGTAAATCAAATCGAGCTTAGGAATCTCACGTAAAACTAATTTAGGAACATACATTTGTTAAGAAGTTAAGTAGAACTTATTACAAAAATAACTTAGGAATAACAACTAGAACTAATTTTGAAATAAGTAAAAAAATTTTAGTAGTCAAAAGTAGTCAATAAGTCAAACAGATTGCAGGAATCTCAAGTAAAAACTAATTTAAGATTTTTTTTTGGTGTTTAGGAAATTAAGTAGAACTTTGTTAGAAATTTTAGGTAGAACTAATTTAGGATGATATAACGTTTTTGTGAAATTAGGGAGAGCTTAGTTAGAAATGTCAGGTAGAACTAATTTAGGAAATTAAGTAGACCAATTTTATTAAATAATTTTTTTACATTGTCAATTTGACATTCTCAAATGTCTTCTTTAGAAACTTAAGTAAAATACTTTCACGAGTCTCAAACAGAAATTTTAAAGAATTTCACGTAGAACTGTATCTAAAGTACGTTTCAGTACGTTTCACTCAGTTGGTCTTGCATCATTATTTTCACTTTGATGTTGTTGTTTCCTAGCATTTGCGATTAGCTCATGTTTATAGTTCCTGTTCATAGTTGATGTCCAAGTCATGAATCTTGTTCTGGTTTGTTTGTGAGTTTCACAACGGCTATTAAAGATGAGTCTGCACCTGCACACTCTCTGTCTATCTCTGTCTCTGTTATTCCTGACAATAAGGATATGAGTCATGCAAAAGAAACTTACAGTAAATTATATAGTACACCAGTCATATAAAATACCTGGAAAGTAATTTCCTTAAAAAAAAAATTTTTTTAAATGAAAGAGTGATGAGATCTTTTGTTTTTGTTTAACGTATTTGATTTAGACGTAGGCCACAGTCTGTTTGCATGATCCTTTACTTTTGTTCAACCTGGTTGTTGAGAAATTCTTCATTTTTACGTCTATGTAACTTTTGGAAGTATTTTAAGATCTCACATGTTTCTACGTTCCCACAAATCCTCAGCGTTAATACGTCTGCATTCCAGAGCGGAACAGTCCTCTGGGTCTTGTTGATGGTTTGAGTGCAGGATGGAAGTCTGGATCTCGAAATGTGTGTGACGTCTTTCTTTCGAGTGTTGTGGTGCGGTTACCTGATGAAAGCTTGCTCCAGAGGGAGTCTCAGGCAAAACAACATCTCCAGATAGTCACCGAGTAGAGCTTAAAGAATGTGTTCTTGTTACTGTCACTGTCGACACATGCTTAATAACGGGTTGACACATTTGCAACTTGCAGTTTAAAAGGGAATGTTTTGCAGTTGCGCTGTATGTGGCGTGGCTCTGGATATTCAGAACCCGGTGTTAATATAAGTAATGGCTTAGCATTGACAGGCTGCAGGCTGTGGTTCAAGTAAACATGAGTTCATTTCTAGTTTGTAGTCACTATTATTTGTTTTATTGGACAAAATCCAAGTAATAAAATGGTATGGTATGTATTTATCACTGTATTGCAAATAGCATTAAATAGCAAAGTTTTTTTCAAGCATTGCGTTCTTTAATTTAGCGTTTTAATTTTTGTGAATACCACTCTGTACTTACAAGACCCTTATACGCGTTGACGCTTACATACATTTCATACGTAATAGGAAAAAAAGGCAAATAAAATCCTTCTCTCCTATGAGTAACAAATTGTAAGAAATGCCTGGAGAGATTTCATATTTATGAATTGTTTTTATTCTTCATTTCCCAGAACAGCTCAATTCACTTCTCACAATCTCTCACTCATCTTTGCAGCACCAGAGCTTTTTTTTTTTTTTTTTTTTTTTTAATAATGTGATAAAGTGCTCATTTTTAAGCTGTTAAATGACCCATTAAGGACCCTTCGAGGTCACATCTTTGATGTAAGTCCAAACATGTATGACATTAACCTGCTAGTCTACTACAAAGCGCCCAGCTGATTCAAATATCAGTAATATAGGATTAGACTAAAAAAAGACCGGCATTTGGCTGTCCTGGTTCTTGAGTGAGATGAAAACAAAGTCAGTGACTGATGGGGCCATAACTCATCTTGTCCATCCAAGATGGAACAAATGAGACTGTGTGGCCACATTTTCCTCTGTGTGCGTGTGTGTGTGTGTGTGTGTCTGTGTGTGCGTGCATGTATGTGTGTGTTTTGTCTTTTACTTTCATGATTACAAAAGACCTTTGTGTTCTTATATGTGACAAGCTGTTTTTGCTTTCAAATCAGGTTTCAAATCAGTGCTGAAGACAAGAGGCAATGTGTAACACATTAAAAGACTGTAACTAGGCCTATCAAATGCCACTGCACCGAAAAAAGGAGAAAACCATGAAAATGTTCTTACCCCTTTTACATTTAGCCAAGTGGTTTGTCTTGGAACTGAATGAGGGAAATCTTACATATAGAATGAATATCTCTGCTTCCTTGCAAACAGCTGCCTTTCTAATTAAAGCGGTATTTAAACATAAGCATCTCATTTCTTTGTTGCGATTAGTTTCTTTGTCGAAATGTTCCAAATAATGATGGACATGAGCTAGTTGGCACTTCCTTAATGAGTGCAGGTTAAGTTAAAAGCAGGTTCAGGGTACTTTTGTTTTACTTTAACTCTCAATCGGGAAAAGAATCAGTTTTGGTAACTTTGGTGGGTTTTTTATTTATTTATTGATTGCATTGTTTATTATTGCATTTTTTGGAACTTTTGCACTTTTTTTTCTTTAAATAAATGTGTCTGTTTTTGAAAAATTATTTCACTAAATGTGAGAGGAACCATATCAATTTATAGGGCACTCATTGAAATACTTTAGATATTTTGTTAAAATGTTCCATCGTTGTCATTTTTATGTTGCAAATCAAACTCAAAGTTATTATTACCTCAAAGTCCCTTACCTGATAATAGGATCTAGTAGATATATATATATATATATATATATATATATATATATATATATATATAGTTTACTGAATATTGTTTATATAATATATAATATATGTAAATATAAATAAAAATAAACAATATAAAAGCACAGATAAGGTTAAAGGTACATTTATTTAAACATACAATGCAAAAAAATATACATACACACACACACACACACACACAAAAAACATTTTAAACATAAATTTAAAAAATTACACAGGAATGACCAAACGTGGTTCATTGCCTAATTAAGGGATGTTTGGTAACTTGACTGACCTTGATTTGCAACATAAAAACTATAACTGAAAAAAAAAAAAAAAACATTAATCACAAAATAAATTACTTACGAAATGAGTCCTATAAAGCATTAAACAGGTAACATCAGGTAGACATGGTAAGTCCCATGTCCCAAATGTCCTATGTTCTCCTGGTATATATAGCACATAATGGAAACCTGAAAAAAATTACTTCCGTCTAGAGACCTCCAAACTACAAAATCAAAACCATTAGTTTTAGTTTTAAAGTTTCGTAGATTAATAAACTTTCTGCTCAGTCAGTCTGCTGTGCTTCAATAATGTTTAAGTGTCTAAATATTGTTGATGTCTAGTCAACATTGTCTAATAGACTTCATAGGCAGAAATCATGCTAGAGTTTTTTTTTTTTTTTTAGGCTAGCCACTTAGCACTAGCAGAAGCAATCACTGTAAAAAAAAAAAACACTGTTTTTAACAAAAAGAACTAAGGTAATTAGGTACCATTTTCTAAATAATTTCATGCTAATAAGTCCAGCTTGCTCCTATTGGCAATTTTAGCATTCTGCAGCAGTAATTCAGTTTGAAAGCTAGCATGAAATAATAGCATTGTCAAACTGAGGCAATGCTATATGCTAGTCTGCTTTTTTTTAAGCATCTGAAACAAAACTGTTTAGATTTTTACACTACATAAATATAATTTCTAAAATAATACCAATAATACCTTATTGGAGATTGTTCTGCCTGCTAGTATGAGTTAGCAAGGGGCTAGGAGCCTGTATCCTATCCCAGGAGACTTAGGGCATGAGGCGGGGTACACCCTGGACAGAGTGCCAATCCATCTCAGGGCACAAACATACACACACTTATTCACACACCACAGCCAATTTGGGAATGTCAATTAGCCTAATCTGCATGTCTTTGGACTGTGGGAGGAAACCGGAGTACCCGGAGGAAATCCAAGCACGGGGTGAGCATGCAAACTCCATGCACACAGAGACGGGAATCGAACCTGGCTGGGAATCAAACCCGGACCGTGGAGGTGCAAGGCGACAGTGCTAACCACTGAAACCTCCTCTTTTCCACAAAATATATACGCGTTAGCGTTATGCTCATCGATGTAATAAGTCATTAGCTCATAGATGTTAATATCCCTATCCACTTAAAGCTCATCAAAGTGTCGCTTCTTTGCCAGCAAATATATATATATATATATATATAAAAAAAAAAAAAACATTAGGACACTTGATACTGTATGTCTCGTTTTATAGCTGCCACACTAAGCCTTTTTTGAAGCTTCAGGATTTTTTTTTTTTTTTTTTTTTTGGTGCTATATTTAGTCATCATTTTTTTCTCCGTCTTCCCCTAAGGGCCATCGTCGGTCATAAGCAACGATGATGACTCAGCCAGTCCTCTCCATCACGTTTCAAACGGCTCGAACACGCCGTCGTCCTCAGACATGAACGCTGACGCCGTCATCATCGGCATGACAAAGATCCCCGTCATCGAGAACCCGCAGTACTTCCGCAGCACCAGCAGCCTGCTCAAATCGGATACCTGTGAGTCGTCCAGGAGTCTCAGAGTTGTCTGCTGCATACATACACACACAGATACACACTTTCACACAGAGATACACGCACTCACCTACTTCATGTCCTTCTCCACAAGACTCTCTGTCTCTTTGCTCTTTCCCCATTCTGGTTCCTTTTAATATTGGGTTATGGTGTGCAGTGAGTTACTGGAGATCGATGCAGCCTCATCATCTAGCCCACACTAATGTAATCGGCTGACTGGCTAGTTTTTCGTCAAAAGCGTTCCTTAATCACATCACGGATAAATCTACGTCTCTCTATCTCTCTCTCCCTCTTACTCGCTGTCTTTCCCTTTCTCTTTCTCGTCCTCTCAGTATATGTCCCCAGCACATTAAACGGCTGATTAATCTGCTCTTATCTTCATGCTGTCCTCACTCTACTGAGGAAAAACCTGCTTCTGATTTCCTAATCATAAAACATGGAGTCGTTACAAGTATGTTTTACAATTTTATGTGTGTCTGTGTGTGTAGTTGTCCAGCACATTAAACGGCACAACATTGTGCTTAAGAGGGAACTCGGTGAAGGGGCCTTCGGGAAAGTGTTCCTGGCCGAATGCTATAACCTTAATCTTTCACATGACCAGGATAAGATCCTTGTTGCAGTAAAGGTTAGTATGATATACTCAGTAAACCCAAGCTGTGTTATTGCCATGGCTGAAAACCGTTCATGATAGCTGCTATGGTGTGCAGATAATGGGGAAAAAAAAAAAAAAAAAAAAAACATTTTTTGTTTAGCAATGCTGAAAGAAATTTCAAAGTAAATGCATGAGAGTCAGTAACTCAAATGAAATGAGAGAGTTTGAACCTTTATATGTATCATTCTTTTAAAGCGTCCACAAGTCAAACATTATATTTTCACACTGACTTTAGTAAGATGTGATTTTTTTTTTTTTTTTTTTACACAAATCTGTAGGGTAGGGTAAAGAATTGGCAAACTAGCAAAAAAACTTGCAAAAAAGGAAAACAAATGCTTAAATGTTCTAAGAAATTGTCGGCAATGAAATGAACACTAGAAGTAATAGAGATATACTGTACAGTGTTTTGTAGATCAAACTGAACAATGTATGCATTATTGTAAACATGATTGGTACATACAATGCAAATTATGCATTTTTTATAGTATATAACAGAGTAGCTTTACTATAACAGAGTAGCTTTATTATACTGAAATGTTAACAGAAATTGTACTTTAGTTAGTGGTACTGTAGCACTGTGGCCTCGCACCTCCAGTGTCGCGGGGTCGATTCTGTGTGCATCAGGTCCTCCTGCAGGCCAAAAACATGAAGATTAGGCTAATTGGCATTTCCAAATTGCCTGTAGTGTGTGTGTGTGTGTGTGTGTGTGTGTGTGTGTGTGTGTGTGTGTGTGTGTGTGTGTGTGTGTGTGTGTTTGTTGCCGGCAATGGACTGGTATCCTGCCCCCTTGGGAGAGGCTCCAGGCCTCCCACAACCCTGTACAGAATAAGCGGTATAGAGAGTGAGTGAGTGTGTGAGAGTGTACTTTATGTCACTGAATGTTAACATGCGATCGGCTGTTTGTAATGTGGGTTTGTACGTTGTGTGTATACAGACACTGAAGGAAGCCAGCGAGAACGCGCGCAAAGATTTCCATCGTGAAGCCGAGTTGTTGACCAACCTGCAGCACGAGCACATCGTCACCTTCTACGGCGTGTGTGTGGAGAGCGACCCCCTCATCATGGTGTTCGAGTACATGAAGCACGGAGACCTCAACAAGTTCCTCAGGTATGAGGAATAAGCCGGGCATGGCAGGGTCACTTCACTTAGAGGATGCTAGGAAGACACCTACTGTAAAGAGGAACTAAAATCAAAGTGGTGTGGTAAAATGAGGTTTATATTGTGAATATGAGTTACAGTTACAGACAGCAGTTCTTAGGTCTAAATCAGCAGTAATTTCCTTTGAGACGTATAAAGTCTTTTGGGAAAAGCACATCTTTAGATTATGCATGCGACAGGCATGTGTGCATGTCTGTGTGCGCGCATGTTAGACTGCTTACTCACACCCTGTCTCTTTGTCCTTGTATCTTCTTTGACCTGTTAGATGATAGGACTGTTGCCATTTTGATATCTCTTACAAATCCATAGGAGACATGAGAAATGTCGGAACGTCTGAGTATTGATACTGAAACACTTCACCTTCCAGTGAAAATGCTGTATAGAAGATAAGCACCCTTCCCCCTTAAGTCATACTTCATGGGATGGTATGGTGATGTGCCATGGTCATCATGATCAAGTAAATTATACGCTGGTCATATATCACAAATACCATCATTGTTATCAGTAGTTTGTCTATATCACTGAACAACTGCTGGACACACTTCAGTCATGATAATCCTGAACACAGCAATATGTCATTCTATACCAACTACAGATATTGTATTGTTAGCCATACTAATTTTTTATCTAATTACTACTAATTACTATTACTACTTATTAATTAATTACTAATAATTAACCACTAGTTTTTACACAATGGTTAAACTATTTAGCTCTTCTAGATCAGAATAATGTAAGGATGTATAATAATAATAATAATAATAATAATAATAATAAGTAGATAGTATAAGTTCAAAGTATATCTACTTGTACTTATACTAACTATCTTTATATATACTATAAATATCTCAAATGTATGTTATGTTAATTTGGAAATGTGTCCATGCATGGAAACGTTTCTGTCCAGTTTTTGGTAGTAAATGTGCTTGGCCTACTTTTGCATATTGCAATATGATTGTCCGTTTCTAATTTATGATGCAATAAAACAAAATCATTTTATTTTCTCTCACTTTCAGTGACTTACAACAATTTCTGCAAAGTTTCTGCAAGTCTCAGATTATCTCCCCAAAAAGACTTATTTTTGTAAAGGAAGGTTTTAAATCTGTTACATCTGCAGAATTAACTTTAATACCTGGTTTTTCCACATGTTCCTAAGTACATTTATTTTTTATGTCCTTCAGTGACACTGTTGTTTATAGTGTTGGTTTCATACCAACATCTTATGAAATAAGATGATACAAAAGAAATGATACATTAACAGTATCTTAGAGGATCATAAAGATGATGCACCCTGGTAACCTGGTAACTACATTTATATTCCCATTTATATTTATAATCCAAGAACAAGCAAATAGCCTCATAAAATTTTTACCATAATGTTCTACACTAATCAGCCATAACATTAACACCACCACCAGATGAATTGAATAACATCGATTATCAGTAATATAGCAATAAACTGGAGACAGGATCATGGGCACCCAAGACCCATCTGCCTCTGCGTGGACCAATCTTAGCCTGTCTTGTCCGATCTTACAGAAAGCCAGTGCAGCACTAACTGCTGGAAAAAAAGTTAACACTGGCCATGAAAGAAAGGTATAAGAACACCAGCACATCACAGCCTGTAACACATGGGGCTTAGCAGGCAAGGAGTTCAAGTTTGTTGACCCGGTCTACAAATTCCCAGACCTCAGTCTGACCGAGTATCCATGGAATGTTTTGGCCAAACAAGCCCGATCCATAGAGGCCCTATGACACAACCCAAAGTATTCGCTGTTACCATCCTGGTACGAGACATCACATTTACCCCCAGTGGTCTTGTGCAGTCATGCTCTGAGGGTCCAGAGCTGCCCTAGTGGCATAAGGGGAATCTACACAATACTAGGCATAATGCTATGCATTGTAATGGCTGATAATTATACACAATTTTAATTCTGCACATTTTTTGTTGTGCTTGTCTTTCTAATGAGCTTTATTTAAACTTATTTCAACTATGATTCTGACCAATCAGTTAGTCAGGATGAATGATTGAACCCTGGAAATGTAGTGTACACCCGCACACTGTGCTGCACCCACACGTTTATACTGTATATAACCTTTGGCCTGCATGAAGGAGCATCTCGTTTATCCATTGTCTTTTCTCGGACACCTTTAGTCTTAACTAGATGCCCTATGAATACTTCAAAGTTTCGAAACATGTGTATCTCATGTCAAAGTCAAATCGCAATTGTCAGTCAAGAGATCGCTCTCTATCTCTCTCTTTGCAGGGCTCACGGGCCTGACGCCGTGTTAATGGCAGATGGTCAGGTGCAGCAGCAGGCTGAGCTCACACAGTCTCAGATGCTGCACATTGCTCAGCAGATCGCAGCAGGGATGGTGTATCTGGCCTCACAACACTTTGTGCACAGAGACTTGGCCACACGTAACTGCCTTGTTGGTGAGAACCTGCTGGTGAAGATCGGAGACTTCGGCATGTCACGCGACGTGTACAGCACGGATTATTACCGGGTGAGTGGTTTTTCAGTGGACTGAGTACTAGTACTGGACCTTAGGGACACTGATTAAGAAACAACAGTCATTTAATACCAGAGCCTGTGCAGACATTATACATTACTCAGAATTGATGCGCAACGGAAGAAATTTGAAAACAGGAAATTGCCTATTGCACAACAATCAACACCACAATTAGCAAATCTCAAGCCACCCTCTCCATGTCTGAAGAAATGTCTCATTTCATCAGACTAATGAACAGCTGGAATAAGAAAAACAGGCACTAATAAAATATTTTAAGTTGTAGGAATGTGTAATGTAAAATTAGCCTCACTGTACAGTGGTGGGCAAAGATATTGATACAAAAGTGAATTTTACTGTTTTCAGGATTTTCTCACTTTTTAACAATACTGACAACCAAGATAATAAGAATAATCTGTTACTCTATGCAATGAAAGAGAACAATCAGTGTTAAACATATATATAATCAGTATCTGATAAGTCCTTTATTCTTCAAAACCTGCTGGATCCAGCTGCAGTACTCTGGTGTCAGTTGTTCACTCCATGACTGCTTGATTGCTTCCAGGAAATCACGTACAAAAATTTGTTGAGAATTCACTTGAGAACTCTCTAGTTTTAGCCATTTTTGTGTAAAAGTAAACCCACCGGATTGAACCCTGGCCTCAGGCAAGAACTTATTAAATCATATCCTATGAACTATAATACATGGCATATGTTGTCATATGTACCTCTAGTTGTTAGGTGTTAGTTATTTGTCTTGTTAGTAGGACATTTAGTGACTGTGTAATTTAGCAAAAGCTAATATGGTGTTTGCACACAGTTCGCCCCGTGCTTAATGGGTTTCCTTCGGGTTCTCCAGTTTCCTCCTACAGTCCAATACCATGACGATTAGACTAATTGGTGTTCCCAAAATGTCAGTAGTGTGTGCATGTGAATGTTGACCGGAGATCAACCTACAATGGTCGTACAAATGGGAATAAATACAATGGTCAACAGTGGTGACCACCTCCATGGTCCCTAGTTGGAGTATAGAGGTTCCTCGATGGATGGAATATCTGTTACATAGTGATGAATCTAAGCCATCTTTATTTCCTGGAGCAACTTTTTTCCCTCACCAAACATTGAAACCCTTTCGAACCCTGTCATTTGCTAACTATGATGGCAAATAATTAGACACTTAAACTTAAATTGAACATGTTTGTAGTAATTTCTTTAAAAAAAAAAAAAAAAAGCAATATTTTGAGGCTATTTTGAGAAAATAAATGCTGCTAGCATGAATCTATGTTGTAAAATTGAATAAAAAAATTATATCTATTATATCACCAACATTTAAGATGGCAGTAATAATTATGGCATTTTGTTTGTCTTTTATTTTTAATCTCAGTATCTCCATTTTCTTTCATCGAGAGTAAGAGGACAAGACTTCATTATTCCTAAACGCCTTCAAGACAATTTCTAATTAACACCTACTGCTTGTGGTGTTTTTAGCTTTTTTATTCTGCCAGAAATACTGATGTACAAAAGCTAATCAAAACCTATTAGCATTGCAAAGGAGATCATGCTAACCCAAACAATTCATATCCTACAGTAACTGTTTATGCTAACTATAGATTAGCCCTGTCCTTTAAGATCATGTGCCAATTCTTCGTTTATATTTCTCGACAAGATGTTGTAACTAAAATTAGCAAATAGTTTAATGAATTACATCACCCTACAGTTTTGCTAATCTGTTTGCTAAATCTGTAACAACTGTTTTGCATCATGCTAGATAGCACATGCTAATTTTTTCTCTGATTGCTTGTATTGTTTATTTAATTATTATTTAATGGCTTCATTAAATATTGGTTTTGTTTGTTACATTTTAACTACTTGAGGGAAATACTTCTGTAAAATGTAACCTAGGCAAATAGTTAATCATACCAATTAGCAACATGGAAAAAGAGTATGCTAACCAATCACTTACTTATTTTAATTACTAGTTAGTTCTGTAATAGCTAGTTATTTCTTTGCTTATATTTCTTAGGACTTTTTTTTTTTTTTTTTTACTAACAAATGCTGCAAAATAGTAAAATGCCACTGTTTGCTTAACTGGAAGGGGAGGATAATGGATCAATGAATCAGGGCAATCATTGTCCACTTGAATTAATTAATTAGCCTTCCATCAATGTGTATCTCCATCCATCCATCCATGCATCCATCCATCTAGGAACATACATAGTCCAACTTGGGACCATGAAACACAATGGTGATCATTGTATGTTGTGTTGACCGTAGTAGGACCTCTGATCAACATTCCCACGTGCAGGAAATTTGGGACCGCCAATTAGCTTAATCTGTATGTCTTTGGACTGTTGGAGGAGAACCCGGAGGAAACCCACGAAGCACAGGGAGAACAAGCAACACATGCACACAGACCCCGGAGTGGATTTCGAACCTGGACTCTGGAGGTGCAAGACGACAGAGCTGTCCACTACACCACCGTGCCAATTATTAGTCTTATTAGTAATCTGTTCTGATGGATTAGTGATCTATTTGGAAGATTTGTTTAAATATTTGTGAGAAGATTATCTGGTGAATTACAAGTAGAGTTGATTACGAGAAAAATGTAAAAAGTTGTTTAAGTTGTCCTCTCTCCAAAAAAGGGTGCGTCTGTTTCAGATTATAAGTATAAGAAAGTATAAAGAAGTTACAGAGGTTTAGGCTTTACACAAAGAATAAGTTGTCCCCATACAGTATATTTTGCCCACTTTTATTGAGAATAGTGAACGAGACAGGAAAAGCAACCCGACTGTACCCGGTCTCCTCTGCAGTATGTGCAGTGTGTCTCCGTTTTTTGTGTGTCTCTGGCCCCGTATTCACTGCCACTACGTTCTCAGATTAAAAAGGATGGAGGGGTGACATGGGAGGGTGGTGGGGTTGGGGGTACATGAACAGGAAAGGGGTAGTTTCCATGGTGATGGGGAAGGAAAAGGACATGAGCGCCAGACACTGAAACTGAAAAAGTCATTAAAGAACTCTGATTAGTATTCACCTCCCCAAGCACAGGGTACAGAGAAAGAGAAAAAGAGAGAGGGACATATGTATGTATGGACGTGGAGGCCCTGGAAAGGGAAGAGAGCGCAGAGAGGTAAGGGGATGGACAGGGAAGGAGACGGGAGGAATGCAGGAAGATCAAAGACGTGCAAACCCATTGTGAGCAGCTTTTTACATGTGTGTCTGCATGCTGCGCAAATGGTTCAGCCGGACGCTTGGTTTATTAATGAGCATGTTTTAAAGCAGCAGAAGGCACAGAGTTCACTCAGCTCACATCTCTGCAGCCTGATCATGTGATCATGCACCAAGTCAGAACTTGGGCCCTTTTGTGATTGTAATGCTGTGTGTGTGTGTGTGTGTGTGTGTGTGTGTGTGTGTGTGTGTGTGTGTCTGCCTCAGGCGCATGATTGATTAGCCCTATAGAACATCAGTTTCCATAGAAACAGCTGCTCTGAAAAGCCAGCGGCTGAGGGACGACGTCTCGCTGTGTAAGCCGGTTGTGTAACACACAAATCTGGCCCTTAGGTGGCATTTTAATGGAGCCTCATTAGACTCTTATTGCATAATTACTGTGACGGAGTTTATGAAGCTTTATAAAACACCAGTCCTGACCATACAAATCCCTGTAAACCGCGTACCAAAGTGAATTACGATTATAACGTAGTACAGCAGGCATACAAACCCGGATGCAAAGTGGATGATATCAAATCAGGTACAATTGATAAGAATCTGAGACTAACTATGTTGCGAAGATAATTCCCAAAGTTTATTTCTTGCACTTAGTTTGACCTACATTACAACATTTAACAAATTGTTACTGATGCTGTATAGATAATGGAATATAATCTATATTATACAACTATATTAAACCACAGCTCTGACTGAACAGAAGGTGTTGATCAATTTTATAGAGGCACAGCCCTGACACCCAGCAGGGAGGCTTAATGATTATCACCATCACCTCACACCTCTGTAGCTGCTTAGTGGGGTTCCTCTGGGTACTCTGATTTCCCCCCAAAGTCCAAAGACATGCATATCACACCATGAAGTGTTATGTTCTTCTAAAATTAGAGCAAATAGGCAATAATTCTAATCATTTCTATTATTATTATTATTATTATTATTATTATTAGTGAATTTTCGCTAGCTAGTTTTGCTGCATTTGGGAGACACTATGCAATACATTATTTATGAAGGTAATATTTATGAAAGAAATTAAAAAGAGAGATAATGCCGCAACACAGGAGACACACACTCGCCTTTGTGTACAGGAGACGTGAGATATGTGTGCTGTGTGCGGGAAGCTGTTGCTTTTGCTACAACTGCTTGTATCTGCTACGCCCCTATTCTCCAATGGAGATTTATGAACTCTGTTATAACTTTATGGGACCCCAGACATGCAGATATGCAGTTGGTTGATGCCTGATCGGACCTTGTACTGTGAACGCCTGCACTATGAAGAGACGCTTTTTTCAAAACACAAAGTGAAACTGGTAGTGGAAGAAGCTGATGCTGCTTTAAGCTGAAATCAAACAAAATTCTAACAGCATGTAATACTTCTTGCCTCTTTTTGAAATGTATTTTCATTTACCTTGTTAATAAGAATGCCTGTATACCCTGTTTATCCAATTATTATTATAAAAAAAAACGAAAAGCATGAGGATGAAGTCATGACTGTGAAGATGGTAAACTACACAGTAAATAACGTGTAGTAAAACAAAAGGCGTTCAAGTCAAACTAAGACTTGTGATAAGATGTCTCATGAATGAAGGCGTAAAACTGATCGATTTAAGCACAGTGATATTCTTAGCTGCAGTCAAACACTTAAATGCTGCAAATATTTGAATGAAGCCTGTACGTCCATGAACGACGATCTCGGCTGAGGTGGCTCGGAGCCCACTGCAGTCATTCTTGTGAATATTCAGCCTGATCCTTGAAAATCGGTGGCTAAGTTCTTGCCAACTTGCAGAAGAGATGCATCTGTCTGTGGAAACTGTACGGACAATCATTCACTAGCACCACTTGCACGTTACAGGAACTCAGCTGGGAGTTATTGCCACATCCCCTTACAGTCGCGACCTCACTCCAAGCCATTTCGCCATTAAAAGAGTTTCTGGGAGGTCAGGGTTTCAGACGTGAAGCAGGCAGTGTGCTCATGGCTCTGGTACTGAGAAAACTTTCTTCCTCGATGGTTTCCAAGCACTAGTCAAACATTGGTATAAGTGCATAAGTGTAGCGTGGGACCATATAGAGAAATGAAGGGTGTGTTTACTCTCTATGCTCTGTTATTCTGAACGAATCAGCAGTCCCAGTTTGACTTGCAAGCATAAATATGAAGACGTGTCTTTAGAAAAGATGGCTGTGTCTAACATTTGCACATTATGTCCAGATTGTATTCCACATCAAAGTACATAGAACAGAACTAGACCATTATCTTCTAGTAGAGGTCAGGAATTACGCCTCGGCATTTAAGATTGTGTTCCGTCTTTGGTTAAAGCGACAATACGTATAAATCAACTGTATAATGTGTAATGTTGATCAGTATAAAGCTCTTGCAGACATACAGTACGTATAGGACACAAATGGGTGTTTTACTGATATCAGTAATTGTGGAATCTTGTAGGTCAGGTATTGTATGTTTAAAAACTATTGCTAGCATTGTGTGTTTGTTTGCAAGTGTATGTGTGTGTGTGTGTGTGTGTGTGTGTGTGTGTGTGTAGCGCTCTAGTATCTAGTAGACTGCTTTTTCAGAGTGTCTCCTACTCAGTAAAGCCTTCAGCCTCTGTGGGCTTGGTGAGAAAGCTTAAAAGCTTTGGCCCTTAATATTTGATGAGTCCAGTATGTTAAAACAATTAATATGAGGCTAATCCACATACTGCCCTGCAAATACATAATTAATATTTTAAAGCCAACGCATTATGATAAAGCCAGTAAATGAAGAGATGGGCTTTGGGGTTGAGTCGTAGGTCAGATTGATTTTCCCTGGAGTTTGCAACATGCAGAAAGTTGCTGTTACTTTCAGTAAATGAAAACAGAATTGCAACTTGTATGGTTTGTCTGAGCAAGGGTGATATGAAAAAAAAAAACCCATAGATTTATGCTGGCCATCAGTGACATAAACCAAAGTCCAAGTCCGTAAACTTTTTGGATAAAAAAAATGGGATGTTGTCAGATATGAAGTTTTAACAACTGCAGTTTTTGACACATTTGAAAATGCCTTCTGAAAGTGCGACCTGTCTGTTATACCTTTGTACAGTAGGTAGGATGACGATCTTGTGACGCTTGGGAATTTTCATCCTAACTCTGACCTTTTCACACCGGATAATCACAGGTGGGCGGTCACACCATGCTGCCGATCCGCTGGATGCCCCCGGAGAGCATCATGTACAGAAAGTTCACCACGGAGAGTGACGTCTGGAGTCTGGGTGTGGTGCTCTGGGAAATATTTACCTACGGGAAACAGCCCTGGTACCAGCTCTCCAACAATGAGGTAAACACACTCACATACACACATAAAGCCTTATATGTCTATTTATGCTTCAGCTCATTTCTTTTGATCTTATAGAAATTATGAATTTTTATGTACATTTTCTATGTACATTAGAGATCTAAACAATTTTCATTGAAACCCAGATATTAAAAAAAAAACATTTCAGGGATTCCAGGTGTGTGTGTTCACTCATTCTAATAGTTACTCTTTCTACAGTAACAACTTACAATTTGCCGGGACTTGTAAGGTGAACGCCCCACATAAGCTAAGCTTAATGATAATGGATTAAAAATTGTGGCGCTAAAGAAAATAAATAAATGAAATAAAAATCGAATAGTTGTTGATGTTGAAGGTTTCTGTATGGACATGTTTAACATTACTTGAAGGTGTTTTCTATTTCAGTGCTGAATGGGAAAATCTTCAGGATTAAGTGTGTGACTGTGATTTTCAGTTTCTCTTCAACATGAAAAGCTGCATTTCTGTTTCCTGATGTTATTTCTACGGGAAGCAAGAATCTAAAATAGAATCCTTATTCTAAAATAAGGATATATATATATATATATATATATATATATATAATTGCACTGTCCATATATAATTGCACTGTCCATGATCTCAGCAACCGGACATGCTTGGTATAAAAATGGAGCTTATTGAACCAGGAATCTGAAAAGCGTACATCATCCAAAATGTGACAAACTTGATCTGAAGTGAAAAAAACCTACATGCTGCTTGTTAATAATTGAAAATAGTAGCAGCTGACACATTGCTGTGGTATAACAGTAATAAAGCAATTTGATTCTAAAACACAAAAGATCAGCTTCAATTCCACTTTGCACCACACTATAGTGTTAGTCATTATTTTTCTATTACTTCTGTTCCTGACTTCCTGATTTCCTTCTGCGCTGCCTGTTCTGAATTAATTTACTTGAAGATACACTTTGGAAAAACAACAAGCACAAATCTCAACCCAAATGCAAGCTACTGTACACCTAATTATGAGAACCTTACTAACAATTGCCCTATTGTCAATTCACAGGTAATAGAGTGCATCACTCAGGGTCGTGTATTGCAGCGGCCACGCACTTGTCCGAAAGAGGTGTACGACCTGATGCTGGGCTGCTGGCAGCGAGAACCACATTCTCGCCTCAACATCAGAGAGATCCACACCCTGCTGCTCAACCTAGCCAAGGCCTCACCAGTCTACCTGGACATCCTGGGCTGATATAGAGTTTGTGTGTGTGTGTGTGTGTGTGTGTGTGTGTGTGTGTGTGTGTGTGTGTGTGTGTGTGTGCGTGTTCCCTTAACTGCACTCTATTGTCCTTTTCTCTTTTTCTCTTCTCTCTACCTCCCCACAATCTGTCCATCCTGCTCCTCCTCCTATTCTAAAAGTGTAGTGCAGTAGGCAGCAGGAGCCTCATTTATCAGTATTATTAAAGAAGGACTGAAACGTGACGCCAAAGACCTTCCATGCCGTCAGACCGCTCCTCTGCTGGCAAGACATTTACTGTACAGCCGCTAGAAATGTTACTGTAAATATCGTCTTCTCCAGAAATGCATCATTTCCAGGACTTCAGGAAGGCCTCTTCACATTCTGACTACTTTACGAAATGTAGAAAGGAAAGGACCACAGACGGTTCCCCATCTGCTTCTTCTTATTGGAAACATGCTCATATGTAATAAATACAGTTATAAAGCAAGATGTTTGACAGCAGCATAGAGATATAGATATCAAAGCGCAGTACGGTTGTACGGTTGTATCGTAGAGATTTTTACAGAACAATGTGCAGGGTCATAGTCCTCTGAGCCCTGAGAGCCTTCGAGGTTTGTCTTTATAGTGCACTACAGTGGGGCATATTGAGTCATTTGAGACAAGGCCATGCCCATGCTTCAATACGTTTAGCGCACATTTAGGACAAGAGCCCAATTACCCAGAGTGGCTGATTATGATGGGGTAGGCTAAATTATGACCCCGGCCTCCCTCCCTCCCTCCCTCCCTCCTTCCCTCCCTCACTCACTTGAATTATTACAGAGTTGAAGCAGTGATGTAGTACTCAAGCTAGGAGCACACAGCTGTTATGGTGTAATATATATTTCATTACAGTACTAATGTCTGCTATTAGCACCTATTCCCTATAGACTCATACAGAACGCAGATGGGATGGAAGGAAAAGAAGGAGGGGGATATTTTTCTTTTTTCTCTCTTTTTTCCCCCCAAAAACTCCAAACCCAATAACAAGCATGTGTATTGTATCATTATTGTATACAAGCCCCAGATTTCTATTCACCAATGCACATTTTTTTTACAATCACTAAAAAAAAAACCCAAACTCTTCAGCCACATGAAACCCAATACATTTTGTGTATCATCCACTTCTGCTTCATTATTAGGGAATTCATAATATGTTCTCAAACATAACACTGAGCGAAGGGCAAAGAGTGTATAAATTTGCACACCTGTACACCTGCTGTAATATATATATATATATACTGTATATTTATACACACTCACACACACATATATAAACACATACATATGGATGTGTTGTACTGTAAGTCACTGAGTCCTAAATTGTGTATACTGTTTTGATTTTTTTTAAGGCTTAAGCTGTAAAATGTTTTTACTGTGAGACACTTATTTTTATTTTTATTTTTATAAGTTATTATCTTTACAATGCTAATTTATTTTTGCCTGATTTTCGTCTCGCAGAAGGTATGTACAGAAGTGCACAAGTTTGACCAAAAATGTTATATCTAATGTTTTCCTCATGCTAGTGAGTTATTTTTTTGTGACTCGTACGTCAGAGTGAATGTGAAAAAATAAATAAATAAAAAAGTGTGAGAAGCTACCAAAAACTATTAACATCGCTAACAGTGGACGACAGATAATAGCTTTGTGTTAGCATGTTCTCAGCTAAATGCTTAGCTAGGCGCTTTCATTCGGTTTAGCTATCTAAATATTTTCTATCTATTTTTTTTTCCTTGCGGGCATGTTTTCATAGGGCTTATGACAGGTGAATACATAGCTGAGATGAGGAAGAACGTCTGTGTATTGTACAAGAATACAAGAAGAATATGAGGAATGAAAGCTAGCCTGCGCTAATCTCACTATTTGTAATGTATAGTGGAACGTAAAACTGTGAGTACATACAGGATCCCAAAAAAATAATAATGAAAAAAAAATTTTTTTTGACAAGACAGAACTTTTCAGTCTGTCTGCTCTAATCTTTAAATGTCTATAAGCTACTGTTCAACACGACCTGTATGACAAAGAGCTAGCCATTCGTTTATGTGAGGGGAAATGGCGGCCATGTTGCTTTTTCAAAAGCAGAGTTTACGTTCTACACATGGCTGAGGATGTTTCAGAAAAAAAAAAGTATACTTCATGTGTGTGTGTGTGTGTGTGTGTGTGGCTTGGTTTAGACACACTCAGTCACACATATCCTTTAATAAAAAAGGAGCAAAAAAAAAAAAAAAAAAAAGTTGTATTTTAGCAGGTCTGTTTATAGTATCAGCTGATGGTGTCAGACTCCATTCCTGTTGGACCACAGCTTAAAGAGATGTGTCTATTCCCTCTACTAATTATCATATGAGTGAATTAGATGTGTTAAATGTGAGGTAAAAAAAAAAAAGCTGTGGCTCTACGGGACCTGGTGTAAACAGCTACACGCTCAAGAGCAAGAAACCTCATCAACAGTGACCTTTACTGTTCCCATACCATCAAATGCGCTCAGTGACGTTGAGGCAATCATGATACATTGTATTTAATAAAAGTGTCATGCCTTACCAAATTTGTGTGTGGGTGTGTGTGTGTGTGTGTTCAGTTACAGTAAATCACCTTAGTCAATACACGTCTGTGCTGAAGGCCTAAATGACATGGCTCTAGCCTATTGACTGAAAATCACATTCAGTCTTGACTGACAGCTTTGTTCTTTATGTATTATTGACTGGCGACCGAAAGCAGTGGATTAAAAAGACTAACCAACTGTCTTTTAGATATATGACTGTCAGTGTAACTGAGCATCAGTTGAAATACACAGAAATGTCTGTGATACGGAACAACAAAGTAAAGAAAATAAATACTTTGAATAAGTTTGGGTACTATGTGAAAAATGTACAGAATAACTCAAAATGTGCGACTAGCTGAGCGAGCGTGATCAGAATTGAAAGACAGCACCAAAATGAAACAGATGACACAACAAGAGAACAGACAACGCAACCACAGAACCCATTCACTCGGACCTGAAGGAGCAGGCGATAAATGAACAACACATGTGCATGCGGGTTGCTGACTAGCACATGTTAGTCTAAGAGATTACAAAAAACAGCAATCTTGCAGGATTGAAAAGAGTAAATATAGAAAAGGGAAGAAAATATAATAATAATAATAATAATAATAATAATAATATATATACAGTTTATACAGTATATATATATATATATAATATTTTTTAATAAAGGGAAATGTAAGCATCAAGTAATCTACTATTGCTTTTTTATTCAAGATTTATTTTATTTATTTATTAAAAGCAATAATACTGTTATTTTAATATATCACTTTATGTGACATGGGAACACAAAAAACCCACTCAACCTGAATTATGTAAAATACTATATGTAATATTGTGCAAAAGTCTTGAAGCCACCCCGTATTTCACCCCGTAATTCCATATAAAATTGAATTAAATAATGAAGATTAAATAAATACAGTAGGAACAAATGTTTTACTATAATAAGCTACAATGTGTCTAAAAATACAATTTAGATTTGGGTGTTTATATACCAACCTCAGCAACAACCTCATTTCCCCCTCTCGTCTGTTCCAACCACTCAGCATTCAGCATCACCAGTATTCAGTAATCACCGGCCTGATCATCTGTCATCATCTGCACCTTTTTCTCACTGGTTCATGCCTTAAGTGGCTTGAATGATTTATAGGTCTCTGTGTGTCTTACAAACAAACAAACAAACAAACAAACAAACAAACAAACAAACAAACAAACAAACAAACAAAGCATTCCTCTGAAACTGCTCAGGTACAGAGACTGGTCTAAAAAATCCTTCAGGAAGCCTGGAGAACTATTCCTCAATAATACATTAAAAATACAAGAAAGACTGGCTCTTTAGAAGCAAGATATGATATGAAACGTGATGCTTTTCCGATAGATACACATTTTTGCAGTTCCTGATTTTGCACTTATAGACTTATAAAATGAACAGATTTAAATTTACATCAGAAATCATGATTTTTATCTGGGACTTATGTTTATTTAGAATTCTCGTGAACTCAACCCTTACTTAGGAAATGAAGTCTTACAAACACACTGATATGAAAATTAAGAAAAACTAAAAAAAAAAAAAAAAAAAAGTTTTGAATTTGTAAAATGTTTTTCGTTTTGTGATGTATTTTTAAGTAACTTTAACTAATGAGGAATGAGTGGGAATAGTGGGAAAACTGTCCCAGAGAAAAAGTGATCTCCATTTATATTGGTATGGGTATGAATGAATGATGTATGTAAAATTCAAATATACATTGAAATGTTACCTAAATTGATATCTAATGTGCATATAGATATACAGTATAGAATAGAAATCACTTTATAGAAAGAAAAAAAAACTATGTACGACATATTGATATTTCAGCTTTTTAAAAAATGTTTTATGACCATTTCTACAGACTACAGTAAAACCCACTAAAATGCTAATAGTACATGATAGAATATATTAATACAAACTATATTACAAATACATACTGAAATAACATTTTACAGTTGGAAATTTGTCATTCTGATGACGCCAACACTGTGTAATGTCTCCTTTAAAACACATAGCGACAGTCTGCAAAAAAATCATTCATTCACTCAATTATTCCATGTCTTCAGGCTTCCAGACTATTACTACACCCCAGATGTAAACCTGCTGTAATATTTGGTGCACTGATGTCGAAGATCACCGCTGGCTAACATCCAGACTCTTAGCTTTGACAAAGTGTACAGAATAATAAAGAACATAACCGGCCATGCGAAATCTTTTAAATGCAAAGCCTGGTGACTTTTGTCTGCATTTCCTCTCTGACCAGTCAGACAGGTGTTTAAGATGCTGCTCTGTTCAAGAACTGTTCATAAAGAAACACAGTTAATTTCTAGAACTTGAACAGCATGAGAGCAATAATTACTTCCTGTGTTTAAAAAAAAAAAAAACACAGAACAGCATGTATAGAACACAAGAGTATGTGATACATATGATGTCTTTCCATAAACATAGTACTTAGAGAAAGCCCTAATGGTAATAATGGTTTTATTAGTGTTAACATTTGTTTTTAAGTAGACCGCAAATTCACATTTTGTTTTCATTTTTATTAAAGAACACGTCACATTTTATGGGTTTATAGTTAATGTTGAAGGCATGCACAGTGATGTAGTGGTTATCACTGTCACCTTGCACCTCCAGGTTTCGATTTCCTCCTTGGGTTTGAGGTGTTTTTTATTTATTTATTTATTTTCCCACAATACAAAGACCATTGTTAAAAGCGTTATATAAATAAAATTGAATTGAATTGAACGTCCAGATGAGGCTTATTGCTGTTCCATAATTGCCTTGGTGTGTGAATGAGTGTATGAGTATGTGTGTGTCCTGCAATAGATTGGCACCCTGTCCAAGGGTGTACCCCACCTCGGGCCCCAAGTCTCCTGGGTTTAGAAGATGAGTGACTGAGTGAGTTACTGTTGTGGAACATCTGTAAAAACCAGTTGGAAACACTTGTCACTTATGCTATAACAGCTATAAACAGTCATTCCATCACCAACCACTATTTTTCCCCTGCCAAAGATATATATTTATATATATATATATATAAAACGTTCAGCTTGTCATGTTACGGAGTAGTCATCTGTTCCTAAAGACTTTTCTTAGCTGACCGTTACAAAGCACGGACGTCAGAAACTCTTTGTAAGTTGTTATCATGAGGAATAATACTGTATTAGAATGAGCGCATTAATATAAAATTTTAGATTGTATTACAGCTATAGCATTACTCTCAGAACTGATGTTGTATGAAATTAATCAACACCACCAATTCAACAGTGCTGTAGGGTTATAAATATAATAAATATAATAAGTTTACAAGTGTAGTGCATAATTTGTTTTTCAACATTATTATTCAAAAATTGTGTAATTCTGCTCATTGTGCGCAAGATACAAGGCTGGTGGTATAAATAATTAGCCAACATACTCATCTAGATGAAGTAGAAAAAAAAAAGAGTGAGTGTACTGATCAATCAGGCGATCAATGAGGTTGTTTTGACACTGTACATTAAGCCCTAAGTAATTGCCAGAGGGCTAAATGCTTTTTAAAAAAAACACAGCCAATGGCCCTCTGTTGTTTTCCCTGGATGTAGAGCTGAATTCTCTGTGGAGCAGTAAGTGTTTATGTGTGCTTCTTTGTGTGTGCATGTGTGTGTGTGTGTGTGCATGTGTGTTTGAGATAGAGATGAACAAATCCTACATCCATCTTCGTTACAAATTTTGCAAATGAAATCACAAAATACACAGCTTACAAATGTTGACCATCCATTAATATACTGATAGTAATTGGTATCCAAGGCTTTTAGGTTGTGATTAGCATGTGTCACAGCGAGGGAAGGTGAACAAGGTCAGTGTGTTTGCAGGCGAGGATGGAAGACCTGAAAGGAACCAGAGGGGAAAACATAAAAAGCTTTGTTCCTTTCAAAAAAAAAAGAAAAAAGAAAAAAAAAAAGTCTCTCATGAAAATTTAAAGAGGAGAGCTGGCTGCTGCTCTTAACGCCAACACATCCCGGGTTTTAACTCGGCCAACTCCGAGGTGTTACTGTGAAGCTGCGGGCAGCCTGGAGCTTGTGGTCAGTGGTAATGTTTAACAGCAATAAATACAGATTAAATGGTGAACTCTAGGGTTTATGTATAAGGGGGGGAAAAAAAAAGCATCTAGAGGGTATTTCCCCGACCACAAAGAGGCCTCCTATTGATAAGGGGTGACAAACTGATGTCCTGCGATTTAAAACATACTGTAAGCAACAGCACTGGAAGTACAAGTCCTGGAAATACACCATAATATCAAAAACAACATTAAAACCATAAACATTAAAGCCACTAAGATTCTGGGTTCCCTTTGTGCAGCTCTGGCCCCTTGGAGTGTGGCTCCACATGGCCTCTGAGGGATCTGCTGTGGTGTCTGGCACCAGGCCGTTGGCAGCAGATCCTTTCAGTGATGTGGGTTGCGGGGTGTCTGTGGATCAGACTTGTTTGTTTGGTGCATCCCATGGATTCTCGATCTCGATCGATATGGGATCTGAGGAATTTGTCAGCCGGGTCGGAGGCCTTGGGCATTTTGCCTACTGGACCGAGTGCGCGGCAGACTGGTGTGCACTGGGTGTTCTGGTGCTTTTCTATCCAGCCTGGACTTTTTCTGCAATTTGTGGCTTTTCTGTGGAACTGGACTAAATGAATGGACTACCATCCTTTCACCAGTTTGCTGGTGTATAGTTGATGATCAATGTTGGTGTTGATCAATGGTGTTGATGCTATGGCTGTTCGGTGTAACTGTGAAGATGCGAAAAGGTGTTCAGGGGAAAATGGGAAGTAGTAGCTTCCCATTTTCAAATGTCAGACAATCACATTTGGCCTTTTTAAGCAATAAGCTTAAAGTTCGAATAGAATCTCTTTTTTAAAGATTACAAAGAGTATGGGTGATCATTTTAGCACATATCCCTTTATTGAGAAAGATAAAGAATTCACAATTCCTTACATAACTCAAATAGCCACTCATAAGCAGAAAAGCATCTCATAACCCATCAAATCCTTACAAGAACAGGTATCTCAGGCTATAGGGGGGGAAGAGGCGCACCAAAACTGGACAATTGAAGTAATTGAAAAAAACATTGCTGGATCTTTTTCTTTTATTTTCGGCTAATCGGTTTTGGTGAGGGCGGGTATTCCTGTTAAAGTGTCAATCATGTATATGAGTGATTCCAAAGGGTATTGACTTTATGACATGAGGAAAGAACTAAAAATGGGTCACATGACAAAGACTTCTCAAAATAAAAATGTCAAAATGGGTTTTAAGTGCACTTGTCAGGGAAACTTGATATGACTTATTGTCATTTCATACGATTGACATGGTATGACTTTCTCTCATGCCTGTTTCATTGTGAGATTAAATTGTATAGGTTATTTATTAAGGGAACTTATGTACTGTAGTTAGCGATTGTAGTCCTATTAGAATGGTCAAGTAAACAGGTTTCCGTTCCTTTCATAGCACCATCAAATGTGAACATTCCAGATTGTGGTCACTGAACATGCATTACTGTTGCAGTGCATCAAGACTAGGATGAAAAACCCAGGAGTGGTTCTTTACCCATCCGCTGCGGACAGTTATATGCTGACTTAGGACAAAAATGTCTAGTACATGTGGTGTTATTTTAAGCACTGCAGCAACATAAGAAATCGTACATGCTATGACGGCATTAAATCAGCTTTATATTTCACTGGATATCCTACTGTACAATGTCGTGACTCCCTGTAGCCTTAGATTCCTGATAGCCTCAAAAAGCTGAGTAGGTCTTTCTGTCATTAGTCCGATCCAGTGTCCATGCTCAATATGTTAACTAAGCTTAAGAGTACAGGATCTCGTTTTATCGACAGGGGTCACAGAACTAGATTTCCTTTCCTGTATACAGTACTGTGTTTCTCATGGCCAAACCTTTACCACACAAGCACACACACATACAGTATACTGTACATGCACACATTCGTTAGTCATACCCCACCACCCACCCATCATCTTAACACATTAATAATTCAAGGTACGGATAATCAGTCAATAACCCTCTTTCTTTGACAATTAAATAATTCACTCGTCCATAAAGACTCGGGATATGTTGTTTGAAATGTTTTTTTTTAATGTTTTATTATTTATTAAAGTTTGTAATAGGACAACATATGAGGTGTGTTCAAGTCAATCCAGGACTTTTGATTGTGCAGAATAACAGAACACAGTTACAAGAGTAAAAGTTCCCTTCATTTCTTTAAAGGATCCCCTGCTACACTAATGCATTTATCCCAGGGTCTCACTACTGCTTGGATGCCATCAAGTTAGAAAGTGTTCTCAGGACACTGGAGCCATGATCGGACGAATGTTCGCGGAAGTTATTGCAGTGGGCTCCAGGCTACCTCGGCTGACGTACGGTCGTCCTTATAACGTTTGCATCTTTCAAATGTTTTCCTGCGGCTCATCACTGTACTTTGCTTCCAGACTTCTGTAAATGTCAATCGGTTTTACACCTTTATTCACGGGACTTGTCATCAGTCCCAGTTTGTTTTGAGTGCCCCTTGTAGTAATCATGTGTCCACTAGCTGATAATTGCAAAGCATAAAAGAAAAAAGAAGTCGTTCAGTTCAGTGTAGGGGGCCACATCATTTTGAATGGCTGGTAAAAATCCTAATTCAAGACGCTAATAATTTCTGCAACTAGAGTAAGGAATAAAACACAACAGGACAAGCTGTTCTCCAAAAATAATCAACAACAAGGAGGCGTGGCGTGGACATTCTGAAGTGGAATTATTGTTACTTTTTTCAGCATGTCCTGAACTTTTTTTTCTCCTCAAAAGCAATTTGAGATTATTTTATTGTCAAAGTTCTTACACATTACGTAACATTTAAAGTTGTGGAACATGTGTGAAGGTTGTTAGAGAGTTCGATAGTGTTAGAGCTGATGTTATAGCAGTAGTTCTTTCACCAACCTTTCTTTTCTTTCTAATTCTTAAATTTAAGACAAAACAAAAATGCAGCTCGTCATGTTACTGAGGAATTGGAACAAGCAAAACCCTAAAAGAAAATTGAAGGCTCCTTCCACAAATGTTGGATGAACATCTTCCTGCAGAAAGTTTCAACATATTAGTAATCAGCTTTTCATTTAGTCATTTATTATAAGCCTCAGATTATTGTGGAGCCTCTGGCAAAGGAGTGCCTTTGTAACTTGTAAAAAATGTGCATTATTATACATTTATGATTGAGGAAAATTACACCAAGAACTTGTGGTATGGCATAAACACATACAAATGTCATTTAGAATATACAGTATATGACTTAATGGATCTGCTACTGACAGCTTCCTGCCAGATACCACAACATACCTTCAGAGGTCTAGTGGAGATCAGTGTACAAATGTCCAGTGTCCAAATGTCCAAATGAAAAAAAAAATTTGGATTGCTGATATAAGAAATCATACTTGTGGTGGGTTGTGAAGGCTCACTTAATTATTCTCTGTTCGGTTTCTTAAACATTACCTCAATATTGCCTCAAATATTAACCTACAGAGCTCTTAAACCGACATGAAAGGAGAAAAAAATCCTGCACAAAAAAAATATGCAAAAAAAAAAAAAAAAAAAAAGAAATCTAGGTGACTTATACAGTATACGTCCAGTCCAGGTTATTCTTCAATTGCTAGAAAACTAGTTACATATTGCAGAGCAAAGTAACCTGGGACCCTTCCAATCAGTAGTCCAATGGTTAACCACTGAGATCCCTGACCCAAAAATCATGATGGGTGGTCCCATCTTCTTGGGGTTGAATGCCTCATCTTTACTCCTTCAGACCTACCCCTGGTCCAAACTATCCTACAGATTTACATTTACAGTATTTGGCAGACACCCTTATCCAGAGCAACTTATATTTTATCTCATTATACATCTGAGCAGTTGAGGGTTTAGGGCCTTGCTCAAAGTGGCAACTTAGTGGCGCTGGGGTTTAAACCTGGGACCTTCCAATCAGTAATCCAATGGCTTAACCACTGAGCTACCCCTGACCAAATGCTTACCAGGGGTAGGTTATGTGCACGTGAGACACGTGACACCAGTTGACTGCATCTTTTCGAACTGCTGCTCACCCACTATTGGGTAGGAAAGAGCCTTCCGCCACACAGACGCCCATGATTAGCTAATCATGGGCGATCTGCTCTCTATACTCAACAGGAATTGAACTTGTGATTTCCGGAAGACAAGGCGAACGTGTTTCTGTTGCACCACCTGAGAGACCCAATAATCCTAATCTAATATAAACTGGCTATATTGTCATGTACCAGATGTGCACTGAAGGACATCACAATGAAGGTTACATTGAACCAGATCTGCACTCACCCACAATGCAACAGTATGTATATAATTTCAATTATAAGACCTTTGAAATATTTCGAATTTGTGTGGACATCAAATTTGTATTTGTAGTATATTAGTAGTAGTATACTGTAGCAGTGCTCATATGGAAGCATTTAGATGAAAACAATGAACAGTGTGCACATAAATATAGCTCTCTGTGTGCATTTGGATAATAGCTTTGAGTGTGTATGTGTGTGTGTGTGTGTGATAGAGCTAGATGAGTACTAGTGTCTGTCTCTCCTGGCGTCTGGTATCTCTGACTCGGACTCCACTTTAATCTCACTAGGGCGTCAGACATCAGCGGCAGGTCAATGAGAAGGATTTTTTTTTTTTAAAGACACATAGAGTGTGTATGTGTTGTCATAAAGTCAATTTAATCTTTGTGAATAAAGTATAATTTTTGAATGTATATGTAAAGAATATAAGACGACAAGGTGTGCTGTTATACAGTAGATACATAATCAATAACAGGGTGATGATGCTGTTAACACACTGACTTTGATAAGCCACCTATAAGAGTAAGACCACAGCAATTTTGGTCACAATTATCTATCTATCTATCTATCTATCTATCTATCTATCTATCTATCTATCTATCTATCTCTCTCTCTCTCTCTCTCTATCTATCTATCTCTCTCTCTCTCTATCTATCTATCTATCTATCTATCTATCTATCGGTGTTATAGGTGGCTTATCAAAGTCAGTGTGTAAACAGCATCACCACCCTGTCATTATATATATATTTGGTAGACAGATGTCATCAGATAAGGCTTATATCATGCGCAGTGTCTCCATTACACATCACACAAACATAAATTTTTTGTTACTATAGAAATGATAATGTATTAGAACGAACGATTAATATAATCATGATTTATATGCAGCACTCAGCTGTGATGTAAGTTATATTACGTATCTGGCAAAGTGTATGCACTGCATTTGTTTTTTTGTGTGTGTGTGTGTGTGTGTGAAAGAAAGGTTAATCAGGCGTCTGCTGTGAATGCAGCTGGCTTAGAGGACCAGCTGGGTTTTGTTGCCTTTTGTTCTTGAGCTCTAAAGAACGGAGGGATGAGTAGAAAGAGAGAGGGGAAGTGACGGAACTGAAAGCCCCAAGCTTTCATTTAGCATTCTGACTGGGGATTAACATTCCATCATTGCTCTGCCTCAGCACTCTCCCTCGCTCCTTCCCGAAATCTTCACCTCTCATCTCATCAGCGGGAACTGGACGAGGTTTTGTAGTGGTGCTGGTTTGGCAAGGTCGAACATCTTTCGGGTTTTAAAGTCTTTCTGTTTTTTTTTGTTTTTTTTTAATTCTGAACAAACCACCACATAGTATTCAAGCTACAACCCCAATCCTCGTTGTTCAAAGCTGCCCCAGCACAGCTTGTGAAATTGTTTCAGAGTCGTGTTTACTTTAGGATTTCTGATTTTTTTTTGTATAGTGGTGCTTTAAAGTCACTGAACTGCCTATTTACTTTAGGGGTAGAATGCTTTTTATATTCTTAAGCTTGTTTGTACTGGAAGATATTCAATCAGTTCTGTTGTAGCTTCAAACAAGCGAACTCTATGATAGCTTTAGGCTAAAACCGAGCTTGGCCCTTTTTACTTTGTTTGTAATCCTCATCCTTTATCATCCCACGCTAACTGACATTTCCATTCACTTAAAAATAATTAAATGAATTGAAATCATTTATTACTGATGTATGTCCATGCTCTCTTTAATATGTTTTAATCCTTTAACATTAACTGCAGCTCCACTAAAAATGCACGCAGCTTTTGTTTTTCTGAGTATTTCCAATAAAGTGCGCTAGTTTTTATTTGTTAACCAGCTTGTATTCTTTGTTACTGTATTTGTCTCTAACATTTAGCTAACTGGGATATTTTCTAATATTTTCTGGAATTTGGGAATTTTCACTCATTTTGGTTAAAATATGTGGTTAAGATCCTGAGGAGATTCTTTAATATTGACTAGCATTGGACATTTCCACTCATGTTAGCAAGCTAGCATTGACCATTTCCCCTAAATATTACATTTAATATCCTCTTATCTTATATTTGAGTAATTTAGCTCATTCTAGCTTGAATAGATGTTCTCTAACAATAAATAATCAGTTTGATTTAGGGATATTCTGTAACATTTGGCCAGGAATTTTCACTCATATTGATTAGCAAGTTTTCCTCTAGCTTAAACTAGCTTTGTTGGGCACATACTTCGATATTGGCTTGTATTTGGGAATTTTCACTAAAGTTATCTGCCTATCTGTGATTGTTTTTCCTAATATTAAATGACTACAGTGGTACCTCGGGATACGAATTCAACCTGTTCCAGAGAAGAGGCGAAAAAAATATATATATTTTGTGAAATTTATATTGCGAATGCATTTTCCCATAGGAAATAATGTAAATGCATATAATCTGTTCCAGCCACCCAAAAAATATTACCAATATGACCAATTTCCATTGCTATAATCATATTTTTTCTATGAAAGAAAACAATCAAAACATTCAAAAAATAAATGTAAAGAACAGAAATACAGAACTACTAATACTTAACCTTAATTTATGATTCCTCTTGGCACCGGCTGCTTTAAGTAACGCCCTAATTACCGGAACCGATGTTCATATGCGAGGAAAATTTCTTGCAAAATTTCCGTTTTAAACGCGAAAATTCTTTAGTCAGGGCATTCGTTCATTAGTTGGTCCATGTACAGGTATGCCAAGGTACAATTGCACTTTAGTTTGCAGGTATTTTCTTACTTTTCCCTCATGTTGAGATTTAAACAACTTTTACCTCACAATCTCTCTCTAATTTAAGCTCGAATAGTTAGCTTTGATCAATTCTTTCCATTACCAGTGACACAAACGACTGAAAAGAATTGCTCTAGCTGCCGTGTAGAACTTTGACATGGAATAGTATTATTTCACATTTCATTTATGCATTTTATCATGCTATACCAACAGGTGGGTTTAACCACATTACTTTTGTTCTATAAATTCACAACACAGACAACAACATGCCAGTTTCGCTTATATATTTATTACCTTCACTTCAGTCAGAGGTTGAACAGTCATTTTTAAAACCGAAAAAAAAAAGAGAGAAAAGTTTGGTTTGGTTCTCCCATATACATTTAAGCCATATCCATACGTACTCATACATTCACATATACACAGAAAGCAGGTACTCCAATGAAAAGAAAAAAAAAACTTCAAACAAATAAAATAAATTATAACGCGACATTCAAGAGTCATGCACTTATTATACAAACACGACAGAAATAATTAAAATGAAAGTGTCCTTTTTTTGGTTGGATTCTTTCTTTTTTTTGTGTGTGAAATGGTGCAAATGGCTGCAAAATCGGACCCTGACCTGTGCGATATGATCCGTTACTATAACCTGTTCACACTGCTGAGCTATCAAACACCAAATACACAAGTGATATGAAGATAAACTTGGTATTACTTATTATTCCTCACACTGAATCGCAATGTGAAGCATGGTGGTTGGTGTGCAATGATTTTTTTTTTCTTTATGCCATGCAATACTGTAAAATGTGTTCCAATAGAACATGATTATAATCATACGTACAGTATAATGAACGATGTGATATAGTGTGAATGCTTTAAGGTTTCAAACAGAGCGATGGCTTCACCATGTGAACTTTGATGTGAACTTACTGAAATGTAAAACGTCAACTTGTAGCACCTTTAATTTGTTCTTAACGACTTGAGACTGCTAAGGCGTTTAGCAATATTTAACATCTAGTTCATTACTAGCTAACAGCTGGATTTTACATTCTGTCCAGAAATTTTTATGTATATCTGGTTGTGTGGTTCAGCCATCTTCCAGTTGAGTACTTTTATCTTATTGTAGTGTTAATATGTTTATGGTATCTAGTTTGGTTGATCGCACATATATGAGGTGCTGATTAGGATCCAGGTAACTGCTACCCAGACGGGACAAGACGTTTAATTAGTGTACACTTGTATCAGTAACTAGCACTGTTATTATTATTATTTTTTTGTATTTGGTAGATTAGGTCGTGTGTTAAATTTGGTATGGACGAGATAGGTTGCCTATCCCTCAGGTAAGTGAGTCTTGGTGGCTAAATTCAGGGTCCGAATTGAGATCCACGTGGGCAGGCTCGAGCTCGTTCTCCTCGTCACTCTCTGCGCTGTAGTCCACATCTTCTAAAAAGGCAGGTTCGTCTTCCTCCATGACATAAGTAGTGGGGCTGGGGGATAAATACACACATGAATACATTATTGACAGTCAGTCACTTTATCACTTGTTAAGAGGCAAAGGTCATGTTACAACGGACCTGGATTTGGCAAAAAGCTCTATATTTTTGTACGCATGTATTGTGCATGATATACTGCATCAAGCTTCATTATTTGGGTTTCTTTTTTGGTTTTATATTTGTGTACATGTATACAATATACTGTAGTTTATACAGCTGACTTTTCTTTTCTAATTATTCATTATAAGCTTGTAATCATCCATTAATTTTCAATAACTTCAGCACTAACAGACATATTCAGCTGCAAGGATAAACAGGTTTATATCGAGGGACTTATTCAATTAATAGCATTAATAGCAATGGTATGTTAGTAGTTCCATGTAATTCCAAGACTAAACTGCATTCTAAAGACTTGTAAGAAAAAGTTTTCAGACATGGGAATTTTGCTTTGTTGTTTCTTGATAAGGGCATGCTGTCTATTTGTCTTATTATCATAAAAAGCCATAAAGCACGTTCCTTTACCTCCTTATATAGTGACATACAGCATACTGTAAATGAAAGCAGGAACTAATCTGTGTCACGGAAATTAAACTGATGTAGTTATAAATGGTTAAAATGTCATGTATATATCTTTTTTATATTCAATGCAAATTATTATTATTATTATTATTAAATTGTCACCAAATTACTTCATTGTGTGTTATTGGAAGTTACTCAACCTATAGTACAATATCCTCTTGCTTTTCATCCCTTTACCTATTAAATACAGGAAAAAAAATCTCAAAACTTTCTGTTTTATTAGAAACCAATATTCATTTCAATGTAAGGGGGAAAAAAAAGTCTAAAACATAAAAATAAATAAATAATCAGCGAATTAACTAACCTTACGCAGTCGACTCTGTTTAACTGAGTAAAGAAAAAAAATAATAATCACAGTTCACGTATGATTAATTGTGCAACCCTAATAACATCAATGTACAACGTTAGCTGTAAATACAGTCTGATGTATTCGTTTGAACATGACGTGAATGCTCAGCGTTTAATTAAATTATACTCTGTCCACTCTGTTAACATCACCACAATGGTCTAAAACCAAAAGTGGCTCTAGATCGTACAGCGGTTTAAAAACCTCAATACATTTCTCGTCTCTCTCTCTCTCTCTAATACAATAACGTGATGATGGTTTTATGGCTCTCTTGTTCAGCAGTTAAATGGTTTAATGTTTTTGCGCATTCCACGTGGCCCGGTGGTTTGGCTGGTTTCAGTGGCTTTTTAATGGTTTTAATGGTGTGAGGGGGTGAGAAACTGGATCCCAACGAGACGCGGGGAGGCAAGGGGGGCCAGACGCTGGGGGCCGCCTCAAACCGGATTAGCGGCCTTTCGGATCAGGTGATTAGACGGCTGTAATGAGGAGAGTGGCTAGAGTGCTTTCGCTTACTTCACTCAAGTGCGTAGAGCCCAGTGTGACTGAGAGCTCCTCAAGTAGTGCCGGCCATTAGAAGAGGAATGGAGAAGACATGAATGTGTGTGTGTGTGGTCATCCATTAAAGAAGTAAACAAGCTGGGAGGAGCAGAGGTGCGTTCTCAAGAAGCTTCTAGACACTGATATCATTCGAGATATTACTGTCATGATTGTTTTTTTGGGGGGTCATGGAGATTTTAGGAGCGTTTCACTTAATGGATTCTTTTTTTTCTTAACATACAGTACATACTCAATGTTCTTTAAAAGAAATTACTGATTTATGAGTCAATAGTAAAAATATGCCTGTCTTCTATCACATCGACTCATCGTCTATACCGCTTTATCCTGGATACAGGGTCGCGGGGGGGCCTGGAGCCTATCCCAGGAGACTTAGGGTATCCATCCCAGGGCACACACACATACACACTCCCACTCTACAGGCAACTTGGAAACGCCAATGAGCCTAATCTCCCTGTCGGACTTGAACTTTCAGTAGTTTTTTTAAGGGGCGTGGAATAAAAATGCTTGAATTATACATGTGCAATATGATGAGAAGATTTTTTTTTTATTGTTATCCTTTTGACCTTTATTAACCCTACCTCAACCAAAACTGTCTAGAGGATAAAATCTCTTTTTGTTTTAGAGCATTGCAGCATCTTAATGCTTTAACCGCGAGAGATGCAAGTTCAGCCATCATCAATCTGCCAAAAAAACATGTTGCTCATGCTGCTTTGTGTGTGTGTGTGTGTGTGTGTGTGTGTGTGTGTGTGTGTGTGTGTATGTGGCTTAGTTTGGATCCACTATTTCCTCCAGTAAATGCAAAAGTGTCTAGTAAATGCAGCCAAATGTGTTTGAGACAGAGTGTGCGAGTGTGTGTGTGTGTGTACCAGGTGACGTTGCAGCTTGTGTCTATTAAATCGCTCTCCACATCCAGCAGGTGTGTGTTGTGATTGCGCAGCTCCAGGGGTGACGTGTGGCGTCTCAGTCTGAGCAGAGCCACACAGAACTGAGCTCCCATTTCCTCCAGCTCCCTCGTGCCGATCTGGAGACCCTACGCACACACACACACACACACACACAATCAAACAGTCCAAAATTCCTGACAGAAAGCTGAACTAATGCAGGTTTCAGCAGCTGGCTTCCAAAGATTCATCACAAATCATCACCCCAAGGGTGTGTGTGTGTGTGTGTGTGTGTGTGTGTGTGTGTGTGCACAAAAGCATTGCACCTCTCACTGCGCAAAGCTTCAGCCATGTTGCTTTACTCTCTCACTGGGAGCCATTATCTGTGAGAACACGCAGAATGAGTCACTGATTTAGAGACCCGAGATCTCAGCATGGGCCGCGCTCTGCTCATCTACTGAGCTACAGCGCCATCTACTGACCGAACTCTGCCTTACATATCGCCCCCGCGTTATCTCCGAGTGAGTGTCGTTCTCACACCATCTTCTTCTCCCATGTCGCCCCTGTCGTCGCACCCAGTCCAGGAATTTTAACTCAGGGTCACGGACAGTGTTCGGTGTTTTCTGTCCCGAAAAAAAAAAGAAAAGAAAAGGAATTCGGAGCGAGAGAGAAGAACGCTGACGCAAATAAATCTTCCTGAATCGAAATCCCAACACAGGGAAGCGATTTTTCGAAATGTCTTCATATATTCTAATTTATCATTTCACCGCTTAAGCCTAAACAATGTGAGCTTCAGATGAGCCTGGGATTGGTTTCAAGTCAAAGCACCGCAACTCCCCGGGCGTATGAAGATCAACATAGAAAGCGCCCACTGGGATAAGATCATCCTGCATGCTCTGAAATTTGAAGCATTTTTATACTTGCACTCTTTTCCCAGACCTGAGGCAATCTCCAGGCAGAGTTCAGGACATTTAGTCAAGAAACAAAACGAAACCAATCTCACCGGTATGTGGCTGGTTTTAAGTTCGCTTGGCTGTGGAGTGCACCGTGTGTCAGAGGGATCCTCCGGGCATCCAACACTCTGACCGGCTGAGCTCGTAGTATAACTTGGAAGAGGAGTCGTGGTCTGTCGAGCTCTGGGCCTCATTAAAAAAAAAATCAAATTCTTTCTGCTTATGAGGGACGTTCAAGTCAAACCGTGACTTAACAGAACATATTCCCACTAGCGCTTTTGAGCCATGATCAGACTATCTGCTTCACGTAGGTAGGTGAAACCCTGGGCCCCCAGGAACTCCTTTAATGGCCCAATCTTGGAGAGAGGGGATGTCGCAGCGGAGTTCCTGAAATGTGCATGATTCGCACAGACAGATGCGTCTCTTTTGCAAGTCGGCAACAATTTATCCATCGATTTTTAAGGAGAAGGAGTTCCACTATCTGAATGTTCACTGCAATGACTGCAGTGGGCTCCAAGCCACCTCGGAAAACTTTCTACCTTGGTATCCTTGGTATCTGCGATAAGTACATTAGAGTAGCAGGGGGATTATACAGTATCAAAAGTCCCGCTTTGATTCGAACACCCCTAGTATTTGGAAGAAGTCAGCACTTTGTAACATTTCCCACCACAGGAAACTCCTCTGGATTTAGAAAGTCTTCGCTGTAACATGACAAGCTGCCCTGTCTGTATTGTTAGTTTGAAGGAAGAGGGGAGAAATAAGGAATCTGATATAACCCAAATAACGGCGAGTAAATACGTGAAAAAGGTAAATATACATGAATTAAAAAGGCGGCAAGCTATGTCATGTTTGAATTAGTTGTTTTGGTCATAAACCATAAAGGCAAAAAGCTTGAGTACAGTTACACACTCTCTCACACACGCACGCACGCACTCTCGCACACGTGCACGCACTCTCGCACACGTGCACGCACTCTCGCACACGTGCACGCACTCTCGCACACGTGCACGCACTCTCACACTCAGGTACCTTGTATTTGCCCTGGTCGCAGCCGCACAGCGTGCTCTCCATGGTGTAGCTGCGCTGGACGCCGATCTCCTTCCACACCACCACTCGCGCCGTCGACTCTTTCGAGCGCTCCACCACGAAGCTGCAGCTGGACAGGCTAAAGGCAGGAGCCAACTGAGACAGCAACTTCGGCAGAGTCTAAGACACATACGCAAAAAACAGGTAAGTGACGCAGATGGACATGAGGACGGCTGTTAAGTGTAAATGCAGAGTAGGTGATACAGTAGCTCGGTGGTTACAGTCATTAGGAGTGACACCAGTGACAATCATGTATGTTGAAGAGAGCAGATAGCGCTTTCCTATAAGTGTGCTGTGCTGTAACGTAAAAGAACGACATGCAAGCTCGCACATGAGCATGAACAGTGGTGTGTGTGTGTGTGTGTGTTACCCTGTATCCCAGATCTTCCTGAAGGTCACTGGAGCTGGCACTGACGTTCGTCTGCCACACCGTCTCTTTCACGCTGCAGCCGTACATGAACACGTTCTTCTTCCTCGAGTGACCGTGGTAGTCACAGAAAACCTACACACACATACAATGTGTCACTTACATCAAATAACTAAAGCATGTACGAGGGTGAGTCAAAAATGATCCGCACTCCAGTTATATTAAAACTTCTGATGACACGGATTCATCACTACAGTACGAGCCTGAGAGTGCACGGCAGTGTACGGAACGGGAATGTCCTCAATCGAAGACGTAGAAAAAGCAAAAATAAATTCAGGCTCTGCCTCACCAGGGGTGTTCTCCCGATAGCGCTGAGGTACTGCAGCAGACTCTTGGTGTGGTAGATGGTGGGGTGAAGCTCGGCACTGGGGTTCTGCCACTGTCTGTTCAGATCCTCGCCGCTCAGAGAACATCTGTGACTATACACACACACACATGAGCAGGGAGCGAGCGACGGTGAGGGATGGTATTAAAACTAAAACTAACCGGATGCTGAATAGCGCGCGTGTATGTCTGTGCGCCCGCGTGTGTGTGTACATACCTGCCGTTGATGACTCCGTCCGGGTTGAGCATAGGGACGATTTTGAAGATGTAGCTCTCTCGGAGGCTTTGTGCCAGAGGGCTGGAGCTCATCAGGAACTCCAGTGTGCCCTTCATCACCCAGCTGGCGTTAGTCTCTCCGGGGTGAACGCGTGCCGAGAGAAACACCAGCGGCCGGTTCTCTGCGCGCACACACACACACACACAGGTTCAGGGTTTGTTTACAGCAAACACAATGTTTGGTGTTCAGGATGTACATTTCTGTTCCTCACAAAGATAATCAGTCGCACGTATGTATGTGTGTGTGTGTGTGTGTGTGTGTGTGTGTGTTTTTATATGAGAGTCATACTAAATTGGCAGACGTGGTCGTTGCTGGAGGACTCCGGCATGGCTGTGATGGTCAGCAGGGGGCAGTCGTTCCCTCCAAGCGTCTTGCAGAGCTGCTGCTGTCTGTAGTAGGTGTTAGGAGTGCACAGAGCGTGCAGCTTCTGGAGATGCATCTGACACACACACACACACACACACACACACACACACACACACACACACACACACACACACACACACATCAGATCAGATCAGATCAGATCAGATCAGATCAGATCAGACTCTACGAATGAACAGCGAACAGAAATCGACTCGAGGTCAGGAGGTCGAGCCGTACGATACCTTCAGGGTCGAGTAGGTGTACGGGTAGTGATAGGCAAAGTAACAGACGTCGTCCTTGTGGTGAAAGCTCAGGGTAAAGGTGATGGTGTAATAGGATTTGCCCTTCTGACCTCCGGCGGCGATGGAGCTCCGTGAGAAATGGTTCCTGCGGAGACAGGAAACAGATCAGCCTATAGAAATGCGATATTGTCATTAATCGTGTTACACAGTGCGGCAGGATATGATATGAATACGAATTCAAAAGTCATTTCCCTTTCAGACATTTCAGACACGGTAAATGGCGCTTTGTACAGGGAGCAGGGAGACGCAGCAGCAGAAGAAGAAGAATGCCAACACAAACACGCGCATGAATAAGCCTGGCAGGTCGGATTCTGTTTATAGGGAGTTCAGTCTTGCGTGACCTTGTTGCTCTTTTCTCTTCTGTGAATGTACAAGGGGAGGTTTTCTTTTTTGGTTCGTTTTTTTATGTGCACTCGGTGACTTCGCGCGGAAACAGTGCTTAATGCTTACAGAGCTATCAAATTTACTCTTAATGCTGTATATTTTTTTATAAGGAAGAGAATTTGGGAGCGCTGACATTAAAGTAAAGACGTTAAAGATGTTTATATTACCTCAAACTATCATAAGAAATGTACGAGGGTCGTTCAAGTCAAACCGGGACTCTCTTGTGAATGGCTGAAAACTGATTGGCATAAAAAAAAAAAAAAAAAAAAAAAAAAAATGATGGACACGCCTGATACTTGAAAATCGCCACATAACTTGTGGAAGAGACTTATCTGCCTGTGGTAACCGTCTACACAAATCTTCATCATCGATACCTTGATGGTATCCAAGCGCTAGTGAAACACTGGGGTAAAGGGCCTTAGTGTAGTAGGGGATCATATAGAGAAATAAAGGGAGTTATGACTCGCATAAATCAAAGGTCCCTGTTTGACTCGAACGCCTCTCGTTTAACTATTTTTATGGCTGAATGTTTATGTTTAAGTTAAAAAGGTTTGTATAACGTGACACACCCTGCCAAAATAATGAGTTAAATAAAATAAAAAAATAAAAAAACAAACAAAAAAAGACAAAAACCTCCAATTAAAAAAAAAAAGTAAGGTTAAAAAAGATATATATGAAAAAAAATCATGAACATTTTCAAAAGCCATACTTAGTGACGTGACCAGGGATCATTATACCATTTATGGTGTAACGCAGTTCAAAAAGTAGAGGACAATATTTTGAAACATGGTGCTCATGGGATTTTCACATACCGCATATATATTTTAACTTTCATACGTTTGCATCATTTTTATTTTGTATATCTTTACACTCCTCAAAAGTATTCTATGCCATTTTCCCCCAAGAAAGCAGAAAAGCACAGATGCCTCGTTTCTGAAAGACTTTCTCCTGATGGAAAACTTGCTGAGCGTTACAAGTAGTCTAATTTCATAAGTATTAAATAAATATCTATAATCAGTCAGTGATCTGATATGAATCTAATAGTAACATAGTATCTTTAAAATCTTAAATTACACACGTGGACAAAATTGTTGGTACCCTTCGGTCAATGAAAGAAAAACTCACAATGGTCACAGAAATAACTTTAATCTGACAAAAGGAATAATAAATAAGAATTTTATGAATGTTAACTAATGAAAGTCAGACATTGCTTTTCATCCATGCTTCAACGGAATTATAAAAAAAATGAACTCATGGAACAGGCCTGGACAAAAATGATGGTACCCCTAACTTAATAGTTTGTTGCACAACCTTTTGAGGCAATCACTGCAATCAAACGATTCCTGTAACTGTCAATGAGACTTCTGCACCTCTCTGCAGGTATTTTGGCCCACTCCTCATGAGCAAGCTGCTCCAGTTGTTTCCGGTTTGAAGGGCGCCTTTTCCAGACAGCATGTTTCAGCTCCTTCCAAAGATGCTCAATAGGATTGAGGTCAGGGCTCATAGAAGGCCACTTTAGAATAGTCCAATGTTTTCCTCTTAGCCATTCTTGGGTGTTTTTAGCTGTGTGTTTTGGGTCATTGTCCTGTTGCAAGACCCATGACCTGCGACTGAGACCCAGCTTTCTGACACTGGCCAGCACATTTCTCTCTAGTCCTTGATAGTCTTGAGATTTCATTGTTCCCTGCACAGATTCAAGACACCCTGTGCCAGATGCAGCAAAGCAGCCCCAGAACATAACAGAGCCTCCTCCATGTTTCACAGTAGGGACGGTGTTCTTTTCTTGATATGCTTCATTTTTCCGTCTGTGAACATAGAGCTGATGTGCCTTGGCAAAAAGTTCCATTTTTGTCTCATCTGTCCATAGGACATTCTCCCAGAAGCTTTGTGTCTTGTCAACATGTAGTTTGGCATATTCCAGTCTGGCTTTTTTATGATTTGTTTTCAACAATGGTGTCCTCCTTGGTCGTCTCCCATGTAGTCCACTTTGGCTCAAACAACGACGGATGGTGCGATCTGACACTGATGTTCCTTGAGCATGAAGTTCACCTTGGATCTCTTTAGAAGTCTTTCTGGGCTCTTTTGTTACCATTCGAATTATCCGTCTCTTTGATTTGTCATCAATTTTCCTCCTGCGGCCACGTCCAGGGAGGTCGGCTACAGTCCCATGGATCTTAAATTTCTGAATAATATGTGCAACTGTAGTCACAGGAACATCTAGCTGCTTGGAAATGGTCTTATAGCCTTTACCTTTAACATGCTTGTCTATAATTTTCTTTTGAATCTCCTGAGACAACTCTTTCCTTCGCTTCCTCCATGTCCATGTTGAGTGTGGTACATACCATGTCACCAAACAACACAGTGACTACCTGGAGCCCTATATATAGGCCCACTGACTGATTACAAGATTGTAGACACCTGTGATGCTAATTAGTGGACACACCTTGAATTAACATGTCCCTTCGGTCACATTATTTTCAGTATTTTCTAGGGGTACCATCATTTTTGTCCATGAGTTTATTTTTTTTAATAATTCTGTTGAAGCATGGTTGAAAAGCAATGTCTGACTTTCATTGGTTAACATTCATAGAATTTTTTTTAATTATTACTTTTGTCAGATTAAAGTTATTTCTGTGACCATTGTGAGTTTTTCTTTCATTGACCGAAGGGTACCAACAATTTTGTCCACGTGTGTATAGTTAAATTTCTCTACTTTACTGCCCATTCTCCGCTAATGTCCACTAGAAGTAACCTGAATATTTGAGCAGAACGTACTTGTAGTAGCAGATATCGGACCCGGTACGGACCCAGCGAGGGTTCCCCCCAATCGCTTCCTGGACCGAGTACATGATCGGCTGCATGCCTGCAACGAGAACACATAGATCTTCTAATTATACTAAGGGAATGACTTGTACACAATCAGTACAGACACTCCGACGCGATAATACGAGGAGTGTTCAAGTCAAACCGGGATTCTGAAGTCTTCTGTAAATGTCCATCGCTTTTGTGTCTTTATTCATTCCGAATGTTCAAAAGTCCCAGTTTGACCTGAATGCACCTCATACAGGTATGACGTCAAAAACCTCTTCCTCCCCCACAATCGATTCAAAATGTAATGTAGCACATTTGTCTGTACCAGGTGTCTCGTGTGTTTTATGGTGACGGCTTTGGTCGCAGCTCACCGTAGTTGAATTGGCTGTTGGATTTTTCACAGTTGATGATGTTGAAGCGATAGGGTACCCCCACGCGCATGCCGCTCACCTCGAAATAGAACCACTGATGATAGTGGTTACTGTTGATGTCCGAGTTTAGCACCAAGTCATACTCGAACCTAAAGAACACAGAAATTATATTTGAAAATGCAAAGTTGCCTTTTTTTTTTTTTTTTTCAATTTTCCCCCAAACTTTCTCCCGATTTTGGTTGCGTCCAATTCCCACTCCCAACCCAAGAGCGACATCTCAGACCCTACAGGGCAATAATCTGAAGCACACCTGTAATTCTACATCAGAATGGCTAAAGAATCAAGGTTTTGGAGTGGCCTAGTCAAAGTCCAGACCTTAAAGAGAGCTGTGCATAAGCGAAAGGCCAAAAAAAAAAAAAAAAAAAAACCCTCAATGAACTGAAGCAATGTTGTAAAGAAGAACGGGCCAAAATTCCTCCACCATGATGTGAGTAACTGATAAAGTCATTTAGAAAATGTTTTTCTTGTTTATTGCTGCTAAACATGGATTTACAAGCTATTCAATCAGGGATGCTGAGTATCGCCCACATGTGTGTGTGTGTGTGTTTTTTTTCTTTCCTTTTTGGCTTCTTTTTTGTTAAATAAATACTGGCAAAAAAAAAAAGTTGTTGGTGTTCGTCGGAGGTATTGTTGAGACCTGCTCCGATCAGATGATTTGTATTCCGTTTTTACACATAAACACATACTGTAGCATTAAAAAGTGGAATAACTTTTGAACATGACTGTACTGTGTGATGTTTGAAACGAGATTGAAACGAATCGTGCTTACTTTCTGACTTGAATCGCTTTGCGCAAATTCCCCGACTCGAACTGCGAGTTGAACTTCAGAGCCTCGTCATCATCAATTAATGGACAGCTAAAAAAAAAAACAAATAAACAAACAAACAAAAAAAAAAAACAATACCGAGTGCTTCTTTGATATTAAGGGATTTTTGAGCATATTAGGCTAAAAGGTTACAGCATTAACAACTGACCTCTGCAGGTCAAGGTCGTACACAACTTTATCCATGATATCGCTGGGGTGGATGAGCCTCTCGATATCCTGGAAGATTTTGGCCCTGTTGGGAAAAAATATTTAGAAATACACTACATTTCTACTCTAAATAAATATCATCGATATAAAATGTTTCGTTTTGCTGTAAGAAGAAGCAGAAAATGTCAGGTAGGTGTTATTGCATCATAAAACATTAAGGCCAATCATCTTCCAATATGCAAATGTTAGGTTTAGCATTACACTGCTGAAGGGGCGGGGCATATAGGAATGAGGGCGTATCTAATGCGCATGTTAATAGAATCGGATTTCCTTACTGAGGATCAAAGTCTAGGTCTACTTTGTAATATTAAAAAAGTGTTGTGGTATAAAATGTGTGCTAAATGATTATATAATCAGAAAAAAAAATAATAATTTGGTAGGTTTTTCCTGTCAATTTTATTTGGAAAAATAAGGGTCCTCACCTCTGTACACCGTAAACCCTCTCGAGAATGTGCTCACGAATGTTAGGTGCTACGTGACCAAAATAATCCGGGTATGCCACCTCAGTGTAGCCAGGCACCGAGAACGTCCCCTTCACCATCTCCAGGTACAGTTCGGGGTCATGCAGCGGCAGCAGAGCAGCAGTATCGGGCACCTCAAGCTCGGCCCCGCCCTCTTCCTGAAGCCCCGCCTCCACGCTCACCGGATCGGAGGCGTCGAGAAGCAGCCGGCTCAGACCGTGCACCAGCTCCCGCTCCGGAGCTTTGGAGTTCGAGATGCTGCTCAGACCCAGGGGTTTTACGTCCTCGTTCTGGTGTGAGGATTTGCTCCTGGGTTTGGTCTGAGCTGTAGGGATGACTATCGAGTGTTTGTGCTGCTTTGGTGCTTCAGGAACTGAAGGGGACGTGGATTTGTTCGTCTCGAAATCGTCATCCTGAAAGAAAGGGCATCCGAGGTGAACGGCGAGCGGGAGGGCATCCTGGTGAATGTTCTTTTTTTTTTTAAAGAAAATCACCCCGAGGGGTTTCAACACTTCAATTCAATAAACAAGAGCATATGATATCGAACAAATTACTTATTAATGTAGTTATGTCTGGAGTTCCCATCATACCGGGTGTAATTTGCCAAGGTGTCAGGTTTAAAAAGAAAAAAAAAAAAAGAACCCCACCAAAATTAAAAAAAAAAAAACTTTCAATGCACATGGGGTTTTTAAAGCTACAATCAGCAATTTAGGGTGCTTTCATTTTGCACCTGTGCGATTAAATCGAGTGTGCAATACTATTGCAATTGATATTTTGTTAATCGTGTCAATTAACCGAATCAATGGGCCACAGAATGAAAACCGCTTCTATTTTCCTTGTTTGCTGAGAGTTTCACTTCTCATCGTACTTTATTGCTGGTTGGTGCAATAGCGCCACCTGCTGGACTGCGGTGTAGCGCAGCAATGTGACATGAAACAAAGATAATACTGTAGCTTTGTATAGGATATGAATTCAAATACATAAATACAACCCCTGGCAAAACGTATGGAATCAGCCTTCTCAGAAGATGTTCATTCAAATGTTTAATTGTGTAGAAAAAAAAACAAGCACATCCATTCAGCAATCCAACCTTGTGGCTGTATAAAACACCTAAAAAAAAAAACAAAGATAGATAACTATACTCAATGACAACTGTTCAAACAGATCAAACAGAGGAAAAAAAATATGGAATCACACAAATCTGAGGAAAATTATATGGAATCACCAAATAAAAACACTACTAGTACTTTGTTGCACCACCTCTGGCTTTTATAACAGCTTGAATTCTCTGAGGCATGGATTTAACTAATGACGAACAGTATACATCATCAATCGGTCTCCAGCTTTGTCTTATTGCAGTTGCCAGATCAGCTTTGCAGGTTGGAGCCTTGTCGTGGACCATTTTCTTTCATTTCCACCACAGATTTTCAATTGGATTGAGGTCCGGACTATTTGCAGGCCATGCCATTGACATTATATGTCTTTCCTGTAGGAATGTTTTCACAGATTTTCACAGATGCATTATCATCCTGAAAAATGATGCTACCATCACCAAACATCCTTTCAATTGATGGAATAAGAAAAGTGTCCAAAATCTCAAAAAACATAAACTTGTGCATTTATAGAAGATGTAATGACGGTCATGTCTCCCATACCTTTACCCGACATACAACCCCATATCATTAATGAGTGTGGAAATTTGCATGTTTTCTTCAGGCAGTTGTCTTTATAGATTTCATTGGAACGGCACCAAACAGAAGTTCCAGCATCATCACCCTGTCCAATGCAGATTCGTGATTCATCACTGAATTTAACTCTCAACCAGTCATCCGCAGTCCAAGATTGTCTTTCTTTAGCCCACTGAAACCTTGTTTTTTCTGTTTAGATGTTAATGATGGTTTTCGTTTGGCTTTTCTGTATGTAAATCCCATTTCTTTTAGGCGATTTCTTACAGTCTGGTCACAGACATTGACTCCACTTTCTGCCCATTTGTTCCTCATTTGTTTTGTTGTGCATGTTCTGCTTTCAAGGCATATTGCTTTAAGTTTTCTGTCTTGGCGCTTTGATGTCTTTCTTGGTCTACCAGTACGCTTCCCTTTTACATCCTTTCCATTTGATTTGTACTTGGTCCAGATTTTAGACACAGCTGACTGGGAACAACCAACATCTTTTGCAACATTCCGTGAAGATTGACCTTCTTCAAGAAGTTTGATAATCCTCTCCTTTGTTTCAACTGACATCTCTCGTGTTGGAGCCATGTCAATCATCTTGGTTCAACACATCACAAGCACTCTTTTTTAACTGCAGACTAATTAGCAGTTGTAATCAGATACAGGTGTTTGTTTTAGAACTGCAAAGTGCATGGTGATTCCATATAATTTTCCTCAGATTTGTGTGATTCCATTTTTTTTTTCCTCTGTTTGATCTGTTTGAACAGTTGTCATTGACTATAGTTATCTTTCTTTGTTTTTTTTAAAAAGTGTTTTATACAGCCACACGATTGGATTGCTGAATGAAACTAGTTTTGTGGCTTGTATGTGCTTGGTTTTTTTTTTCTACACAATTAAACATTTGAATGAACATCTTCTGAGAGGGCTGATTCCATACTTTTTGCCAGGGGTTGTATATACATCAACAACACACAGCTTTTCAGTGCATAATAGATACTTTTAGTTATTCTTTAATACAGTACGATGCATATGAAGTTTAACCGGGTTAGAAGAGAAATTATGGCAACAACCAAGCCGGACAAGTCTCGTGATTCATAATCTCTATCCTAAGCTTTAACATCTAGACCGAATACGAAACTGAAGGCGAATCCCAACCTGAAAATCCTCAGAAAATTCCGGAAAGAAGCGCTCGAAAGGTCTCAGCTCATCAAACTGCCGGATCTGTATGTGTCTGGGTCGTAGCTTGTTGATATCGGTCTCGATGTCATCATTCTGCAAGGAGATCACATTAAAAAAATTTTTTTTTTTTTTTTTAATTTAGGTTATTTTGGTTAAGTTGCGCCACAATTCCTGTGCAAATCCATACTGTAACTAGCATCTGTTAATACTGAACCTCCAGCCTGCTAACACACAGTATAACTGCAGATCAATCCTTGACGAGGGCCGCCCTGTTGAGCCTGGTTCCTCTCAAGGTTTCCCGGGGAGTTTTTCCTTGCCACTGTCCCTCATCATTTTTCACATTTCATACAAATTTCCATAATTTTTTCCCCAAAATTGATTGTGTAAAGCGGCACACGACTTGGTGCAATCTCAATACCGATGACGTCACTACAGTAGATTTAACAGGAATACTTGGCGACTTGTATTTTAAGGTGACCTGGGGCTTGTGGTCCTTCTCGTCCTCCTCGTTCTCTGTGTCGACCTCGGTGTCCTCGTTATCATCGCTCTCATCTAAGACGTCATCCACTGCAACAGACAAGACATCAGCTGATCACGCTCCCTCATTCAGCTGGTGCTATAGAAGACTCAATTCATGTAGAGCCTCTCGGAGTTTTTCTTAATAAAGTTCTAGTTTGTGTAAGCCTGTAAGCTTTTGCTGCATGTGTGTGTGTGTGTGTGTGTGTGTGTGTGTGTGTTATGCGCTTTACCGCCCGGGGGCTGACTGTAGAGCTGAGCTACAGGGCCGCTGGCTGGAATGTGTGGTAGCGGGTAATGAAAGACGCTCTTGATGGTTGGCACAGGCAAGCGGTTCTTTGGAAAGCACTTTCTCATGATCAGGCTAGAAATGTTGACCAGAGGATCCAAAGTCCTGACCGGCAAACACTCCTGATCAGCAGAGAGAGAGAGAGAGAGAGAGAATAAATGTACAAGACTGCAACACATACTTGTGTGCCATTCATACAATTTTAAACATATAAATAATCCAATCCAAAATAATCAATTGGCATTTGGCCTTGGTTGAATGAATGAAGCATTCAAGATGTGTCAAGACTTTCAGCTTTAATTCGAGGGGGTTTGACAAAAGTATGGCATTAACCATTCAGGAATTACAGCCATTTATTTTCACGCGCATTGCCGTTTTGGGTGGCTCATAAATAATAGAACAAACCAACATAATGACGACCATAATTACTGCCTTGCGCCTGAAATCCATGGGCCGCGTATGGAACCCATGGACATAACCAAATGCGGAGTTTCCTGCCTCGAGATGCTTGGTCAGGCCTTTACTGCAGCCGTCTTCAGAGTGGCTGCTGCTCGTTTGCGAGTCTTTCTTACCTTCACTAAATGAAAAGCATGCTCTGTTAAGTTGAGATCAGGTGACCGACATGCCCAGGGAAGAATATCATACTGAGAAACTCACCGTTGTATGTTTTGGTTAATTATCGAGCTGTCCGATCAGTTCAGCCGCATTTTGCTGAATTTACACAGAGAGTACGTTTTGCCCAGTCGTCTGGTTCCTCTCGAGGTTTCTTCCTATTGCCAGAAACTTGGCTTGCTCACTAGGGACGATCTAATCATTATGATCTATACACATTTTTACTTGCGCCTACACATTTCCAAAATCTTCTTTTAAACTTTGTGAAGCTGCTGAGACTATGACCGTTGTAAAAAGCGCTATATAAATACAATTTAATTGAATGGAATTGAATGAAAACGAGTAATCCCTGAATGGCTACGCCACACTTGAATCAAAGCCGAATTCACATTGTGAGTGTTGTATCGAATTCGACGTGTAAAGTCACCAAATGCCAAAAACGACTCATCTATGTTGCAATATTTATGAACCTGGCTGGCCGTAACAGAAACTCTGTAGTATTCTAGGATTAAAAGAGTTGAAGTTGTGCTGTCAGAGTGAATAAGATTGATGATGAAGTGTGCCCTGGCGAGAACGAGGTGATGGCCCGTTCCTTACAGTAGAAGTGCTGTAGAGGATCCGCATGCCGTCTGCGTCGATGAAGGCCTTCCTGCCCAGCTTGATGTTGGTGATGTTTTTGATGCAACCCAGAATGCTTTTGCGAATGAGCACGTGTCTGTGGCGCATGTCGTTCCGGTGCCAGTCCTGATAGATGGCGAGCAGAGCTGGCACGTGTCCCCGGTCCACCGCCCGCCGGGCATTCATCTCTGATAGACAACAAGCACCGACGCTGTGAGCTTCTGAATTATTTACACACATCTCATGATCAAACCATGTCTACTTTACGACTGTACAGCAGCAACATGATTATAAAAGGTATTAACGTATTTAATGACTAATTCACTCTCAATGTATGGGACAGCACATCATTTTTTTTTTATTCTATAGATTTAAATCAGGGCTTACTTGATTTCAGCAGTGCCGCCAAGGTATCGAGGGCCACTCTGTGGTTGAGAAAGGGAACGAATATATTTAAATCAGTTCTGCTTTTGCTGTACTCTATTTAGCACATGAAGATGGTGTTTATTTTCGACTTCAAACATGGAGACACCCAGAGTCATACTTCACATACTTCAGAAGAGTGGTGTTCTTCTTGCTGTAAGGTCCGATGACTTTGAACATCATCTCCACGACAGCGCTCTTTCCCAGAGACACTGCGTTCACTGCTGCTGAGAGAAATAAGAATGCTTCAGATCAAATCTTTTATATTACTGTTAGATTGCAATTTTTTTTGTCGCCATTTCAGAAGGGTGAAATTTTGCATCAGGGTAAGGAGGTGAGAGCATGAAGCGATGCACCCATCATGCATATTTGGTCCTGCAAATGCTTCGAAATATGCGCCGTAAAAAAATCATGAATAAAACTTGCCTTTGTTTCAATACTAGGATACACAATACTATACACAGTAGTCTATATACAGTGGAACCTTGGATTGCGAGTACCTCGGTTTACGAGTGTATCGCAAGACGAGCTAAGATTTGTAATAAATTTTGACTTGAAAAACGAGCATGTCTTGGTTTACGAGTGCTGGGTTTTTTGACAACGACACACACACAGGAGGAGGAGGAGTTTTATTGTGTAAGACAAGGCGAGGGAAGGGGCTAATTCCACACACACACACACACACACACACACACACACACACACATACAAATACAACGGAAACACTTATCTGTTGGGATTTATTTTAACTTTTTTTAAAGGTAAAGTGCAGGTTAATTTGTTTTATTTTTACTTTATATATTGTATTAATTATTTTTCTGTATTTATTTTTTTGGTCTGTGGAACGAATTATTTGAGTTTTCATTATTTCTTATGGGAAGATTTGATTTGGTTTACGAGTGTTTTGGAATACGAGCCAGCTTCTGGAACGAATTATGCTCGTAATCCAAGGTTCCACTGTCCTATATAATGCATGCCATTTGTTGCTAAAGCTTTTTAGTTGAACGTCTCTTGTCTATTTCAACGTGCTCACGCATCCTTGCACTCACAGTTGCTGGCGTAGACACGGAGCACCTGCAGACACGGCAGCATCAGTTTGTAATTCTGCAGGTTTTGCTTCAGCAGATTCACGGTGACGTTCAGGGCGCCGCTCAGCCGCGCTTTAATTCCAAACTTCCTGTCTGCAAAAGCGGGAAGATTGAGGGAAGATCTGTTGACCGTCCATCACCGAGCGTCAGGCATTCCATAATACTCCTACTGCGTGTGAACGGGGCTGCTTCTTACCCTTAGGCCCGACTTTGGCTAGCAGGGAGTGGATCTGCAGCATGAGCTCTTCATTGGGAGACGCTTCTCTGCCTGAGCTGAGCAGCAACTGCAGGAGGATGCCGGTTCCACCTTTAGAGACGAAGACTCCGATCCTGCGGCCGCCACCTGCGCAACGTGTTACGATACTGCTGTTTCGGACATCTGCGGCATGGAGATGGGTATTTTAATGAATCGATGAATGTAATGTAAATGTAAACTCACCCACAGTCAAGAGCTCATTCAGGATCCCCAGGATGTTCAGCGTCGTCTGCAAATCCCTTGTGTTCTGTGAGATCAAACAAAATAATGTCATCAACAGCAGTAAAAACAATAATGTTACTGTTATTAATAAGAACAACAATTATTATTATTATTACTATTGCACTCTTTGGACAGTTTTTTTCACATGCTGTGTGAGTTTTTTCTTTATAAGGCAGCTCTACCTCTAAAGATGAAAGAATGACCTCCATCCCGCTTGAGCCTTTCGCCATGATCTCCTTATGCGTCTTCTCTGAAACACAGCAAGACAACATTCGCTCTGATCGTTCCTTGGTTACTAATCCGATAAAACACAACAATCACCAGTGCGCAACATCAACTGTGTGTAAAGCTACAGCCAGACCCCCTCAAGCTGTCCTGTACTTATGTGGATTTGATACTTATGTTCAATTCAGGTTGGTATTTATTGGGAAACACTCCGCAGAGGCCGGAAACATTCTTCCCATGTTGGACATTTCGAACAGGCAATCAGGTTTCAGACAGGGGAAATATCTGCAGGGAGCTAGCTCTGAAACCTAAAGCGCCCAGTTACCCTCTCACGATCACGTTTCTCAACCGTCTGGGAGTTTTTTTTTTTTTTTTTTTTTTACGAGCCGGTTCTCCAGCAAGAAGTAACTTGTCAAACTATGACATCAAGCAAAGCAAATGTTTTTTTTTTTTTTCTCCTCTAATGTGGTTGTGGTGGTGTTCTCATGGCGGGTTTTATGCTTCGTACAAAAGTGCGACCGAAGTATTCTTGATATGAGACCAGAGCAGTGGGTGAAGTGACTTATAACAGGGAAGTGGCAGAGGCAGAAGTTTAGCTCTCGTGTTTACTCTCGGAGAGGCGAGTTTGGCGCGCGCTGACAGCGCTTGAAACAGAGCACAATGGAAACAAGCAACAATTTACATCATCACGTCTAAACGACACGAAACATGCGAGCAGAAATGCCAAAACCACAACCGTTACTGACCTACATCATCTCTATAAAATCCTTCCAAAATGTTCATTAATTATAACTGCTATCTCATTTGTATAAGAAAATAGATCTTGCACAATCACCTGAAGACTATTTATTGAGGTGGTTATTCCCTCAAAGGGGAAAAGAAGTCAAGCGCAGGACAAGTTGTGTTTATACAAGTGGCTTTCACAGAGCCAAGGCTGCTGTACCACTAGGACGACCGTACTAACTAGAGATCATTGTGTTTTGCAACGTTCTGACTTTGTCACTAGATTTGGTTACTTTTTTGCATCCATTTAGGGTTAATTATTTTTTAAAGCCTGACTGAGCTGCACTTCATCTACTTTATGTCCCCAATCACTGATAGCAATGGTCTTTCATCGACCAGTCGGAACCGTCGCAATGTCCCCGTCGCCCAGCTGTGGTCGGCACTGTTCCCAATGACCAACATGTTTGCCACTGTTCCCAGTGACCAATCCTGATCACGATCAGCACTGTTCCCAAAGACCAACTACGTTCTGCACTGTTCCCAAAGACAAACTCTGATCAGCACTGTTCCTGAAGACTAACCATGTTCAGCAATGTTCCCAAAATCAGCACTCATGATCAGCACTGTTCTTGAAGACTAACCATGTTCAGCACTGTTCCCAAAATCAGCACTCATGATCAGCACTGTTCCCAAAGACCAATCAATCATGATCAGCACTGTTCCCAAAGACCAATCAATCATGATCAGCACTGTTCCCAAAGACCAATCAATCATGATCAGCACTGTTCCCAAAGACCAATCAATCATGATCAGCACTGTTCCCAAAGACCAATCAATCATGATCAGCACTGTTCCCAAAGACCAATCAATCATGACCAACGCTGATCAGCACTGTTCCCAATGACCAACGCTGATCAGCACTGTTCCCAACACCCCCCCCCCCCCCCCCCCTTAAAACATCAATCACTGTTGTTTCCTAAAGACCAATCGCTGCTCGCTACTGTTTCCCAACAATCACTTGTATGATCTTCAAAACTCAGCACCTCGTCCTGTACGGAGTTGCTTTAAATCACCAGCATATCATGTTACACATAACAGAGTGCAAGTCACTTGACGGACAGCAGTGGCTATAAAACACACATCGTATACCTGCCTGCTGATTTACAGCTGTTAATAAAAGCTGCAATACTCGAGTACCCGGCGACACGACAGATTGCTGCCGAGTAGTTAACAAGGCGTTTCTGGACACGATTTAAGGAAGCGCCGGATACACAGAAACAGATATGCCTCGTTCTTCAAGACACGGCGGAGTAACAAGACACCGGGATCATGCTAGGATTTCACTAAAGGTGCGGGACAAAATGTGTGGTATTTGTTTACCGAAGAACACATTTGTACAAAATCTTATTGACACGATCTAGAACGTCAATGTCTTAAGCTGTGCTGAGCCAGATTGTGAAAAACCTGTGCCTGTGTTACGCTTTGCGTTTTAAATAAAAGCACACACGATAAATGTTGCGCTGTTATTCTGATAACTTGAAGAAAAGCATTTTTTATTTTTAAGCATTCTTCGTACATTAATCATTACCAGGGCCGCATGGAGGCTGAACGTGTCCGTCCCTCCGTCTGCAACTGCTGTGGCTCCATCTTTATCTTTCGCAAACAAACGCATGTACGTCTTTGCCACACGCATCCACCCTTGACATTATCTGCCACACTGACACTTTGCCTCATGGTGCACGAAGCTCCTCCTTCTGTCCTGACCTCTGTGGTGAAAAAATAAAGGCAGACATGCAGGACCACATGCACCGCCTGGGACGCCGGAGACACAGTGTGACTGAGAGGGAAAGGAGAAGGGAACAGGAGAGCGGAGGTCGGTGCAGACAGTGGAAACATGAGGGATATGCTGGATACGGTTACAACGAGTCAGGCTAGTGACTGACGCACGTCGGAAAGTTCATGGCCTGATTTCAGGAAAGACCCTACTGAGCAACTTCAGGTCACACACGGAGGATTAGGTTTAGGGGTGGATGATGTGGGACACTTCTGGATGTAATGGTAAACCGTGGAGGGAATTTAAAAGACTACAGTGGAATAACCGGTGACCTCCCGATACGATATTATCACATAGCCCTTTCCTCATAACATAAATTTTCTCGCTTAAATACCGAGCACAGCATGTAAACAATACAAACAAACCTCAAACACAAGAGTTTAACATTTAACTTAAAATTATATTTAACAAATAAGCTGCATTTGTACTGAGTAGCACGAACACAAACTTAGCAAATAAATTCACTCCCACCACACGGGATAGAAATGTTTGAATAGTTCAGAGTGCGCCACCTGTAGGATCATAAAGAAACGGCGATGTTTTACCTCCTCGAATGCCTCCAAAGACTTAAAACTCAACTTAACAGTGCGCACACAGGCAGACGGGGATTCTACCGCTCCAAATGTTCAAGCCTAATAAGCGCTCGTGGTGTTTTGAGACTGGTGTCATGTGTAATTAGTGAAATGCAGACAGTTCTGGTCACTGGCCGATCGACTGGTTCATCTCTATTATAAATGTAAAAGTAACTTAAAAAAAATATATATATATATTTTGGAGTCAGTGATCTGCCACACAAAAGAATCGTGCTTCATAACCGAATCGATTTTTTCCACCATCTCTAACACCAGACTACACATAATGTCACATCCTCTAAAATCTATCCATATACATACAATCTGTATTCCGTAACAGTTTGATAAGCTTATATCATTCAAATCGAACTTTGGTGTTTTATTACTTACTCACACACATGTGCCCGGATGGTGTGATGCAAAGTGTAAAAAGTGTGTAGGAGTACGTGGACGCGCTCACCTTGAGTCTGGATGAGGTGCAGGATTTTGCCGGTCACCTGTCTGATGGCCTCGCTGTCAGGGTGCAGAGACTCTCCGTTAAACCTCTCCAACTGCCCGAGTAGCATCAGCACCCGGGAACTGCTGGGGATGCTACGCACACAGACACAGACACGCGCACATAGACACGCGCACACAGACACGCACACAAATACACACACACACACACAAATACACACACAAATACACACAAATACACACACACACACACAAATACACACGCACACACGCACAAATACACACGCACACACGCACAAATACACACGCACACACGCACAAATACACACGCACACACGCACAAATACACACGCACACACGCACAAATACACACGCACACACGCACAAATACACACGCACACACACACAAATACACACACACAAATACACACACAAATACACACACAAATACACACACACACACACACAAATACACACACACACAAATACACACACACACAAATACACACACACACAAATACACACACACACACAAATACACACACACACACAAATACACACACACACACAAATACACACACACACACAAATACACACACACACACACAAATACACACACACACAAATACACACACACAAATACACACACACAAATACACACACAAATACACACACAAATACACACACACAAATACACACACACAAATACACAAACACACACACACACACACACACAGACACAGACACAGACACACACACTTAAAACTCATACAAAGATTAACAGTAGCTACAATTTACAATATTTCGTTAATCCAATTCTGACGGTATTTCAGATCTGAATCTGAACTTCTTATGTAAGACTCCACTTTAATTGTTTTCATGGATGCTGGTCTGCAAAGACGTGGGTTAACACGCTCACAGCACTTAATCAGAATGAACCCTTTGTTGACATTTGCAAAGTGCTTCTACTTACTGTGCAGTGCTTAATCGCTTACAAGAATTCTGTCCCATCTGTGATTGGTCAGATGCCTTGCTACCTAAGAAACGGCGAGCCACGTAGTGCTGCTTCCTCAGCCAGAGAGAGAGAGAGGAAGCTCTTTAATTCAATTCATCAATTGAAATCAGTCAATTAATGTTGCCCCCGTGTGGAGCAAACGTAGACGAAAATAACACGTTTATTCCGATTAGAGAGAAACGATATTTTACGCAGTGAACGGATTGTTACAGGTTTACACCTCTACCCCTCTCACTCAGACTGAAAACTCACTTGAGGCGAGTGTTTACATGATGCTTGTTTATTGGGATTGGTCTGTTCTTCACGTTATCAGTCAAATATTATGATCCGCACTCAAATACGTCATTTTTTTGAAGAAAAAAAAAAAAAAACATAATCTCCTTGCTTTGGGAACGCCAGTTAGCCTAGCCCGCATGTCTTTGAACGGAGAGACCACGCAAACACCATGCACGTAGACCCGAGGCGGGATTCGAACCCGGGCTCTACTGGTGTCCGTTGATCTCATTTTCAGGTCAAAGAGTTTTGCATTTTATGAAGTCTTGCGGGCGTCACCGAAAGCAAATCAAGCGCTGTGAACGATGTGAAGGAACAAGTGGAAAATTAAATGAACTGCTTATACGTCTGTAGGTGAGCTAAAAAGGAAAGATAGGATGCAAGAGAAAAAAAGATAGAACTTATATATATATATAAAATTATAAAAAGATAAAGGCTTCGTTTTTGCCTACAAAAAAAACTACAAACACGTACACACGAATCTTTTGCTAAATGATTAATAAATGAAGAACAGTACGAGTTGTGTTTCGTCTGTTGTTTTTCTCACTGCACATTAATCTTAAGTGATTGTTGTGTACATCTCAAAAAGCACTGGAGTATTTCTTTAAGATTAATGTTCAAGTGTGCTGTTCCAAGGACACTGTGTTAAACTGTGTGTGTGTGTGTGTGTGTGTGTGATCACCAACCCTTTCTCCGTTGCCATTTTGGGTTTATTCATTGCTCGCCCCCCTCACGCAGGTCAAACAGACTGTGAAAGACAAAAGGTAACACACACACACACACACACACACACACACACACACACACACACACACACACACACACAAGTGACAAGACAATAGAGAGTTTACACAAAGTGTCACGTGGCATCATGTCAGATTACACTCACTTTTACACCATAAAATCAGCACGACACCACTGTGTAACACACTCGGCTGAACCTGCACAACGATAATAATGACAGTAACGACGGCTCGGAGCGATTTTACACTGGAAGATTAAAATCTAATCTAAAGTCTACACTTTCTTTTTGGGAGAATGAAAAGGACGATAAAGTAAATAATTCACCCCCTTCACGTTCATTACTAAACTTTTAAAACCGAGAACATTAACTTATCGTCACGATTTCATGTGGGAAAAAAAACTGTGATTACTTAAAAAAAAAAAACTGTTCATTTGAATTGAATTGAATTAAAATCAGTCTATACATGTCTGCTGGGCATGTGCAAGAATTGCACAACGTAGTTTCCTAGTGAATTCATTATAAATTAGACATCCTGTAAATAACTAAAAGACTAAAAAAAACCTAAAGAATGCTATAATTTTTTTGTAAGATTTAATGTATAATATTAATTGTATTTTTTTTTTAATTATATTTATAAATTAGGTTTATCAGGACATAATTATAACAGAGTTATTAAATAGGTTATGATTAAATCAATCTTTTGTTGATCAATTGTGGTGTTTTTTTTTTTTCCAGATGTAAATGCTTAATCTGAAATACCGCACCGGAATTTTAAACTTAATAATTTTGTATTTATTTAGTTTATACAGTAAATGACCTATCGGGGGCCACCTGCAGTCCCCGTAACACCACTAGGGGCGACAACACTCAACAGTTTTTTTTTTTTTTTTTGGTAACAGGTAAGCTATGATATTTAGTAAAATTAGATGTATAGTATAAATATATAGTATATATTGTATATTTTAACTTCTGATCAGGACATACAGCAAGTACGACTGTTTTAATACATAGGTTATAATTAAATATATGGTTTGTTGGTCGATTTTGGTTACCTACTTTTTTTTCCCCCCTCGATTTTCTGCCCAATTTAGTCGTCTCCAATTCCTCCCCGTCACTAGGGGGCTCCCACATTAAGGCTACTACTACCACTCAGCTGGGAGGGCCGAAGACTATCACGTGTTTCCTCCGAACCACGTGACGCCAGCCGACCGCATCTTTTCGAACTGCTCGCTCACGCACCGTTGGGGGCGGCGTAACACACTCGGAGGACAGCGCTATGCGCTCCCTCTGTTGCGCGAGCTCACAGACGCCCCTGACTGGCTGTAGAGCCGTCATTATTGTGGGAGCGCTAAGTACCTCTCATCCCTCCCCTCTGAGAGAGCTCGGCCAATCAGCTCTCTCTAGACCTCCGGCTGCGAGAGGTTACAGCACCACCCGGGATTCGAACTGGCGATCTCCGGATGATAGGGAGAGCGCTTTTACCACTGCGCCACTCGGAGGCCCTACTTACTTTTTTAAAATGTAAATACTTAATCATGAACACTATATAGTAATTTTAAAACATTTAAAAACTTTTTATTTATTTGTTACAAATGACCTGTTTTGGCCCAACTGCAGTACCCTTATGACCACTAGGGGGCACACCATAAAACACTGGAGCCAAAGTTTTTCTTTTTTAATAAAAAAGTTAATACATAAATAAACAAGATAAATATGTCAGATTAGATGTAAGTAAAACTGTGTTATTAAATTGTTTATAACTAAATTGATCTTCTTTTGGTCAATTCAATTCAGTGAACTAATATTGAGTCAGTTTTCAATTTAGGATCGATTCACATTTTTAAAAACGATTTAGGTGAACCTACAATTAATAAACGGTGTATTTTATCATTAACAATTTATTGAAAAAAAAATACAGCTTTTGCAAAAAATGCAAACCGTGTGCATTTTCCATTTTTGTTTCGCAAGATATTTGCGTCGTTCTCATTTGAGTTTATGGGTGGTCGATGCAATAATAGCACCACCTACTGGACTTGTATGGAGCAGAGGAACGACAGGAAAAATAGCTAACCAATCTATACAAGACATGACATTTAAATGATCAATAACAACATTTACACAGAATGTCAACATTCAAAACCTAGTTGAGACACATTATATTAAGACATAATAATGCAAATAATTCACATGTAAAAATATATTTTTAGAAGAATCGCGTGCGTTAGAAGCCTCACGTGCCCTTGTTAGCAGCCAGTGCAAACGCGCGCACTTAATGTTAGGTTGCGTTTGGAGACGCAGTAAAACGTTATCGTTTCTTTATTATCCTACAGGTGGCGCTCTCTGAACTATTTACACATTTCAATCCCGTGTGGTAAAAGAGAATTCTTTGTTAAGAATGTTTCGAAATAATAATTATGGCGGATGACAGGGATGTGTTCTGCTCAGTTAAATGTTAAACTCTTGTATTTGAATGTTAGTTTGTATTGTTTAAATTCTTAGCTTTATTTTTAAGTGAAAAACATAATGTTATAAGGAACGGGCAACATTTAATTGACCATTAATTTTTTTTAAAGGTTTAAAACAAAATCAGGGGGGGAATGTAACATCGAATCGTGATACTTGCAAGTTGCGATTTGCAATTTTTATCAAATCGACACATAGGTATCGTGATAATATCGTATCAGGACTATATGTTATTATCACGATACGTATCGTAACTGTTCTTTTCTATCCATAATAAAAACACAGTATAATAAATGCTTTATCTCCATGCACTGTCATTATGCAGCTAACTGGAGCAGAACTGTAGGTCAATGCTCTGGAATCAGATTGTTCTTTAAAACAAATCAATTCAGAGTGATACTTTGTCAGCTGTCCTGCTCATACTATGCATCAGTTACATGTTATTTTGTAAACTATAACAGATAAGAAAGCTAATCTAAAACACACAAACATTAATGTGTCAGCTGCACCTGCCCTAGCCACAGGCTAACCGGCTAAAAGCTCATAAAACCCCACTAACCAACAGCTGTCAGACTCTGCACACACAACAAACACCCTGATTAGAGAAAATGTTCAGATCTCTTCACCGACCTGTCCCGTGTTTAAACACTGCTCCATCCGAGCACACACCATCTCCTCCTTCAGCACTCCCTCAACCTGCAACGGCTTTATTTACCAGCACGCCATATAGATGGACCTTCCCTGCGCAGATCTACAACGCACAAACGACAAGACTTACCCTGAAATAATAGATTGAAGATCTACGAACACCCGCACACTTCCGGGTCATGCCTTTCACCGATAAGCTTAAAAGGCCTCACGGCTTTTGGGATCTGTAGTCTATTCAGGGGGTTAACCTGTCATGTAAACAAAACAATACCGTGAACATTTATTACGTACCATGGCAGCACGTGCCAGTCATAAACACTGGTGAAAAAAACACGTAGACACGTATTTTTTAGCGCAGCAAATAAAACTACGCATGCACGATTTGGAACTAGGTTGAACTACGAATCCCGTGATGCAGTTCGGCAATGACGACTTTCTCAAGCGCCGGTAAAGGCTTGATGAGTGGTCGCGACAGAAAGCAAGACATTTAGCCAGGTATAGCGTTTGTATACACGTTTAATAACGACAATGAGCATGTCAAACAGCTAGAAATTATCGGTATTTATTATTCTTTTATCATATTTGAGATTATAGATGTAATTGTAATCTGTGGCGTTTGATTGTAAGTGGTGTTAGCTTTGGTGCTAGCTTGAGCTCGAGCTCAGGTTACTGAACGGTTATAATAATGCTTAAATGTGTTCGTACAGGTTCAGGCATTTGTTTAAGTGGGTTATATCCTCTTTTTGTTTGTTACAAAAATATTAAATGAAAAGTAATACTTAAATGAGTTGTAGTATGTCATTGTAAGCTTCAGTACATCATCATCATCTGTAGATCTTTCCACATGTATTGTTTTTATTTTTGTCTCTGCTTACCTTCTGTAGTAAATTGAGGGTCACTATGGGTTTTGTTTTCCTCGCCTCCTTATGATTTTGAGAAATGCAGATCAAGTAAAGCAGGTGTAAAGCTCCAAGGTCCATGATTCACTGCTCATGAATCATCCTCAGGGTGGTGGTAGTGATGATGATGATGATGATGATAACTCTTACTCAGGTCTTTTTAATTTTCTTCATTTCCATGTCACTTACATTTCTGGGATATTCAGACCGCTAGAAATGTGGGGGAAAAGTTATGAACTGTGATTCCTTTATCACCACACTGACTCCAAAATCATAATAAAAAAAAAATACATACTGTATATTTTTACTTTTATAATAGAGATGAACCGGTCTCTTGGCCTATGCCCAAAATTAGGTGGTTAAACAGCCATGGCTGGTGATTCCTCAGATATATAGTCTCTTCCGAATGGAAACGATTTTGAGTGGCCCAAAAGAAATGCATTTTCATCCCATTACATTATCAAAAATCACTCACAGTAAAAATCTCCATTCTGCGTTTTTCTCCAAACTTTGAGAGACTCAGACCCATTTATTATACACATTTATGCAAGTCTCAAAACACTGTCAGTGATAAATGGGTCTGAGTCTCTCAAAGTTTGGGAGACTCAGACCCATTTATTATACACATTTATGCAAGTCTCAAAACACTGTCAGTGATAATTAGTCCAAAAAAATCATGTGCATTAGCCACTCAATCCGGGCACTCATTGTCAAGTTGAGTTTTGCGACTTTGGAAGCATTTATGGTGATAAAACGCACACTCTGAACTATTCCCACATTTTCATCCCGTGTCGTAGGAGTGCATTATTTACTAAGATAATTATGACAGATGACTGAGATACATGCTGCTCAGTTAAATGTTAAGCTCTCGTATGTAAAGTTAGTTTGTATTGCTTAAATGCTGCACTTGTTTTTTAAGATACATTTCATTACTCATTAAACTTTTTTTTTAAGATTGTAAAATTGTAACAAAATCGAGGATAATCGAATCGGGATATTTATAGAATACTTATGGAATCACAATGCAAATTGAGATTGAAATTGAATCCAAGGTATCGTGATAATATCGTGTGGTGATCAGTGATTCCCGTCCCTACAGACCATACACACACACAGTGTGACCAAATTTGGATGATTTCAGCTTTAGACCTGAGCTATTTAAAGTCACATTGCCTTGATCCTTTGCACTGTACTTCAATACTAACTTTGGTTTAAAGTTGGGCTTTGAGTGCAGGGTCTGTAAATATAACCACGTTGAATGTTTACTCATATAGACAACGTGACAGTGTTTAATAAATAATTTTAGCAGTTGTTAGTAATCCAACCCTGAACAACTTGCTGTAGCCATGTATTTGTGTATAATGCTGTTCATTGATATTGTCTCTGTCTGTTAACGTGGTTTTACTGTATGTGTGTCACGTTCGCAGCTGTCCTCATGGTGATGAAGTCGTCGTGTGAGGAGGATGAGGGAGCCTGGGGTCTCGGGATCCCCGACAAGATGAGGAACAACGCAGACTGGGTGGATATCACGCAAGACTTCAAAGCATCGTGTAAAGGTGTGTATTTGTTGGTGATACAGTCATTTGTCCTGAAAATATATTGGAAAAACATTGGAAAATCGATCTCCTTGTTCGTGTTTGAAGTCGTAATAAAGCCCTAACCGTGTTTAAGCAGTGTGTTGATATTGGATGGAGCTGAAGTGCCTCTGATATGTCTGACCCTCTAGGGACATCAATTATTTTTTTTTCCCTCTCAGAATAGGATTATTTTCCACTGAGCTCTGAGAAACATACCATATGAATGTAGCAGCATTACATAACAAAGTTTATTTGTAAGTGCATTAAGCGGTTTTATAGATATAAACTGGGATTGTGTCCTTATAAAGGTGTCCAGTCTTCTCCGCAAAAGGCCGGTGGATTTTTCCATGTCTTTTCTCATGATCTGAAAGAGATGTGTGTGTGTGTGTGCGTGTGTGTGGTGCAACCTGCAAAAATCTAAACACTAACTACTACACATCTAAACACTGTTCTCTAAATCTCAAATTATTATTATTATTATTATTATTATGTATTTGACTTAATGAATAATAATAGAACTATACTTACAACATTCAGCGTTCAAGTCAAACCAGGCTTTTAATTGTGCAGAATAACAACACTGTTAAGAAAAGAAAAAACTGCCTTTATTCTCTATATAATTCCATGCTGCACTAATGCACTTATCCCAGTGTTTCAATAAATCTTTTTAAACGTTTTCTTAATCAGACTGCCTGCTTCACATCTAAAACGCTGGCTTACCAGGAACTCCATTACTGTCCCGAACGTGTGGAAATGACTTGGTCAGGACTGTAAAGGGGATGTAGCAACAACTTCTAGCCAAGTTTCTTTAATGTGCAATAGATGTTTGTGAATGATTTATTTTTAATTAACGTTTAATTTATATAATTGCATTTGATGTTGCCGTTCCTCTATAATCCTGCAGGTGGTGCAGTCTAAACTATTCACACAGCACATCATTCTGTGCAGTAGGGGCAAATTATTTGCTAATTTTGTTTTAAATCGTAACAAAATCTTATCTGGGAGGGGGCCATGCCCAAACTGTTCCCACAAAGTTGGGCACATGAAATTGTCCAAAATGCCCTGGTATGCTGAAGTATTAAGGGTTATTTTTACTGGACGCAAGGGGCGGAGCCCAGTGACTAAAAAACAACTACACACCAGATCCAACATGACTGTGCACCAGTGCACAAAGCAAGATGCATAAAGACATGGATGAGCGAGTTTGGTGTGGATGAACCTCAACCTGACAGAACACCTTTGAGATGAATCAGGGCGGAGACTGCGATCCAGGCCTTCACGTCCAACATCAGTGTCTGACCTCACAAATGTGCTTCTGGAAGAAATAGTCATAAACACACTCCTAAACCTTGTGGAACCCCTTCCCAGGAGAGTTGAAGCTGTTATAACTGCAAAGGGGGCGGGGCCAACATCATATGAAACCCTATGGATTAAGAATTGGATGTTACTCAAGTTCATATGCATGTGAAGGCCGGCGAGCGAATACTTTTAGCAAGATAGTGTATATATAATCAGATTTTTTGCAATGTAAATCTAATCGACCCCTAGGCATTGTGATGATAATATGGTGATTCCCATCCCTCGTGTACAGCCCACACAGCCCTGAACCACCTTGGCCAGCATCGTCAGTTACAGACTTACAGCCTTCTTTTAAAATGTTTGCACTATTTAAATGTTTTATTGCAGCTTAGATTTTCATCATTGTACTGTGGTTGAAGTCTTTCAGTTTTACATCTTCATTCTTCACAATTCCCAGTTTGACTTGAACACCAAATTAATTATACTACTTTTATAATGTACTATACTTTACTAAATGACAATAAACCTTATTATAGTACTAAACCATACTATAAATAATGCTATATAACAAGCCGTGCTCTACTCTACTACGCTACTCTGTACTACTCTGAATTATACTAAATTATATATCTGTACTTTACTGTGTGTAAAATATGCTATACCACACCAAGGCTCTTTATTGTACTATAATACACTTCACAGTACTATACCACACACGTGGACAAAATTGTTGGTACCCTTCGGTCAATGAAAGAAAAACTCACAATGGTCACATAAATAACTTTAATCTGACAAAAGTAATAATTAAAAAAAAATCTATGAATGTTAACCAATGAAAGTCAGACATTGCTTTTCAACCATGCTTCAACAGAATTATTTAAAAAAATAAACTCATGGACAAAAATGATGGTACCCCTAGAAAATACTGAAAATAATGTGACCAAAGGGACATGTTAATTCAAGGTGTGTCCACTAATTAGCATCACAGGTGTCTACAATCTTGTAATCAGTCAGTGGGCCTATATATAGGGCTCCAGGTAGTCACTGTGTTGTTTGGTGACATGGTATGTACCACACTCAACATGGACCAGAGGAAGCGAAGGAAAGAGTTGTCTCAGGAGATTTGAAAGAAAATTATAGACAAGCATGTTAAAGGTAAAGGCTATAAGACCATTTTCAAGCAGCTAGATGTTCCTGTGACTACAGTTGCACATATTATTCAGAAATTTAAGATCCATGGGACTGTAGCCAACCTCCTTGGACGTGGCCGCAGGAGGAAAATTGATGACAAATCAAAGAGACGGATAATCCGAATGGTAACAAAAGAGCCCAGAAAGACTTCTAAAGACATCCAAGGTGAACTTCATGCTCAAGGAACATCAGTGTCAGATCGCACCATCCGTCGTTGTTTGAGCCAAAGTGGACTACATGGGAGACGACCAAGGACGACACCATTGTTGAAACAATTACTAAACGAAAGGTTAAGTTTAGTAATGCTCGTACTTTGCTGTACTTTGTTTCATCAGTACTACCCTAAGCTAGGTTACACTGAGCTATGCTATACAGTGCTTGTTCTTTACTAGTCGTCTATACTACAATCATACAGTTATACAGTACACGCTAAACCGTACTGTGGTTTACTACGTCATATTGTACTTATTGATTTCTACTGTACTACGTGACAGAAATGTTTCGTCATAGGATAAAGATGATCAGTCAGAAGAACTCTGCTATGATTTTCAGTTCATCCTCCGTTCATAAGTAATGAAGAATAATCAGTATTATCAAGACTTGTAACATAGCTGACACTTTATATCCAGTATTTTTCTCTCTCCACATGTGCAGAACTGAAACTCGGCGAATTGCTTCATGACAAATTGTGAGTATGAGAACCCATTGAGGTTACGCTGTTTTACCAGGTAGAGCTCGGGCATCTGTGACGCAGGCTTTTAAACGCTTGTTTTGTGCCCAGGTTCGGTCTTTTCGAGGCCATGTCTGCCATCGAGATGATGGACCCTAAGATGGATGCCGGCATGATCGGGAACCAAGTGAACCGGAAAATCCTTAACTTCGAGCAGGCTGTGAAGGTCTAGTGTTAATATTCTTCCCTAAACACTAACTCATTTCACTGAAACCGCCGTTCTTTCATTCCTAATCAACGGCATCCGTTTCTGTGCGGCTAGGACGAGGCGATCAGAGTGAAGGATCTGACTTTACCTGAGCTCATTGGCATTGTGGACACGTGCTTCTGCTGCTTGGTTGGTAAACTTCATAATGTCGTACGATAAAATGTTTTTTATCATTATAGATCTCTGTTTGTTTTAATATATTGCTTTATAAATATTGAAACCCTGTTTGTCTTTCGTAGATAACTTGGCTGGAAGGACACTCGCTGGCACAGACAGTCTTCACGTGTCTATATGTCCACAACCCTGAGCTCATCCAGGATCCTGCACTCAAAGCCTTCGCCCTCGGCATCCTCAAAGTGTGCGACATCGCGCGCGAGAAAGTCAACAAGGCCGCTGTGTTCGAGGAGGTGATGTGTCCGGCATTGTTCTGCTTTCTGGACGGCGTTGGTTCGGGCAGTTGGTGAATTTTAACAGCTTTGTTTATGCATTACAGGAGGATTTCCAGGCCATGACCTATGGATTCAAAATGGCCAACAACGTGACGGATCTGAGAGTAACAGGTATCATATGCACTCTGAAACCTGGACACTTTAACCAGGATTCAAAAGAATCGTTTTCATTGTAAACCATGAACATGGTGGATATTTCTGTCTTCACTGCAAACCTAGAACACATCGCTGAAGGATAGTTATGGATTTTTCATTACAACTCTTCTAAGTTCTGATATCACCAATCACCAAAACGTCTGAACCTAGGGGGTTTTTCTTTTTGTTGTTGAAAACATTTTTTTTTCCAAAAATTTTTATTCTAGCACAGCATTTTGATTGTTCAGGGAAATATCTGGAGGCCAGAACAGAAAGCAGCACGTTATGTAAAAGACCACCTTTCAGACAAAAAAACAAAAAGAAAGCTTCGGAGTTTTCCATACATGTAAAAAAAAAAAATCCTCAGAAGGAGATTCAATAAAACAAAGCGTCTAACTTCGTTTTAACCCCTCAAATTGTACCTGAGACTATGTTTTTAAAAAAAAAAGCATCAGAACACATCATTGACTTTGTTTCATCAAAAAAGATAACAAAAAAAATCTTTTACATTCCTGCTCTACAGCAGTTATTTACATGTTCCTAAAACCTTTGCAAACTACTGTATGTTGTGGACAAGAGTGTGTTTTTAAGCCTATGAGACACCATTACCTTTGTTTTAACATTGGGTCTGCAGCTTTATGTTTTGAGAGAAATCAATCCAGGACTTCTGATTATGTAGAATAACAGGATGCAGTCATGAGGACAAAAGCTCCCTTTATTTCTTGATATAATCCCTCGCTACTTTAACGCTCGTATCCCAGCCTTTCACTAGAGCTCAGAGTTTTCTCAGGACACCGGAGCCATGATCAGACTTCCTTCTTCATGTCTGAAAGTTCACACTGGCCTCGCAGGAACTACTTTAATGGCCTAAACATGTGTAAATGGTTCTGCATGAGGTCAGGACTGTACGGTGGATGTGGCAGTAACTCCCAGTTGTGTTTCTGTAATGTGCAAGTTGTGTTGGTAAATGACTGCGTGTACAGTTTCCACAGTACATGCGTCTCTCCCACAAGTTACCCATGGATTTTCAAAAATTAGAAAATTATTCAACAACCTAACAATCACCTTCTATGTTTTTTCTTTGTCCATGTCAGGAATGCTAAAGGACGTAGAGGATGAGCTGCAGAGGAAAGTGAAGGTGAGATACAAAGCCCAAATTACAGGATGAATAGAAACGATACACAGGCTCTTGCATTAGTGATGAACGAACGGGTTTCTCACGTTTCCTCTCGCTCTCGCTTTCCTCAGAGCACACGGAGTCGACAGGGCGAGCAGCGGGATCCTGAGGTGGAGCTCGATGTAAGACTGATAATCTGATAGCCCGGTTACTAACAGCTGTCCTAGTCGTACTGTTATCTAAAGAACACTCATGTCTCTGTGCAGCATCAGCAGTGCCTGGCCTTGTTCAGCAGGATCAAATTCACTCGCCTCCTACTGACAGCGCTCATCTCCTTCACCAAGAAAGAGGTCTGAAATTTGCACACACGAATTGGGCAATGCTGGCCGTAGAGAAATGACTTGAATCGTACAATACTTCTCGCATACGCCTCATTTTATTATATTTTATTGTAGCTTATGTCACGCATGTTAATGTTTGATATTTAGTAGGTCACATGACCATAACATGTAAGTGGCCTATAACTGTGCTGGAAACTAAGGAATTTCCCTAAAACCACAGAAAGTGTCAATAGGATATAATTAAACCTTGAGCATACATGGTATATTTGGTTCATTATCACTATTAGAGATTATATACAGTACTGTGCAAAAGTCTCATGCACTTTGTTTTTTAGGACAAACTTTACAGACAGAAAAATATCGATTCAGTTATGAATCGCAATTCTTTTGTGTGCTGTTTCGCCACACTGACTCTAAAATCGATTGTTTTTATATTTATAATAGAGATGAACCGGTTGATCAATCAGAGACCAGACTTATCTGCTTTTCAGTTTGATTGGCCCTGACCGATGCCCATCAGCCTCAGATATAACCGACTTTGTTCCCGAGCACAGAAGCTTCCGATTGCCGCCATAGAAACACATTTTATGGCGTAACATCATCATAAATCATGCATGTTAAAAGCCTCCAAGCTGCCTTTTTTTCTCCGAACTCTAAGACATGCGTACACAAGTCTCAAAACTCCGCCAGCGCAAATTAGTCGAAAGTCACCCACGTTAGAAGCCCCTCACGCTTGGAGTCACTCGACCCGTGCGCCCACTGTCAAGTTGAGCTTTGAGAATTGGGAGGCGTTTGAGGCTGGAAAAAAACGTCGCAGTTTCTTTGTGATCCTACAGGGGGCGCACTCTGAATTATTCACACATTTTCATCCCGTGTGGAGGGGGGTGAACTATTTGCTAAGTTTGTTTAGAAATAATAATTATGACAGATGATGGCGGATACTGAGCTGCACGTAACTCTGTCATCCGCCATAATTATTATTTCTAAACAAAAGCAAAAAAAAAAAAAACTGTTAAACTCATTTTATTTGAAGTTAGTTTGTATTGTTTAAATTATGTGCTTTAAAAAAAAAAAAAAAAAGGAACAGGCTACATTTTAATTAATCATTACATTTTTTTAAAGGTTGAAAATTGTAACAAAGTTGGGGAAAATGTAATATTGATATTTATAAAATCGTGATACTTAAATATTCACAATTTTGTCTCAAAGTCAGTGATTCAACTGAGTCTATCGTTAAGTACTGTTTTCTGGGCTTATTTTGAAGCCATACTTGCTCTATAGCATTTATTTGCATGTGCCAAGACTTTCGCACAGTATTATACTGTATATGAAGATGATGATTTTTTCTTTAAATGACTGACAGGAACTTCACCGACATCCTGGCATGTTAAAGAGATCCTGTGGTAATAATTAACAGCAGCTCTGATCCCGTTTAAATAGAACCTTAATCTACATTAATGATGGACGGATGAATGACGTTCCTATTTCAGACAAGCGCAGTGAGCGAAGCGCAGAAGCTGATGGCTCAGGCGGCGGATCTCCTGCCCGCGATACACTCCACCATTCAGTACGGCATTCAGTCACAGAACGACACCACGAAAGGAGGTAACATACGCGCTCTTACTCATGCACCGGCATGCACGGCGCATGCATTCGAGTCGCAGTAGCACATTCTAACCCCCCCCCCCCCCCTCCCCCCCTCTCTGTCACACCCAGATCATCCAATTATGATGGGCTTTGAACCTCTGGTAAACCAGCGCCTGCTTCCGCCCACTTTTCCCCGCTATGCCAAGATCATCAAGCGCGAGGAGATGGTAAACTACTTCACCAAACTCATCGAGCGCATCAAGACCGTGTGCGACGTCATCAACACCAGCAACCTGCACAGCATCCTGGTACGGAAGCTGCCCAGAGACGCGTCGAATTTTAACCGATCTTTCCAGCACTGCTTTATTTATATTATGTACGTGTTCTGTATATTTTTTTAGGACTTCTTCTGTGAGTTCAGTGAGCAGTCCCCTTGTGTACTGTCCAGATCTTTACTACAGGTATGACACCAAAACACCAGCAAGTGATGCTAGAACAAATCCCAGCTGATTTGTATTAATTCAGTTGTTTTCTCTTTTGTTTCGGGGTAGACTACGTTTCTCATCGACAATAAGAAAGTGTTCGGGACTCACTTGATGCAAGACATGATCAAGGATGCCTTGCGCTATTTTGTCAGCCCGCCGGTTCTGTCCACAAAGTGAGCGCGCATATTATTGAAGCAAAATAAAAAAAAACAAAAAAAAAACAGATTCTCTTACTCGATGTGGTGTTAACTGACATTTATGCTCTCAGGTGCAGTCTGTACAACAACCACCAGGCCAAAGACTTCATCGACTCCTTCGTCACACACTGCTCTCGGGTATGCTTGTTCATCTCGTGATCTATTATAACTCCACCAGTACTTGTAATAATCTGTATTATACAACAATTAGTACTGACCAAATAAACAGATCGGACGCGTTTTTCCACCAGTGCTGATAACAGACCGTAACAGCACTGGGACGTTTTAACTACACTTAGTCCCCGACTTACCGTACGAACATCCGAGTGACAAATTTCCACAGATACGAACGGACCGCGGTTCCACTGACATGGGAGGTGTATTGTACAAGAAATAGACACTGCAATGCGTCAAATACCAATATTTACAATGATATACAATATTCTCAGTGTGTAAGTGAATGTATAAAATGTCCAAAGTCCGGTATATTTTATTTATTTTGGAAAAATCCTCAAGAAAATAGAGTTCACGGTCCAATACAGTGGAAAACAGCTCTGAGACAAAATACAAAATGGCGTCGGGGATTCGCTTCGTGATTTAAGGGAGCAGAGACAACCCTGTTAAAGTTCACATTTTCTTAGGCGCGGTTACGGTTTTTGCCCACATGATGGCAGTGTGGAGAAAGGGGACAGATTTAGTCAAGTGGATCGGTACGCTTTTCACTGTATATCCAAAGGTCAAAGGCGTATAAGACTCACTTTGTCAGACTTAAAAACAAATCTGTAGACTACCTGTATATGTATCGCGCCGTGTCACAGGTGTTCTAATAGTTTGTCTCCTTAATAGTTGCTTCTAAGGCGAGCTACAAAGATAACTAGCTTCTAACACAAGGATGAATCCTAAATCCCTTCCTAACTAATTACGTACATTACTTGGTGTGTTCAACAAGTAATTGTACACCCTAGTACACTAGTTTTCCATTTAATGCAATTTGGGATTCAACCCCAGAACCTGTGAGTTAACCGATCTTCATATTCTAAAGTGGAATTAGTGGAAATATAAAGAGAAACAAGATTTACAGGACTGTCCACCACCTTTATGGTTTATTCTACTCACCTTTCACCCCGTTAAGGTAACTGTCGGTTACTGTCAGTCGCCAGCTGCGCCAGTCATGTTTATTTAGTTTCCCAGGCTGTGCCCTCGTGCCCTCACAGCCAAACTGATAACCAGCACACCAGAGCTCCCTCTCGCCTCTCGCGTTAATTAATAAAGGTGTAATTACTGTAATATAGGGTCAACCTGAGGGCAGGATCCTATTCTGTTGTGTTCGTTTGGGTTTCCTCTGGGTCCTTCGGTTTCTTCCCACCTTCCAGAAACATGCTGTGCTGGAAAGCAGATAGCTTGCACTAAATTTGAATGCGTGTCTCTCATCCAAGGTAGATTCCTGCCTCATGACCAGGGTATCCAGGGTAGGATCTGCTGCATCCCCGATCCGGATAGAGCGCTTACCCATGAATGAACAAATAGCTAAACGAGACGTTAACACGATCAATTGTGCTCCACAGCCATTTTGCAGTCTGATCCAGATCCACGGCCACAACAGAGCGCGACAGAGAGACAAGCTGGGACACATCTTGGAGGAGTTTGCCACCCTGCAGGATGAGGTACGTTACGGGGAGTGTAAAACGTTCCCCGTTTTGAAACAGAGCTGCATCAGTATCCGTTATATCGGCTTCATTTGAATGTTTTTTTTGCGCTCGTGTCAAGGCTGAGAAGGTGGACGCAGCTCTCCATGGGCTCCTGATGAAGCTCGAGCCTCAGAGGCAGCACCTGGCATGTCTGGGCACCTGGGTCCTCTACCACAACCTGCGCATCATGATCCACTACCTGCTCAGCGGCTTTGAGCTCGAGCTCTACAGCATGCACGAATACTACTACATCTACTGGTAGGTCATGTAAACAAGTGTAAGACACGTCTGTTTAAAAATTTTTTTAAAAATACCAAGGTGAGAGTAAAATTATCTGTACTCTGGTTACATTAAAACATCTGTTGGTCCAGACTATGAGTCTGAGAGTAAACAGCTGGAAAATTGAGTGTTTTCTGGGATTCTCAAGGGCCAGTATCAGAACATTATCAGGAAAAACCTTCAACATTCAGCAGCGCTCGTTGCAGAGAGATGTTTATTGAAGAGCTGAAGCTTATAGTTTGTATTAAACGCAGAAGGAAAGAAAAACTCACAATGGTCACATAAAGAACTTTAATCTGACAAAAGTAATAATAAATTAGAATTCTATGAATGTTAACCAATGAAAGTCAGACATTGCTTTTCAACCATGCTTCAACGGAATTATAAAAAAAAATGAACTCATGGAACAGGCCTGGACAAAAATGATGGTACCCCTAACTTAATAGTTTGTTGCACAACCTTTTGAGGCAATCACTGCAATCAAACGATTCCTGTAACTGTCAATGAGACTTCTGCACCTCTCTGCAGGTATTTTGGCCCACTCCTCATGAGCAAGCTGCTCCAGATGTTTCCGGTTTGAAGGGTGCCTTTTCCAGACAGCATGTTTCAGCTCCTTCCAAAGATGCTCAATAGGATTGAGGTCAGGGCTCATAGAAGGCCACTTTAGAATAGTCCAATGTTTTCCTCTTAGCCATTCTTGGGTGTTTTTAGCTGTGTGTTTTGGGTCATTGTCCTGTTGCAAGACCCATGACCTGCGACTGAGACCCAGCTTTCTGACACTGGCCAGCACATTTCTCTCTCAAATCCCTTGATAGTCTTGAGATTTCATTGTACCCTGCACAGATTCAAGACACCCTGTGCCAGATGCAGCAAAGCAGCCCCAGAACATAACAGAGCCTCCTCCATGTTTCACAGTAGGGACAGTGTTCTTTTCTTGATATGCTTCATTTTTCCGTCCGAACATAGAGCTGATGTGCCTTGGCAAAAAGTTCCATTTTTGTCTCACCTGTCCATAGGACATTCTCCCAGAAGCTTTGTGGCTTGTCAACATGTAGTTTGGCTTTTTTATGATTTGTTTTCAACAATGGTGTCCTCCTTGGTCGTCTCCCATGTAGTCCACTTTGGCTCAAACAACGACGGATGGTCCGATCCGACACTGATGTTCCTTGAGCATGAAGTTCACCTTGGCTCTGTTTAGAAGTCTTTCTGGGCTCTTTTGTTACCATTCGGATTGTCCGTCTCTTTGGTTTGTCATCAATTTTCCTCCTGCAGCCACGTCCAGGGAGGTTGGCTACAGTCCCATGGATCTTAAATTTCTGAATAATATGTGCAACTGTAGTCACAGGAACATCTAGCTGCTTGGAAATGGTCTTATAGCCTTTACCTTTAACATGCTTGTCTATAATTTTCTTTCGAATCTCCTGAGACAACTCTTTCCTTCGCTTCCTCTGGTCCATGTTGAGTGTGGTACATACCATGTCACCAAACAACACAGTGACTACCTGGAGCCCTATATATAGGCCCACTGACTGATTACAAGATTGTAGACACCTGTGATGCTAATTAGTGGACACACCTTGAATTAACATGTCCCTTTGGTCACATTATTTTCAGTATTTTCTAGGGGTACCATCATTTTTGTCCAGGCCTGTTCCATGAGTTTTTTTTTTTTTTATAATTCTGTTGAATCATGGTTGAAAAGCAATGTCTGACTTTCATTGGTTAACATTTCATAGATTTTTAAAAAATTATTACTTTTGTCAGATTAAAGTTATTTATGTGACCATTGTGAGTTTTTCTTTCATTGACCGAAGGGTACCAACAATTTTGTCCACGTGTGTAAACCTCAATTCAATATATAAGCTTTAAAATCAGCCGTGTTTAATTGAAACACTTTACTTAAGATGGTCATGTAAAAATAATCAAATTTAAAAACTGTAATGGATAACACACCAACACAACAATCAACATAAACCCTTAGTTTTGAAGTATGTTTGAATGACATACTTAAGTATTCGAGTACGACATTGGAAGTAGGCGTCTCAGGTGGTTATCATTTGTCGCCTTGGACCTCCAAGATTGAGGGTTCAACTTCTGCCTCGGGTCTGTGTGCATGGAGTTTGCATGTTCTCCCCTAGAGTATGATTGAACACGTTGGCAGTGTGTACGTCTGTGTATTGTTGCGCTTCATTCATCTATCGTATTTCAAACCGAGCACCCGATCGCTCCAGGTACCTGTCGGAGTTCCTGTACGCGTGGCTGATGTCCACTCTGAGCCGAGCCGACAGCTCTCAGATGGCCGAGGAGCGCATCCTGGAGGAGCAACAGCAGAAAGGACGCAGCAGCAAGAAGAGCAAGAAGAAGAAGAAAGGTAGACTTCACCATCACGCGATGCTTAAGAACAAGAGCTGCCTGTAAATGTGTCCCGATTCTGTCTCTGATCTCCTTACAGTACGTGTGTTCAACAACTACAGTATATACCAGTAAACCGGCGACAGGATCGTGGACACCCAAGGCACATTTATGCTTGCGCATTATATTTTATGTTATGGCTGATCGGTGAACAGTCCGGTATGATATAGTGTGAATTTAAATCATGAGTGATGTACAGTGCCCGTCAAAATGTTGGATAATAGAACAATACTGGATTTTTTTTTTTCTTTTCAAAACTATGAAATAACACATATTATGTATTAGGTAATTTAGGACCAGCAGCAACGGACAGTTGTTATTTTAAGACACGAAGGTCAGCTGATCTGGAATAGTTTTGTCAAGAACAGTATTGTTCTTGTCAAGTGCATTTGCAAAACCCATCAAGCACCATGATGAAACTGTCTCTCATAAAGACCTTCCCAGGAGAGCAAGACCAAAACTTAATTTAGAGTTAATCACCAATTAACAAACAGCACCTCGGATTACGAAGGCTTTACAGAGTCTGAGTAGCAGACACATCTCAATATCAGCTGTTCAAAGGAGATTATTGCATATTTTGGACGACTTTAGCGTTAGGAAGAACTAATCAGGAAAGACCTTTAAATTAGAACTCGTGTCCAGACTTTTGACCGGTAGTGTACCTGTACTTCCCTTAGTGCTTCCGGTAGCCACCCGATTATGTTTAAATGCTGCACAAATACGTTTACTTTTGTGTTGTTTCTCGGCTTAGCTCGTCCTCTGGGGAAAGAGATCACCATGAGCCAAGCGTACCAGAACATGTGCGCAGGAATGTATAAGGTGAATGGAACACACAGAGCAGAGCAGTTCGTAATTATATGGAAATTATCCTATAATAAAATTTCTCCTTTTATTCGTCTAGACGATGATCGCCCTAGACATGGACGGAAAGGTACGGAAGCCCCAGTTCGAGCTGGATAGCGAGCAGGTGCGCTACGAGCATCGTTTCGCCCCCTTCAACAGCGTGGTCACTCCCCCACCAGTGCACTACATCCAGTTCAAGGTGCGACTCCCTTATCCGACCCGTATTCGTGTGCTAATCAAAAAGGTCTAGTCATGCTCTAAACAAGTGTCTGGTGCGTTCAGGAAATGTCCGATCTGAAGAAGTACAGTCCTCCCCCGCGCTCTGCCGACTTGTACATGGCGGCCAGCAAACACTTCCAACAGGCCAAGCTCATCCTGGAAAACGTCACCAGCCCAGACGCCGAGGTGAAGCTCTGATTCGATAGATACAGTGGGATGATTTAGATGATTACTTCAGTATTATTAATAATATACGTTTAGTGACATTTATTTATTAAATATGGTCATTCCTCCAGCTGTAAATAAATATAAAACAATAATTAAATGTTTCATTAAGCAATTGATAGTTGAAGTTTGCAAAAGTATGTAAAATTATTCTATTGCGATGGTATTTAAATGTTTTTTATCATGATTTATTTGTGTACTGTATGGTGACTAGAAAAGAAAAGAAGGGAAAAATACAATAGTGCTATACACCGTGCTGCATTTCCGTTCTCTCCGTCACGCAGTCTACCTTTATTCTCCATTTTAATACGAGGGGCGTTCAAATCAAACCGGGACATGTGATAAATGATGGGAGTAAAACAGATTAACAGAAGATTTCCTTTTTACATTAATGGTGTCCAAGCACCGGAGAAACACAGGGACAAGTGCATTAGTGTAGCAGGAAATTATGTAGTGAAATAGAGTGTAGAGTTTTTATTTTTCTGCTATTCTGCACCCTCAAACGTCCCCAGTTTGGTTTGACCTTGACCGCCTTTTGTACACGTGATTCATCCATTAACCATCATTCCGTTCGCCCAGGTGAATCGTATCCTCAAAGTGGCCAAACCCAACATCGTCGTGATGAAGCTGCTAGCCGGAGGACACAAGAAGGACACCAAGGTAGAGCAGCATCACATCCTAATCTCTACATACTCCAATAACATGATGTAACGATCAAACCCTACCCTCATACCTTCTTTTCTTTAGGCCCTTCCCGAATTCGACTTCTCCGCACACAAGTACTTCCCCATAGTCAAAATCATCTGACATCTCAAGAGCTCGCGTCTCCTCGATCTGCTCCGCTGACCGGGTCATTTTTGTTGCAGTTAACGTCAGGACGCCACACCACGTCACCCAGTCCATCATCACAACGTGACTAAGACTGTAAAGTCGTTGTGGTGAAAAAGTCTACGTTCCAATTTAGAGAGGACTATTACACAGATCAAGGTTTCTATAAGTCGTGAAATAGCCAGATGGCATTTTGTGTGTGTGTGTGTGTGTGTGTGTGTGAGAGAGCAAGTGAATGAAGGTCTATCCATCAGGTTGTGTATGCGTGCGTGTGTGTATTGTAATATGTACATCTGTCCTCGTTACTTTTGAATTAAAACATCATGCCGAACTTATTTTCCATGTCATCCTTCTTATAAACAACTACTGTAAAGGCAGTTAAGGATTATATTTTATTGACAATTATTAAATCGAAACATAAAACAATTTTTGGAAAAATGCAACAGAACTTCAATAAAACAAAAAAAGTCTGGCTCTAAATACCGTCTAGCTTTGTTTTTGTTTTCTTTTCAGAAATTGTGTTGATTAAAAGATTCCTAGCAAGCACACAATCAACTGCATTGTTACTGATTTAAGTGGAATGGGAATAAGTTAAAGGTCATACTTTAAAGGATCAATTGTACATACATTCAGATTAGCATGGTTTCTAGAAAGGTCTGCGATTAGCTTATGGGAGTTTTATCAGTCAAACTTTTTCCTCAGACTTTTTTTCTATTATTATTCTACACTGACCAGAAACAGCTTTCTATACAAAAAAGTTTTTATATATCAAGAACGTGCTATTTACAGTTTGTTGAACATTTATGGAAAGAGTCTCCAGTGTTGTAATGTCAAAACAGGGAGAAAAAAAAAAAAAAAAAAAAGCAGGTCTTGAGTGAAAGAATATTGAGAGCTCTATAACAGAGGTGACTTGTTAAAAAAAAAAAAACAAAAAAAAAATTGTAACAGCTGGCACATTTCTTTGATATTAATTGAGTAAAAAAAAAAACATTTTGTAGTATGGTGTTGTGGAAATATATTCAACTTCGGCACAAAGTATTTTATCCCATAAGACGTTCTAGCTAGCAGTGTGTATAGCTCTTGGGCCACGTCTCGAATCACACACAATGCACAGCATGTTTACACTACACACTCTGTACACCAAGATCTCTGGAATCTACATTTGTCGCAGTGCAGTAACATTCATAAAAAAAAAAAAATTTATGTTTTTTTTTTTTTTTTGCCCTACACAAATGTTTAAACTGTGAAGAAAAAAAAAACGTTGCATAGGAATGCTAGATTAAAAACTAATAATAAATTTTCACCATTAATAACAGACTGCATGTGTAAAATATTCACTTGGCACCGGTCCTTGTGCGCTACATCCATCCAGTGTGAGCGGAGAAGACATCCGACGAAGTGAAACTTCCACACGTCTGCTTTCAGTGTCGGGTATAAAAACCTCAGCTTTATGAATACGGTTCAGTGCTCGATCGTCTTCAGCATTATGACTATTTGATATGTTGGAAAATCTTCATCATGTGCGAGGGCAAGTAGGTGACTCGGTATACGTGGAATGAAACGCCAGCAAAACTGAACAGTAACGTAAATTCCGCGCCTGCTTGCGATCATACAAGCGGCTTTTGAGCGGGCAAGGGTTCGAGCCGCAGCAGGAACAGGATGGAGGGTTTAACACTTGTCTCCAGGCACGAGTGTGAGCCTGTGTGCGCGCGCGTGTGTGTGGGGGCATCTGTGTTAGACCTCGGCGAGCTCGGCTTGTTTGTCAGCTTCAAACTCCGGCTCGTTCTCCTCATCGCCGTTGTAGTCGGCCATCTCCTCCTCAAACTCCTGTGCAGCCGCTTTATCATCTGTGTAAAAAAAAAAAAAAAAAAACATGAATACGATCCTCCTGAAGCCAAAATTACGCTGGTTTGGAACAACTTCAGATGATTGTTTTTGTGTACAGGGTTGTAGGCAAGTTCAGTCCTAGAGAGTTCAGCTTAAACACACCTGAACAAGCTAATCAACGTCTTCAAGCCTACAGGAAGGCGAGTTTTTTTTTTTCTTCTTTTTTCTTCTCTCTCTCAGGTGGTAGCTGAAATCTGCAGCACTGCGGCTGAAATCTAGGACCGAACTTACTTACCCTTGGGTTAGAGGACTAGAATTAGGTTTATATAGTGTTTGCAGTCAGATGACAGTCTATGCTATATCCAGCTGTCAAGATTCAGTGTTCAGTGTTATTAACTTTAAATAAGCAAAACAGCAGTCTGGCAGATTAAACCACTTCTACTAGACCCTAGAGGAAAAGTGACTGTTTTACATTCCCGACTTAAAACGGGATTTTTTTTGCATTGATTCGCTTTATAAAAAACAGATCAGACATCTTTCCACTGCATCGAGATTCAAATACAGTCTCAGGTTAGATACATTGCCTTTCTGAGATGATCGGTCTGCATGAAGCAAAGAAAACATCTAAAATGATATGAGATTTGAAATGACTGGAACTGGGATAAGAACCATCATCAAACCCTGGAAGGATAGCGCTGAAGCGTAAACTTTGTGTAACTTTGTGAAAGAAATGTGGTCTAAAAAAATGAATGAAGGAAAATTAACAGTAAAACCAGAGCTGTATTTAATAGTGAAAGGAAGAGCATTTCCATACACACACACACACACACACACACACACACACACACACACACAATGTGAGGAGATCTCACAAGATTATCAGGTCATGTGGTCTGACCCTATTCCAGAGTGATGCATCATGTATAGTTCCCAATGTACAACGAGCCTCTTGTTATGATCTGGAGAAGCTTCAGTGGCTTGGGTCGAGACTCAGCAACGTTATGTGGCAATAAAATCAAGTCAGCTGACGACCTGAATGACCAGGTTATCACGTCTACGAAGTTTTTCTACCCATGTTACTATGGTGCATTTCATTCTAATTGTTCAAGTACACATCATCCTACTGTGATCAAGAAATACCACAAGGCCAAATTATGTCTTTAAAAAAAATCAGATGAAACAATGCTGAACTGGGTGTGAGCTTAATCACAGTAGGAAGAGGTTTTCTTTACCACGGTTATTTATAATCACTACAGCAGTGATAATGCAACTTGCTTAAAGTATTACTTGCTATTTCTATTTTCTTCCACTCAGATTCTGATCACTTTTATGTACGGCATGAATCAGCACATCAGGTCTGGCTGGCACCTTGCCTAGAGTGGTTCTGACTAAAGAGTAACGAAACGGAAACAACTTTGTAAGCTTACGAGCTCGTATACACCCTGTGGATTTATTCTGGCTGTCGCATGTCAAGCACGTGTTTATCCATTAAGTTGTGCCAAGCCTTCACTCAACATCTGTTATTTACTCGCAATTACTTAATTAATTAATAATCGATGAATAATTGTTTACCATCATGCAAATGTCTGAGTGTGCGAGTGTTAAATGTCCAACGTATTTCCTGCGATTTCAGTATTTCGCCTCGTAAACCATCAATCAATATTAACTTTAATTGTTTAGTTTAAAGAGTTTGATCATGGTACATTTGATGCTGAGCATTTCTTGGAATATTTTCCATTCCACATTTTTTTCTATTCAATAATAGAGATTTGCACCTTTTAGTTTAGACAGACGTTTCTCAATCTCGCCATCGTTGTCGTACTCTATGGCATCCTCTTCCTTCCCTTTAGTGACTGCCGCAGCGTCTAACAGAGCATCTGCACAGAAACAAGAAACATACATGTACAATAGGTGTGTATGTGTGTATATGAGAGAGAGAGAGAGAGAGAGAGAGAGAGCTGGAACAGGGATAGAGTTTACGGTTTGCGGCATTCTTTCCTGCGTTCTTCAAGTTACCTTCTTTAACGTCCATCACTGCTTCCATGGCTTTGGTCAGGCTCTTCATGGTGCTCTTCTGACTGTGCAGTAATGAGGTGGTCAGCAACTCCAGCTTGCCCGATTGGTTCGTTGCAAGAACGGCTTAACGGGGAGACAGAATGCAAATGGAGGTTTTACAGCATACGACGATGTACACTCCTTCAGTTGCTCATAGTCTTACTGCCTTGTCCCTTTCAGGTCACACACACAATCAGCTCCCAAAGTGTTTGAACAGTGACACAATTTTTCTTTTCTTTTTTTATCCTGTACACCACGACAGTGGATTTAAAATGAGGCAATCAAGATTGTGACTGAAATGTAAAGCTTTAATTCAAAATTCTTAACAAAAACATTCCATTCCAACAGCTTAGTTTATAATTATAGCCATTTTGTTTCACAGAGTCCGTCAATTTTCATAGTAAAAAAAAAAAAAAAAACATCTAAAAAGTAGACAACTGACTGTTAAGCAGCTTGATGGCCAGGTGTGACCTAGTTATTTCGTGACAGGTTAAGAGGATAAAAGGTCTGACGTTGATTTCCGAGTGTTGGATTTGCATTTGGTGGCTGGTCATGAATTGCGTCTGTCAACATGCAGACTGAAGATGCAAGTGAAGGAGCCCATCATAAGGCTGAAAAACAAACAAACAAACAACCCTGTCAGAGAGATATAACTTTAAGAGTGGCCAAGTCGGCCATTTCGTACAATTCCTAAGAAGCATGAAAAGCACTGGTGAGCGAACCACCAGAGAAGACAAACTAAAGTCGAAAATCGCAGATTTATTAAATCCTTGTTGAAGAAAAGCCCGCCACCACATCCAACAAATGTCAAGTACACTCGGGAAGAGGTAGAAGTTTGTGAAGTGTACAATCAATCAGAAGAGAATTCTTCGTGTATGACTGTCATAACACTGGGTTTGCCCCGAGATGCCAATCTCACTAGCAACACTCAAGAACACAAAGGCCAGACTCCTGGACTGAAAAATCCTGTTCACTTCTGATACCCGATTACTTTGTCCAAGAGTGATGGGAAGAGAAGAGTAAAAAGGAAAAGGAAAGCAAGAGCTCATAACCCAAAGCACACCATCAAAGTCAAAGTCATCATCCGACACGGCAGAGGCATGGCGTTATGGCATGAGCGTCTATGGCTCCCAATAAACCCCTGAGTCACTGGTGATTCCTGATGATGTGAACGAAGTATCAGGATGAAGTCTGAAGTGTACAGAGCTCTACATTCTGCTCGGCATTCAGTCTTCAGTCATGTGCTGCAAAACCGATGAACGGTGCCTCAAAGTACAGATCCGATACATACCCCGAGAGCAACCCAAAAGCTTCTTAAGGCAAAGAAATGAAATCCGTTTCATCACCTACTGAAGACAAACCTGAAGGCAGAAAGACCCAAAGACATGCAGAAACTGAAAGAACGCTGGAATAAAGCCCTGGAAAAGGTAGCTCAAGGGAGGAAACAGCGTTTGCTGGTGGTGATCATGGGAGCAAGATATCAGAGAGTCATCGAGTGCAAAGTTTTTTTCCTTACAAGTCTTAAAAATAATCCTAATATGTTTGATTGTGTTAGTTTGTCAAATAACTTACACATCTTGATTATTGTAAGGCTTGGTAATATGATGTGACCTTTCCCATGCCGCTATGCCCGTAAACAACACCCTCATTGTGCTTCCTGATTTCATACATGATTACTCTTCCTACAGCCCGTGTGCAAACGAATACTAATGAATTGTTCTTTTGAAGTACGGGACGTACCTAACACAGGACACCAGGCCAAAAGCTTAAATATGCTCTCGGCTTATAATAAACAAAGAACTTAAGGCACATCGTGGGTGTGTGTGTGTTTGCTCATCTCTCCCGGTTCGGTTCCCGGTCGGTAAGTGTATTGAGGTGCGTTGCATGCATCAAGGTAGAATTATTCTTCTTTGAATTCTTAATCTTAGAATTAAATCTTAAAACTTGACAATTTGGTAACTCTTCTTAAACTTAACAGTTACTTTATTTCAAATCCAATGTGATAGAACGGCAAAAGCACAAATGCTGTGTCTCTGTACCAAATTTTATTTATTATAATTAAAAATAATTTGGTCCAACACAAAAAAACTACATACCATAGATTATTAATATTAAGACTTTCTTGTTAAATGTAAATTGCAAATATTATGAATGCTTATTGTACTTGTTGTGATGTTTTTTACCGCTAACTGCATACCTTTATCTTGTGGTATCTCGTTGGTTTCGAGAGGGTCGTTTTTGGCCTTTGGTTCTGAATCGGGTTGGGTCTGCTCTTGTTCTCCAGCGGTTTTCGTCGAGTCGTTTCCATTGAGCGCTTCCGACGCGGGTTTAGAGGCAGCGGCTTCCTGAGTCGATTCGATGGCAGGCTACAGACGAGACGGACAGGGAAAAATTAAGACGCACATTCCTGCTGGAAAACTCCTTGAGTGATAAAGTGGGTGATTAATCCTCATCACAATGGGTAAAAAAAGGAAAGAAAGAAAAAAAAAAAAAACACACTTCCTTCTTGGCACGCTTCCTCTTAAAATAAAGTGTGGACTGATGGGCGTTTACAGCAGCGCCGTCCGTGATGAACGGCCAAAACCACAGCACACTATTATTAGGGCTCAAGCACTAGTGCGCAGGGCCCTATTGTTCTTCTAAGGATTATTTTAAAAAAATATATTTTTAAAATTATTTTTCTTTCAATCATCCGGGCACTTTCGGTGGTCTTAACATACTCAAAAACTCACCAAAATTTGCACACAGATTGGAATCTGCGGCCAACAGGTCCTCAGTGGGGCTCGGCCCGGGGCGTCGCACACGCCTTATAGCTCAGACACGCTTGCACGTACACTTATAAAACTCGTTGTACATTTAGATCTCATCAAACTGAACAAGTTCTGCATGTCATCAGGTCTAATCAACAGGAAGTGAGTTATTTTGAGTTGTTTGCAAAACGCACCCAATGGAATGTGATATACTCCTCCTAGGGAATTTATACAATTGCCACCAAACCAGGCAAATATGATCTAAACAAGTTCCCGGTGAACAATTGCGGAGGGCTTGTTGATATCTTGAACGGTTCGGCCGTGGCGACGATTTATAATTATGGTGAATAAAATTAAACAGGAAGTGGCTAATAACTTTACATTAAGTTAGGCACATGAAACTTTACAGGTATGTTAAGAGTAGGAAGCTGATCACATCATATGACAATCATGAGTCTATGTCATAGCGCCACCAACTGGCAGCAGGAAGTGTGTCACTTTTGGAAATCTGTAATATTTTGTCCTTTACTTTCACCTGATTTGGTTCAAAATCAGTCAGAATAATGAAAAGACATGGGTCATTTGAAATCATGGAGGATTTTTTTCTAATTTGAATCGTGTTGCTATGGTGACGATTTAACTCAAGAAAAAATGAAAGAAAATTATTCTTCACATATCTTACGAGTGGAAAGACCTACGGTTCCAAAATTTGATGACTGTAGACAAACTGATTATGAGGAAGGCCTGAGAGCCTGGAGCCCGGGCGTGCCACAGGGCCTGTACAGCGCCCCCTGGAACTTTGTAAAGTTTAAGCTGCATTACTCATATCCACTTTCACATATATGAATGAGACCTAGTATAAATTTAGATCTCATTAAAGGTGAACAACTTGCATACCCCATGTCATGGAATTCGCTGAACAGGAAGTCGGTTATTTTGCGTTGTTTGAAAAATGCACCCATTGGAATGTGATACACTACTCTTACAGGATTCATATGTTTTTGACCAAACAGGGTGTAATATAATCTCAAGACATTGAGGATCTAATATTGTGAACGGCTGGTTGAGATCTTAAACGGGACGGCCGTGGCGAGCCCTTAAACCTAGGGCGAATAACAGGAAACAGGAAGTGGATAATAACTTCTGTATACATTGTGTGACGTTCATCAAACCTCAGCTGTAGGTTAAGAGAAGAGCCCTGCTCACAGTGACATGGGTCCCGTGAGTCTCAGTCATAGCGCCACCAACTGGCAGCAGAATGTGTCTACTTTTAGAAATTAAATTCTTTTGTGGCTAATTTTCAGCTAATTGGCTTCAAAATCTGGTACAACTGGTTCTGAGTAAATTTCTTGAGTTTCACGATTTTGTTGTGCTCATACTCCTCCCAACAATATTTTGTTTATTAACTCATTGCTTTAAAGTGCATAAACTGACTCCTGCAGTACTAAACTATGTCCACTAGATGGAGGTATCACACCACACATCCTACACACACGAAGACACACACACACACACACACACACACACACACACACACACACACACACGTGACCTCCCCCTCCCTCACAGACTTGAGTTTTGGTGAAGCGGACTGACACAAACGCTGCCGCTGAATAGTTGTTTATGGACTGTTTAATTGTTTACAAATCGCCCTTTGGATCAAGTGTTGTGCGCGAATGCAACAGTAAGTAACAATGGACATTTTATCTGTCCCGGTAACAAGTTATTATGCCCGTGAGGTCGCGATATATATATATTTACATGTGTGTGTGTGTGTGTGTGTGTATTCTTAGTAAGTATGCCTAGAATCAATATGTTATTGTGACCGTCACTATTATCTTTTGCTGTTATTATTCCGTGTTATAAACACACACACATTTGAAACAAGTTTGTTGTAAGTCGTTTACAACAGGAATACACGTGCCTTCATAGGCGTGCTGATAAGGTGTCATGTGACAGCTGGGCGAATCATGTGATGTTGATGTTTAAGCCTGTTTTACACTGCCTACAAACCCCTGCAAAGTGTTTACATTAATAAGCTTTACTGATTGGATTATGTTATTGCCTGCACATTTGATTGTCATTATTATCATTATCAAGTTTTATGCTTATATTTATGCCCTTCTTTTATTTTAAGAAAAAAACACAACCCGACACATTACAATCCTACAAACAAACCGCACACCCCCGCACACAAACACACACACACACACACAAACACACACACAAACACACACACAAACACACACACACACAAACACACACACAAACACACACACACACACACACACACTCTAAACACACTGCACATCCCACAAAAACTGTGTCCAAGCACCAGCACCATTATCATTTTCACCAAACCGACCCATATAATATCGAAACATTCAGGATGGAATACTATGTTGGGATTTCTGATATCTGAGACAGTTTAGCCATGGCGATGCCTCATGCTGAAAAGTGGCTACTACCGACACACGCACGCATATTTATATACACACACAGTAGAGACATTAGAGCTTAGATGCTGAGTCCCGTTTGACATCAGTGGACATTCTTATAAACTGTTTCATTAAACCCAAACTGGTCTGTCCTTTAGCCATTCCCCTATAAGTGCACGTGCCCTCCTTGCCCACCATCTCACTGATGCGCCCGGGTGGCGGTGGCGCCATGCTTGGGCCCATCATCGTTGCCGCTATATTTCTAATATATAAACTATATTTCATTTTACTTTTACTGTCCATAAGCGACCACGCACAAAATACAGCTTATTAGAAAAAAGCCACAAAAAAAAACGAGACCCAGTTTACCTGAACACCAGCTGCACCTCCGGCTGGATTTTGCTTCTCATACTTCTTCTGTACCTCCAGTTTGGCTGCTGCGACCTTCTCGTTGCACTCCTCCTTCTGAGCGAGTATCTGCGTGTTACACTGAGTCCTGCACACACACACACACACACACACACACACACACGGTGATGATGATGACCATCATGACATTTTACATTGAACAAAACTACGCAGCGCAGTGTCACACTCACATGTCGTAGGTGAGTTTCTTATTCAGTGTGTTCATGTTGTTCTTGCACAACTGCAGCTCTTTCTGCACCTTACTCAGGTTCTCGCGCAGACTCTGCATCTGGTCTAGAGAGGGAGTAGAAGGGAGTCGTTTGTTGGGAAAAGGGAACGCGATACCACAGGACTTTCACCACAGAGGAAGACGGAGAGCCAATCGCTCACACTCACTTTTCATTTCCTGAACTGTTTTCGCAGTGGAAGAGATGTTCAGCAGTAGACTCTCCTACAACAACATGATGGATGTTATACAAGATAAACGAAAGCGGGATGCAAAATCCTGATGACACCCAGAGCCGCAAGGTGGACTGGTTTCCCTATAATGTCACATCCTGACATTATAATACGTGTACATCCCTACCTTCTCTTGTTTCCAAATGCTCTGGGCGCTCTGTTGCCGTCTCTGGTGAGCTCCCTCCAAGAGCGCCAGCTGTTCCGTCTGCCTGCGTATTTGCTCCTCCGCCTCGCTCCGGCCCATCTGCTCCCGTGCCTTGTCGGCTGCCGCCCGCTGCACAACTTCCTCAAGCTCCAGGAGCTTAGTCTAAATGCACAAAAACACATCCATTTCCAGGTTATGGCAAGAATAGTGACTAATATAGAAATTATTTTTAAAAACTCTCTCTCCCTGGACACACATTATGATGATTTAATCACTGAAAGGCTGATGTTTACTCTTACACTGACATATTATGTGTAGACAGCATTTGCATAAAGACTTATCATTTGCATCCAGGTTCCAAGGTAGCACCTTTGTCTTATATCCTGTATGAATGCAAAGACTGCCGATCCACACACACACACACACACACACACACACACACACGGTGCGATCATCATTTTTTTTGTGTCCATTTATTTTGTAAAAGTCTTAACACAACACTGACACTTCCTCGTTCCTCTGTATAGCTTATAGTTTCTGTGCGTGATTGTTTAATGAAACAAATGCTATGACTGCTCTGGAATATAACCCAGTGGCTTTAGAAAACCTTGAAGAACTGAAATAATAATGGGTTATAGTTGGTATGAGCTTTTCATGGCGTAGTCGAAAACAATACATAATGGATGAGAACCACTGGAGTGAAAGTAAGTGTCTTCTGCTCCCTTGCTAATTCTCAGCCACCAATCAGCTCTCTTCTGTCACATACACACAACCACCACCACCACCAAGTGTTACTTCCTCTGAGACACATAGAGGCAGCCATCTTTTCAAACTGCCATGTGATCTAGACATACACAGTCGAAACTTTAAATTAATTTCTATATTCTAGAACAGTTTCAAAACTATGAAGTAATAACTAACAACAGTAACAACCATCAGTTATTTTAAGACATGAACGTCAGCTGTTCTGAAACAGTTCTTGCAAAACCCATCAAGCTCCATGATGAAACTGGCTCTCATGAAGATCATCCCAGGAATGCAAGACCAAAACCTACCTCTGCTGCAGAGGAGAAGTTCATTCAGACAAACCAGCCTCAGAAATCACCAATTAACAGTTAACAATTAACAATTACAGTGGAACCTTGGATTACGAGCATAATTCGTTCCGGAAGTGGGCTCATATTCCAAAACACTCTTAAACCAAATCATCATTTTCCATAAGAAATAATGAAAACTCAAATTATTCGTTCCACAGCCCCCAAAAATAAATACATAAAAATAATTAATACAATCTATAAAATGAAAATAAAACAAATTAATCTGCACTTTAGCTTTAAAAAAAGTACAAATAAATCCTGACAGATAAGTGTTTCCATTGGTGCGCGCACGCGCCGTGTGTGTGTGTGTGTGTGTGGAATTAGCCCCTTCCCTCGCCTCGTTTTACACAGTAACATTCCTCCTCCCTCTCCCCACCTCGCTTTTTCACAGCAGTTTCACAACAAACACACGCACGCACACACACACACAACGGAAACACCGTTTTAACAGGAAAAAAAGAAATCTCTCGGAGACTGACATGAGCGTATATTAACAGACACACTTTTTAAGTTTTACAACAAGCGCATAAACACAGCGGAAACACCGGTTTAACGGAAAAAAAGCGAGACTGGCACGAGCGCATACTAAAGGAATCACTTAAGTTACACAACAAACGGACACACAAACAAACACGGAAACACCGTTTTAACAGGAAAAAAAAAAGAAATCTCTCTGACCAGGCGTGAGCGCATACTAAGGGAATCACTGCTGTAAAGTAAAAAACAAAACAAAAACAAATGAAGCAGCACCTTACCTTTGAAAAGAATCGCGACAGAGCAGAGTTTCTGTGTCTTTGTGAAGCCGGGAGGGGTGAAAAGGGGAGAGAGACTCTGTGCGTGTGTGTGTGTGTTTCAGTGTCAAATTGCGCACGCACGAGCAGAGTTTCTGTGTTTGCGAAGCTGTGGGAGGAGGGTGGGAGGCGGAAGGGGGAGGGGGGGGGAAGGTGAGAGAGTGACGCTCGGTGTCAAAATAAGAGTCGCATGTGTGAAGCATGATACTCGGCGCTCGTAAACTAATACTTGCTCGGTTTCCGAATAAAAAATTATTTAAAATCTTTGCTCGGTTTGCGGAACACTCGTAAACCACGTTACTCGCAATCCGAGGTTCCACTGTAATCAGATTAGAGCCGTTATGAAGGTTGAAGACACACCTCAATATCAACTGTTCAAAGAAGATTATTGTAACATAACCATAACTTACAAATAAATAAATGAACTAAATTACAAACGAATGTTTGCATGCCTGTTAGGAAAGCAACATATTACAGGACAAACCAGTTTTCAGATGGAAACAAAAACAACCTAATGTACTGTAGTCTACTGCGTTTTGCATGAAAATAGAAAGGAGCAAGTGTGACCAAGTTACCAGAAGAACTCATATTCTCCAGCACGCTCAGTAAAACCTAACAGCTGTTTTACTTATAAAACTGCACAAATTAATAGTTTGAGACTGCAGTCGCTCGATGGTTCAGGATTGGGGTTTCCTACAGTCTACCTGAGCCTCCAATAACGAACTGGACTCCATATTAACTTAAACACATCTGTTACACACACAGTATGACTGCAGATTAATCCCTGTTACCCGTCATCACCCAAATGAGGATGGGTTCCTTGTTTAGTCTGGTTCGTCTCAAGGTTTCTTCCTACTGCCATGTCAGATCTTTGCTTATGGCATTTATTTGTGGCCAAGATTTTTTACATACTTCTTTCTATTTTCATGCAAACCCTAGGAGAATACATTAGGTTTTTTTTTGTTTGTTTGTTTAGTTTTTATATTTTTCTCTTCTGAAAAGTGGTCTATCATGTAATCCGTTACTTTCTTTGTTTTGTTTTTTTGTTTTTTTACAGGAGGGCAAATATTTTCCTGTATATATTTTTATGTTTGAAATATTGAATGCTTTGGAATGTAATAATGCAGACATGATAAATGGATTTGTATTAAAGATATTACAATGCCTAAGACTTCTGCACAGTACTGAATAAACTTTTTTTATTTACAGTTGGCAAAAAAAAAAGTGTTCCCTGATAGTAATACCTTAAATACTGACAGACGCTAATACTCAAATATTTTACTTTTTAAGATTTATTTTTGAGTCCTAATAAGAAAAATACAATCAAGCATCCTCAACCCCCAAGACCAGTTCCAGTGCCAGCTCAGCATATTTACTGCCAAAGTTCTGAAGCAGTTCAAGTAAACAGAAAGAGCATTGTGAACGGAAGCACAACCAAAAAATAAATTTTTTTTTTTTTTTTTTAAACAACATCTGAAATCTCAGTCACTGCTCATTAATACTATAAATTCTTTCACTGTATTCTTTTAAAGCATACTGACTGTTTATACAACACCCCCACTGGCAAACTACACAAAACTAGCATGTACAAGCACTTGTAAATAAGGCAAACTACTGAAAGCGTGTAGAATTGTAAAATTACATTTCAGACAGATTTTGAATAAAAAAAAGTAAAAAGAAAAAAAAAAAAGAACGTTATATTCTTCATAGGCATATTTTGGGGCACAAAAAGTACAATAGCACAGCCTGTGTGTGTATGGGCCTGTATATAGACTATATCAATATAAATCCCCTTAAATTATTAGATTACATTTTACGCTCAGCACATACAGTATCTACAGTATATCTATACAATAATATAGATAAGAACTGTGCAGTAACATTATTCAGCCAAAATCCTTCACAGTCAGACAATCAGACAAGACAAACCTGCAGCTCCACGTTTCTCGAGCTGGACACCCAGTAGTTGAAGCCAAACAGGAGGACGCAAGAGACAAGGGCGACCACAAGCAAAGGCGGCGTGCGACCTCCTCTCCGGATGTTTACCAGTGCTCCCATCATCCTTTAGATCCACGAAATTACGACAGCAGTCACTGCGAACACATTGAGAAAAAGTGTCTCACATCTTCACACAGTTTTCTACTGCTGCAAATTTTCACAAAGTGCTAAATCAGACATCTGGGTGGAGTTTCACTGATTTGCATTGTTTTTTTGTCCCCTTCACTTCAGAGCTGTTTGGCCTGTTTTTGCTGTTTTCCCAGATTAGCCCGATGTCCTGCTTGCTATTCTCATTCAACTCATCTCTCACCATCTGGATTTAAATAAGGTCTAAGAGGTCAGGTTTTATATAGGCAAATGATTAATAATGAGCTAAAAGGAAGACCTGTTTTATGCAGGCACTTCAGTTTAATCATGCGCGCTCGTCTTGGTGACTGACATTTGAATCTATTAGGTTCACAAATCATACTGCAGGTGCACAAACTGACTGCAGCCGTCAAACCTGAAATACATCGCAAAAGAAATAGAAAATAATACATCAATAAAAATAAATAAATAAATAAATCTGTCTGTACAATCTATAGTGTCTAAATTAGGTTATTTTTTTGGGTTGTACAGCTTTACTGACACTTTTAGGTCGCACCTTGTCTCTCACTCTCCTTTGCATTAAGTTAAACATCGCTGGATGTTTTCACAACGCATGCGAAATTACTTGTGTGTGGCCAACAAAGAGGTCATGTTGAATGAATCACTCTTTTCATGTAACATGAAAGTGTCGACTCTGGCGCAGGAAATAATAAAAAGATATGATATGGCCTCAGGGCCTTCACAGGAAGGTTTGCTGCATACAGTAGCTCATACACACTTGCATGTATGTAAGTGAAACTCAATAACTTCTAGATCTCATTGAGCTGAACAAATGTCACTGTACATGTCATGGGCTCTACCCAACAAAGTCAGTTATTTTGCGGTATTTGCAGGACACACCCAATGGATTTTTATATACTCCTCCTAGAAGATTTGTACGATCGCCATCAAACTAGGCCTTTATGATCTGAAGACACTGAGGATGCAAAATTGTGAAGGGATTTTAGATCTCAAATGGTTCAGCCATGGCAAGGCTTTGAACATATGGCAAAAAGTGGCTAATAACTTGGTTAGTCATATACAGTATAATTATGTAGTTATATAATATTTAGTTATATAATAATATGAGTGACATCGTATTGAATGACACTATAGTGTAATGCCTTTTTTTTTTTTTTTTTTTTAAAGTATCACACTAAAACTTCTGGAAAATTGGTTAACTTCTACTGCTTGTAACTATGTTTTTCAATTTAAAAAAATTATACAGTACAGACCAAACGTTTGGACACACCTTCTCATTCAAAGAGTTTTCTTTATTGTGTTCTTCAGCCCAAACAAGTCTCTTCTGCTTGTTGCCTGTCCTTAGCAGTGGTTTCCTAGCAGATATTCTACCATGAAGGCCTGATTCACACAGTCTCCTCTTAACAGTTGTTCTAGAGATGTGTCTGCTGCTAGAACTCTGTGTGGCATTGACCTGCTCTCTGATCTGAGCTGCTGTTAACCTGCGATTTCTGAGGCTGGTGACTCGGATGAACTTATCCTCCGCAGCAGAGGTGACTCTCGGTCTTCCTTTCCTGGGGCGGTCCGCATGTGAGCCAGTTTCTTTGTAGCGTTTGATGGTTTTCGTGACTGCACTTTCAAAGTTTTCCCAATTTTTCGGACTGACTGACCTTCATTTCTTAAAGTAATGATGGCCACTCGTTTTTTTTTCTTCGCTTAGCTGAATACAAATTCAACCTCTTTGAATGAGAAGGTGTGATGAAATATGTCATTGAAATGGTGTGTGTGTGTTTGAGTTTTTATTATTATTATTATTATTTATGTATCCCAGAATATATAAGTATAGAATGTTTAACATCTTCCTTACAAAATACATTGTTGCTCAAATCTATATTTCTAAAGAGTACATATTCACAGCCTGGCCCGCTTGAAAGTAATAAAAGCGTCAACTAAACCTTTAATACGAAATTATACAACTAATTAGTGATAATCAGTTAAGACTGTTTAAAATCACTGCGACATGACACAACCTAGGCAACGTGTTACCAACAACCAGGAAGCAACACGTCATCAGCGTTCTCATTCTCAACCTACGGCAACGGCATGTCCCGCCTCCTGCGCGCTGATTGGTTGGACCAAACCAATGAGCCAATTACAATCCTCGAGATGCTGTTGAGTTGGAAATGCTACCCAATGTTGAGCCAAAGGGGGCGCAAGTTTGGTGAACTAACACAAAATCGAGTGTTGGGGGTCAAACCTGATCTTTGTGTAAATATGCAAACTAGGAAGATAACAAAACACTTTTTAGCAATTAGCTAAACAAATCAGCAGGAAGTCAAATAGTCCATAAAGCAAAATCGCACGAGCACATAGTAGCAAGTTAGCTCGCCAACCAAACCGCCACATTAGCTCGCTCATCTTATATATATATATATTTTTTTATTTTACAGGGATACAATTGAAGACATAATCCTTACCCAGATAAAGATGTGTAAACAGGTAACCTAGCTAAGGTCAACGCACTCAGGCATGTCGATAAACCGCTTTCGCTGAACAAAGGTTCACATCCGTCAACAAGCACCGACTGACTCGCAACACTAATGTGTCGTTTACCGGACAGTCGACACGTTGAATCGATTCTTTTAGGTGAACTCGGACGTGAAGGTTATTTTTGTAAACGTAGCCAAGTTTTAAAGGAGATTGGTTTTCTCGAAGAAGCAGAGATACACCAGACATACTAAAACTAATGCAGATATTATATTACATCACGTGTAGGTCTTCCTGAGTTGCATGATTTATTCAAAGTGATTCGAAGAGTTGACCCATAAATAAGGTAAGCCAAATGATGGCGCATGCGCAATTAAAAATTCTAAGTCTGATAGGTTCAAAGGAACTTAATCAGAGCAAGATCAGAGTGTGTGCACTAGGAAGAACGACCGTTTCCTTTTTATAGCTCAATATTTCTGGAAAATGTGGGCATTGTTTGCTCAGTGGTAGGGACCTCTCCTGCCATGAGGAAGGCCTGGGTTCAATTCCCACCCATTGTCCAACAAACCCCATTCACTTGATGCAGAGTGCCAGTCCCAAACCCGAGACACTGGATCCGGTGCTATCCCCAAGCCTGGATAAAACGGGAGGGATGCATCAAGAAGGGCATCCGAGATAAAACCGGTGCTAAAGTTGTGTTCGGATTGGCGACCCCTTAACGGGAGCAGCCGAAAGTCCAACAACAAGGAATCAATCGACCCTGGAGGTGTAAGGTGACAGTGCAAACCACTAACCTATACTGATTTTCAGCTTTTAGGAAATACAGTAAAGCACTGATTTGGACATTAAGTGTAAATAATACTGTGTTCATTTACAGAAAAAAAAAAGACAGCCATGTTAAACCAATTTTTTTTTTTACTTTTTCATTTTATTGAAAAATCTCAAACTCTGTACAGGAAGAAGGGTAAAATGAGAAAGACAAATAGTTCATGGACGTTTATGGACTCTTGCAGCCATCTACTCAGAAATGTTTCTGGGCATTTTCCACCTTTAAAAAAAAGAAAGAAAGAAATGGAAAAAAACCCCCCAATAATTATATATTTTTTTAATTATTACTATATAATACCATAATGGTATTAATTATTATGCAAAATCATCACAATGGTTCCAAGATTGTATTTTATGCATCATCAGTGATAAAACCTTTTACCTTTATAACTCTACCCAGCTCGTTCAAAACGTCTTCATAGCGGCTCTCCATGCCGTTCAGACTTTCCGCATTAACGGTCTGCTTCTGTAGACCCGGACTGCCAGCCTCCTGGACCATCTTCACAAATTTTTCCTCCTACATACACGAGAGACTTTTTTAATCACTTTCCGGCCTTTTTTATAGCCTAAAGCAAAGGAGAACCGACTTTATGGGTGGCACCCATAAAACCCTCACCTGCACTCCTAAGACAAAGGTGAAGGCCACACCGGCTTTCCCGGCTCTCGCCGTTCTTCCCACCCTGAAACACAGACGCATCAGTCAAACGACGACTTTGCTTTTGGCATTTCCTCTTTATTATTTTTTTGGATTTTACCCCGATTTTCTCCCTAATTTAGTCGTGTCCAATTCCTCCCCGTCACTAGGGGGCTCCCACATTAAGGCTACTACTACCACTCAGCCGGGAGGGCCGAAGACTATCACGTGTTTCCTCCGAACCACGTGACGCCAGCCGACCGCATCTTTTTCGAACTGCTCGCTCGCGCACCGTTGGGGGCGGCGTAACACACTCGGAGGACAGCGCTATCCGCTCCCTCCGTTGCGCGAGCTCACAGACGCCCCTGACTGGCTGTAGAGCCGTGATTAATGTGGGAGCACTAAGTACCTCTCATCCCTCCCCTCTGAGAGAGCTCGGCCAATCAGCTCTCTCTAGACCTCCGGCTGCGAGAGGTTACAGCACCACCCGGGATTCGAACTAGCGATCTCCGGATGATAGGGCGAGCGCTTTAACCACTGCGCCACTCGGAGGCTATGGCATTTCCTCTTTAAGGAGAGTGTACGATAAGGATGGAAACGTGCCTGTGGATGTACGTCCTGATGTACTGAGGAGCATCGTAATTAATTACGCATTTAACTCCTTTGATGTCGATTCCTCTGGCCGCAGCGTCGGTGCTGATCAACCTGCGGGAGGAAAAAAAAAAAAAAAACGAAAACCTGATAAGTTACTTCATATGCGTGAATCTGTTCAAAAGTTAAAGGAAATTGAAACGTACAGCTGAATTTTCCCCCGTTCAAAATTCTTGAGTGTCTTCTGTCTTTCGCTGGGGTTGAGTCTGGAGGAGAATTCTGCAACGTCCACACCACCGTAAAGCTTCACCAGTAAAAGGAGCCTGAGAGAGAGACACACACACACACACACACACACAGAGGGTCCAACTTTGTCATAGCTCCATTTTAAGCTTAATCTAATAAATCTTTGCATATATTTTATATTATAATTGATGTAAACTGAAGTATATTTATGAAGATTCGGAACAATCTGATGTTTCATTTAAATATGAAAAATATTTGGAGAAGTGTCTTAAGAGCTATATTACTCACTCACTCATCATCTATACCACTTTATCCTGTATTCAGGGTCACGGGGGGCCTGGAGTCTATCCCAAGAGACTTAGTGCATGTCCATGCCTCCATGCCAATCCATCGCAGGGCACACACACACACACACACACACACACACACAAGCTCATTCACACACTACAGGCAATTTGGGAATGCCAATTAGCCTAATCTGTATGTCTTTGGACTGTGGGAGGAAACCGGAGTACCCGGAGGAAACCCACCAAGCACGTGGAGAACATGCACAGACTACGGATGTTGAAGACGACCACTGTTTTTTTTTTTTTTTTTTTGAGTGTCGCTACCTGTGTGCTGCTTCTCTCGAGTTCGTGAAGCACAGAACAGGATTGTACTTCAGGCGCAGCAGGAAGTGCAGAATAAGAAGCGGCTTCTTGCTCAGCGTGCAGCAGACGTAGTACTCCTGCAGAAACCAGAGCCGCAGGTAAACACAGGAGCATCGGCATCGTGTGTGTGTGTGTGTGTGTGTGTGAGGAGCAGATGTTCGTTTGATACGCACAGTCAGGCCCTGAGGGAAGTTGAATTTCTCTTCACTTGTTGTTGAGGTGTGTGTGGAGCTAAAGAGACGAGGCTGGTGGAGGCCCATCTGCTGCAGTTTCTCCGGGTTTTGCGTCAGAGTGGCCGAGAAGAGCAGCTTCTGCAGCGGCATCTGCGGCGGAGACAGACTGAGACACACCACCACCACAGACGACTTCATATTAATATTCTGCAACGTCATCACCGGGTAATGAAATCCAGTAAACAGGGGTCTCGTACCTCGCCACTGTAATCGGCCCGGGCTCCATCCTCGTGAAAATCGATGCTCCTGAGCCACGCCCACTTTTATAGACAGCCTTGGTCACCTGATTGAGCCAAGCCTGCTGCATACTGTCGATCATTCGGTCTGCCTCGTCTATGATCTTAAAAAGAATTTTTAAAATCACGTCACATTCTGTGAACGTAAAAAAAAAAAAAAAAAAAGATCTGAGTACCACGCGCGTTATGTCGAGTGATCCTCACCAGAAAACGAAGATGCTCAAGACTGAATCCTTCGGTTTTGTTGATGTGATCCACCAGGCGCCCTGGTGTTGCTATGACGATATCTGCCAAACTCCGACTGACACCCCTTCTGAATAAACAAACATTGCACCATTGTATCACCCAGGCCAGCTAGAAGAGTTCATTTGCTTATACCAGGGTAAACTGTCTGATGTCCCCAAGGTCAGGGGTCGCTCAGTGGTTAAGGCATTGGACTACGGTTCGGAAGGTCCCAAGTCCAAACCTCATGACCACCAAGTTGCCAGTGTTGGGGCCCTTGAGCAAGGCCCTTAACCCTCAACTAATCAGATGTACTGTACAGTATAATGAGAAAAAAAATGTACGTTGTTTTGGATAAGGGCGTCTGCCAAATGTAAAATGTTTTTCTGGCCCAGAAAAAAATGATGTGTTCATAGACGTATAATAACTGACATAGATTCAAATATATATTTAGTTTTCTGGCCTTGAAATTAGCTCCGCCCCTTGTGAAAGCTGCGGTGTCCGTCCATGTCCATTTTACGAGGGTGAGTCAAAAATTATCCGCACTCTGGCTCTAAAAACACAACTGGATTTGGGACATTAAGGAGGAAACTATAGTATTCTGGTGCTATTACTATTACTGTTGCTACTGCTGATATTACAAAAAAAAAATCCTTATTTTTTTATTTTTAAAATGTATTTTAATTAACTTTTCGGGGAAAAAAACTAATGCATATTTTTTTCTGACATAATCTCCTTTGCTTTTCAATACACTTTGTCTATCGCTTTCGTATTCCCTCGTTAAGAATGTTTTAGGCTGAGCTGCGAGACACGAATGCACCGCTGTCTTCACTTTTTCATCAGAAGTAAATCTCGGACCTCGTCAGGCTGCTTTCAGAGGATAAAACAGGCAGATGGAGCGAGATCAGGACTATGGATAGGATTCTTTAACATCTCTAGACGGGCATCCGGGTCCTTCTTGATGGCTAACAAAGTCTACGGTATATAATATAATGGCACCAGGTTACACAAAAAACTAATCAATGCATGCTTTTCTTCTTTCTTCATACAAATTTTAAGTGGGGCACCCATTCTTGCTCACACCGCAGCGACAAATGAATTAATGGACGGCAGTGACTGGGGAGAGACGGTAGCCTTGAATGGAACTGGAGTGTGGATCATTTTTGACTCACTCTTGTACAATATTTCAACTTGTATAAATGTACAAACATCGCAATTAATGAAACAATATGTTCGCTTTGTGTATTTACCGGACTTCTAAAAGAGTGGACTGCTCCACAGCGAAAGGTTTCTGCCCGGCAGCCATCACAACTTTCAGCCCCGTTCCTTCAGCATAAGCGCAGAAAACTTTATACACCTACAGAGAAGAGAAGACAATAACATGACCGTAACAGACAAAAACACAGTTGTATTGGCTAGAGAGGGGCCGAGAAATAAAAGTAATAAATCGAACCTGCTGCGCCAGCTCTTTGGTGGGCAACATCGCCAGGGCACGGACTTCACACACCACTCGCGTCATCAGCGCCTGTAACGACGAGATCAGTGAGGTGGCATTTAGCACGGTCTGACCTGCGCAGTGGAAACTAAATTCTTCTGCTTCAGGCCATTTGAGGACATGATAAGACAAACCAAGTAATACATTTTGATAAATGAGAAGATACATAAATCAAATTATGTATAATAACAAAATAGGGGACTTTTAATATGTTTATGTTACCTTCACTGAAAGAAGATAAGATGTGATATTGACGTGTGTTCCATCCACTTCTAATAATATTTCAGTTTGTCTTTATATATAATGAGGGGCGTTCAAGTCAAACCTGGACTTTTTTTTATAAAAATAACAGAACACAGACGTGACCGTAAAAACTACCTTTATTCTTCGGCCCTCCCGGCTGAGTGGTAGTAGTAGCCTTAATGTGGGAGCCCTCTAGTGACGGGGAGGAATTGGACACGACTAAATTAGGGAGAAAATCGGGGAAAAAAAAAAAAAAAAAAAAAAAAAAAAAAAAACTACCTTTATTTCTCCCCGACTTACGAACACTGTTCAGTTCCAGGAGGACGTTCATAAGTCAGATTTGTTCATAAGTCTGACAAAGAGAATCTTTGACACAAATATATAATGTAAAGCATTAAAAAAAAAAAAAACTCAGGTTTGATGTTTTGGTTCCACATTATACTCTTGTGAGTACTCCATTTTGTTTCAGAGCTGTACTGGACTGTGAACTCTCTGTCTCGTTTAAGATTTTTTGAAATTAGGATTATTCACCATCCAGACAGCCATGTTCTATTATCATTTTCAGGTCGACTCATTTCTCCCGCAGCCCCCCACGCACACACATACAATATACCAATATACAATATACCAGACTTTGAACATTTTGATCCTCATTTACAGATGTGCAGCCTTCTGTTTCCCTAAACCCATTTCTGTTTCCCTAACACACTTTAGCAGCAGCATTTAAATGCTAACTAGCTTACTTAGAGGACAATTAGATTTTTTTTCCCTTCTAGACCAGGGCACAATGCAAAAAAAAAAAAATCCTTTCAAATAATAATAATAAAAATAATAATATCAATCAAATGCAATTACTGAGAATCAAGATTTTTCTACGGTGTCTTTGAAATAAATTTATTACTAATGGCCCATGAACAGTTTTAAAAACCTTTAAAGAGCGACTCAAATAAACTCATCAAAGCTCTGGAAACAATAAACATCTGTACATAATTTGACGAGTGTAAAATATACACCAAGGCCACACCTGTATGACGGGTATAACAAACGCCAGCGTCTTTCCGCTTCCTGTAGGCGCGGACACACAGATGTCTCTGGGCCTGTAACCTCCTCGGCCGATCAGAAGCCCCGAATTCACACTCTCCAGGACAGCGGGGATCACCTCGGCTTGGACTGTTTATGATGGAAGCAAAAGACGGACATGAAACAAACAAGAAAAAAAAAGTCAGGCATCAACTCTGGGATGAGTCTCTGTCTGTCTCGCTGACCTGGGAAGAAGGTCTGGATCCCGTTTGCCTCCAGTTTCTTCTGTAGCGAAGGACAAATCCCTGGCACATCACCAAGAGGGACCAAGTTGCTCTTAATGTCTCTCACGATCATGTCCGGCTCAGCCAGCCACTTGGGCAGCACCCTCTGGACCTGGAAGGCGGTATCGCGAACACATTTCATGCTATAGACTGCTCTTTGACTGGACACTAGTTTTATAAATGCGTGTCACAACAATATGTTTAAGAGGACACCTTTTGGACCGGCTTGTTCTCGAATCCACCGAGGATGTGAAAGCTGGAGCGTGTGTGTGACGGCTCACTCCGGGCGCTCGCAGATTTTTGGCTTTCGGGCTCGTCTACTTCTTTACCAACCACATCTGTTAGATATACACATCTGTTAGATACTCATACAGAAATATATAATAATTTGCTACTAAATAAGTTATGCAAGCATATGGACAGCTACCTGTGTGTTGCTTCTCCTCTTGATTTCCACTCCCCTGTTTGTCTTTTTTCTTCCTTTTCTTTCTCGACTGCTCGCTCGTACCCAGATCCGCGGCTTCCGCAGGCGTTTCATCAGCATGGTCCTGCTCGCTATTGCTTTCCTTCTTCTTTTTCTTCAGTTGCTTCTTTTCTTCTTCTTGCTCCTCATGTTTTCTTTTCGTCTTTCCTACGCCATCCTTTTCACTCGTCTTCGTGTCCTGGACGTCTGGCCGCTTCTTATTTGCGAGACTCTGTTGTTCTCTCGTCTTGGCGCGTTCCTGGAGCTTGCTGAGCAAAGCTTTCGACCTTGACTCTCCATTTGATTGACTTTCCTCTTCCTCCTCTCCTAGATATCTGCAGGAGAACAGATAGATAGTCGATGCGTAAGTGCTGAAAAAGTGTCATGAAAACTCATTCTTTATTCACCTATCAGGGTGATCACATGACTAAAGTTTTATTACACAGAAAGAAAGTGATATAGAACTACATAAGCGCGCTGCACCGCACAATACAAAAAGAAAAATGCCATAAACATAGATGCCTTTGAAAACCTTTCTACATGAAATAAACGTCTATAAAGGTCACTAAAAGGTACTAAAATAAACACAGTCATTATTTGGTGTGAAAACTCTTTGCCTGGAAATAATCAGTAGCGTTAGATACAGATATGTGCAATTTTATAAATAAAACAGCTGTTAGGTTTTACTGAGCGTGCTGGAGAATATGCCAGAATTCTTCTTTTAAAACTTTGTCACACTTGCTCCTTTCTATTTTCATGCAAATCATTTAATTCAAATATTAAAGGATTTTGTACATAATAATGCAGACATAATAAACACATATGTTCAAATCACACGTGAGGATTGCCTGGACAGTTCCGTGTGACACACCGACAATGGCAGCAAACTTGTTCTCCGGTGACCATCATGCACAAGCTGCCGAATGGTTTCGATGTTTTAGGCTTGTTGACGGCCTTCCTGATCTCTCATCATCTTCCAGTGACGTTCTCCCACTGTTGAAGCGTATGCGCCACTCGAAACATCTCAAACCAATCATTACAGCATGCAGTTGCACAGCTCCTGATGTACACAGGATGATGTCTTTTGACTCACTGACTTATGAAGGGTGTTGCTGCCCATTACTGTGCCTTGTGCTGCCATCTGCTGGCATGTTACAAAACTTTTTGATATTATCTTGTACATACAGTCGTGGCCAAAAGTTTTGAGAATTGCATAAATATTGGAAATTGGAAAAGTTTTTATAATAGCAATTTGCATATACTCCAGAATGTTATGAAGAGTGATCAGATGAATTGCATAGCCATGAAAATTAACTTAATTCTGAAAAAAAAAACTTTCCACTGCATTTCATTGCTGTCATTAAAGGACCTGCTGAGATCATTTCAGTCATCGTCTCGTTAACTCAGGTGAGAATGTTGACGAGCACAAGGCTGGAGATCATTATGTCAGGCTGATTGGGTTAGAATGGCAGACTTGACATGTTAAAAGGAGGGTGATGCTTGAAATCATTGTTCTTTCATTGTTAACCATGGTGACCTGCAAAGAAACGCGTGCAGCCATCATTGCGTTGCATAGAAATGGCTTCACAGGCAAGGATAATGTGGCTACTAAGATAGCACCTAAATCAACAATTTATAGGATCATCAAGAACTTTCAATTTTTGTTAAGAAGGCTTCAGGGCGTCCAAGAAAGTCCAGCAAGCGCCAGGATCGTCTCCTAAAGAGGATTCAGCTGCGGGATCGGAGTGCCACCAGTGCAGAGCTTGCTCAGGAATGGCAGCAGAGGCGAAGACTTTTGGAAGATGGCCTGGTGTCAAGAAGGGCAGCAAAGAAGCCACTTCTCTCCAAAAAAAAACATCAGGGACAGATTGATCTTCTGCAAAAAGTATGGCGAATGGACTGCTGAGGACTGGGGCAAAGTCATATTCTCGGATGAAGCCTCTTTCCGATTGTTTGGGGCATCTGGAAAAAGGCTTGTCTGGAGAAGAAAAGGTGAGCGCTACCATCAGTCCTGTATCATGCCAACAGTAAAGCATCCTGAGACCATTCATGTGTGCGGTTGCTTCACATCCAAGGGAGTGGACTCACTCGCAATTTTGCCCAAAAACACAGCCATGAATAAAGAATGGTACCAGAACACCCTCCAACAGCAACTTCTTCCAACAATCCAACAACAGTTTGGTGAAGAACAATGCATTTTCCAGCACGATGGAGCACCGTGCCATAAGGCAAAAGTGATAACTAAGTGTCTCGGGGACCAAAACGTTTAAATTTTGGGTCCATGGCCTGGAAACTACCCAGATCTTAATCCCATTGAGAACTTGTGGTCAATCCTCAAGAGGCGGGTGGACAAACAAAAACCCACTAATTCTGACAAACTCCAAGAAGTGATTATGAAAGAATGGGTTGCTATCAGTCAGGATTTGGCCCAGAAGTTGATTGAGAGCAGCCCAGTCGAATTGCAGACGTCCTGAAAAAGAAGGGCCAACACTGCAAATACTGACTCTTTGCATAAAGGTCATGTAATTGTCGATAAAAGCCTTTGAAACGCATGAAGTGCTTGTAATTATATTTCAGTACATCACAGAAACAACTGAAACAAAGCAGTTTAGCAGCAAACTAAAAACTAATATTTGTGTCATTCTCAAAACTTTTGGCCACGACTGTATAATATTTATTTTAATGGTGAAGCACAATCATTCACCATTCCCTCATTTGGGAGTTATTACCACATCCCTCGTACAGTCCTCAGCTTTCTCCAAGTATTTCCACTTGTTTGGGCCATTAAAGACGTTTTAACAGGCAGTCCGGACGATCATGGCTCTGGCATCATGAGAAAACTTTCTACCTTGATGGAGTCCAAGCACTAGTGAAACACTGGGATAAGTGCATTAGTGGGGATTATATAGAGAAATAAAGGAAGTATTTACTCTTATAACTGTGTTCTGTTATTCTGCACAATCAAAAGTCCAGGATTGACTAGAACACTCTTCGTAGTATTTATGACAAGACAAGGGTGTGAGAACTGCTGTTGTTTGGTTGGTGTTTTGGTTCATTAATAGACATTTTATATAAATTCCCATCAATATAATATATACAGTAGAAACATATAACTGGGATAACAATTATGTTATATGAAATAAGTATAATTTGCATGTTGATAGGCATCAAGGTAGATCTCTATCCAAACTTACTGTAAACCTTTAAACAAGTCAGGGAGTCCATTTCAATCACCTCATACCTGTTAATCATGAACAGAGCCATTGCTCTTCAACACTCAGCTCTTCTGTAACGCCAACACGTCCAGATGTTCTTCTGGATCAGTTAAAGGCCAACGGCACCGGAAAACACGCGATGTTCATTACACTGGAACAAACTATGTGCAGGAAAACATGTCGATCGGTCATTTGGGAAAATCCGGTTCAGTATAAACACAAGTCAGGAGCCATGTGAGCGCGCTGACAGTCGCGTAGAGATGACGGAGGACGCGTCTTGATGACGTAGCCGCAGGTTTCCACAACAGACCGCATTTACTCATTCCCTCAACGCGTTCCCTACAAACACACACTTACGTAGTAGTATAACAGTTTATTTTTAACTTTATATGTAACATTATGGCACTAATATAATTTATGATTTATTATTATTTCTGTCTATGCTGCTAAATGTGATAAAAAAACATGCTTAATATCATTATACACTAACATTATAATTCTGAAAGGTTTCATTTAAAAAAAAAACTATCATATATCTTAAATACATCTCATAACAGTAAAAAAAAAAGTTGGGGTTTTTTTTGCCTGTGAAGTTCATTCAGGTGAAACGAACAACCAAAACATTATGACCACCTGCCTACTATTGAGTAGCCCCCCACATCCACACCTTTATCCACATCCACCATAACACTGATGCACTGTGTGTTCTGACACCTTTCTGTCACAACCAGCATTAACCTTTTCATCAGTTTGATCGACACTCGTCTTTCTATTGGATGGGGCTAGACGGGCCAGCCTTCTGTCTCCGTGTGCACCAGGGAGCCTTGGCCGGTCAACAAACTGGCGACAAGGCGATGGGTGGCCAAGGCTCAGTGATGTACAAGGGGAGTGGAGTGAAGGGTCGCCATGTAGTCTGATCCAAAATAAGAGCTACTGTAGCTCAAACTGAGAAAAAGGTTAATGCTGGTTTCGATACAAAGGTGTCAAAAAACAAGTCATCACTGTTTTGACTGATGGCAAAAGGAGGACCTACTCAATATTCGGCGTCTGGTCATATTGTTTTGGCTGATTAGTCTATTTTATTCATTATATGATGATCAAGCTGCAATTAGTACAAAAGGCAATTAGTACACCTGTATGATATTACAAGCACAATCATTTTATGAAACCATAATATGTTATTATTATTTATTCATTTATTCTTGACCTTTACTGATCTCTCAAAGCTTTTTTCCTTCATGAGCTCAGACACACTACACTCACTTTAACCCAGGCAGAAGGTAGCACACTGCAAATGATGACCTTTCAACTCCCGACCATTCCCTCAAACTCTCCATTCTAGACTGGATGGAAGTAAGGCTGCTGTCCCTGCTGGCTTACCTGGGTGGCATGTACCTCAGGCCATGCACTGACAAGCTGGTGCAGGTCTTTACTTTATCTTCAACCTGTCATTGTCCCAGTCAACTGTCTCCATGGCTGAAAACAAAACCATCAAACCGAGAATTTTACTTCAGTCTGAATGCCTTCTAGATACTGTTTTGAGTTAACTCATAACAGGCCTGTAGTACCACTCACACTGGGCTACATCTGATTACCTACTTCATGAACAAGTCAGTGGAGGATCCCATTTCGACCGCTCCACATTCAGCCCTTACCCATATCCACAACAACAACACATTCATTAGGATTCTGTTCACTAAATCTATCCGCATTGAACACTCATCCCCACCAAACTGACAAAAAAGCTTCATAATAATAATAATCCACATCTCCATATGCACTTGGATTCCAGACTTCTTGACCAATAGACATCAGTCTGTTAGGCTGAGTAATCACAAGTCCTCTACCCTCATCCTGAACACTGGTGTCCCACATGGTTGTGTGCTGAGTCCAATGCTCTTCTCTTTGCTTACCCATGACTGTGTGCCTTTACAAAACTGCAACATCATCATGAATTATGCAGATGGTTCCATGGTGGTAGGTGATACCAGCAACACTGATGAGTTGGCCTATAGGGAGGTGATCCACAGTGTAGCAGCACAGTATTCTGACAACAACCTCACTTTAAGTGCCTAAAAAGGCAAATAATTTATTGTAGGCTTCTGGAAATCTAAAAAGCAGCAGGGACTCTCCCTTTTACATACAAAATAATTATTCTATTATGTAGATTTTTTTTAAGTTTGACCACTTACAAAGAAATGGAGGGTTTATAATTTTTATCATACATTTATTTTATAGGATAGAGACAAAATATCAAGCAAAAATCCAGAAAGCACATGATACAAAGGTTATGAATTTAGTTGCATTTCAATGAGTAAAATAAGTATTGAAGAGCAAAACCATCATAAATGTCACAAAAAGGACATATCCTTCGGGTGCAGAGCAAAGAAAAAAGAAGAAAAGTGAGTAAGAGGGGAAAAAACAGCATGATAAGGGTATGGTAATAAGAAAATTCATGTAAACAAAGCTATGTTGTGAGCTAACGTTGCTGGCTAGTTAATTAACAGCCTAGGGAGCCTATCTTTTTGTTTTAGGAAGGTTCATTTTTGAAATTTAACATCCTTAAATAGACGTGACATCTTAAATCATTAAAATATAACACATTACTAAGATAGTTTAAGATTCAAATTTTTGTCTTCTGTTGTTGTTTCTGATAGCAGCTTAACAATATTTACATTAGCCTACCTTTGGGGTCTTCGCTATTATATTCCAATATCATTATGCCTCAATTCGCTAGTTAACAGATTAAGAGTTGTTGTTTTATGTGTGCAGATGGCTTGCTGCTGTGTTTAATCATTTATGTTATTAAAATTGCGTTCTGTTCCATCAACTATACTCTTATGAAACTTCCCTAGGAGCACTATTCAAATATTTTGGAGGTGGGGCCCAACCAGCTGGTACATTTATACTGTGCGAATAATCAAGCATTGACAATAATCTTATTGGCGGCACAGAGGGGCCCTCTGCTTAGGGCTCTATAAAGGCTTGGACCGACCCTGTTGCTTGTATATGTGTGTGCCCTGAGATGGACTGGTCCATAGGAGAGTGTACCCTGCCTCGTGCCCTAAGTCTCCTGGGATAGGATATATATAAAGCAGTACAGACAATGAGACAATGAGTGTGTGAGTGAACATGACACTTGTACATCACTCCAGCTCTGTCCTCTAAATCAGTTTAGCAGCTACAAAAAAAAAAGACCTCTTTGATCTGCCACTAGGTGGTGCTGTTGGCTCGTCGCTGCGTTAGATGAACGAATCAGTCACGGGCGCTCGGATTTAGCCATGAAAAATAGCATTTTAACCAGGTTATAGTACAAAAATGTAGGGATTAGGATTAGGAATAGTGGAGAAATCTTCCGTAAAGGATGAGCTGATTAGGTTATAGACACAGGAGGCAGAAAATAGCTGTTGGAACAAATAACCGCTGCAAAAAGGGTTGCCAGATTGCATGGATTCGCGCCTTAGTGGCGTTCCACAACCTAATGTAAATTTAAAAAAAATATTAAAGGAGGTGGGAGGGGTAACCGGAAGTAATACCCCTATGTGGTAGCTGTGCGCGCGCTGGGAGAGGGCGGCGACGCGGAGAAGTTTGACAACAACTGTAGCTCGTCCTTGGAAAGCGGAATGTCACCGCGACTTTGTTGCGCCCTTTAGCGCTGGACCTGGACCTGGACGTGTCGGAGCTCAAACCATGCTGAGTGTCCTGGCGAGAGCTGCGGTGAGTCCCATGACACCATTACAATAACAAGCACCAGGATCAGTGATCAATGTGTGTGTGTGTGTGTGTGTGTGTGTGTGTGTGTGACCTGTGACAGCAACCATGGACCAGCCTCAAGTGTGTGTGTGTGTGTGTGAGAGAGAGAGATCTGATTTTCTGACACAAAATTTCATAGCTACAGTATGATTAAGATCAATGAGTGTGATCTTGCATCTAACCAATCAGATCAATCAGTCATGATCTTACATGAACACTCTGTTTAAACATTTTGTTTGCTATACATTTCATTTGAAATATGCATGCATTTAAAGCGGGCACGCTGGCGTAGTGGTTAGCACCTCCAGCGTCGTCGGTTCGATTGCCGCCTCGTTCTCCCCGTGTTTGCTGGGTTTCCTCCGGGTTCTCCGGTTTCCTCCAACAGTCCAGCCACATGCAGATTAGAATAATCAGAGTTAACGTAGCGTGTACGTCCAAGTTGTGCCCTGTCTCGTGTCCTACTGTAAGTCTCCCGCCACCCTGTTTTTCAGAATAAAGTGGTATAGATATTTAGTCAGATGCATCTAAAGTCAAACCCTGGACTTTTGATTGTGCAGAATAACCAGACACATTTATACGAGTTAAAAACTCACTTTATTTCTCTATATAATCTCCTGTTACACTAATGCACTTATCCCAGTGTTTCACTAGTGCTTGGTTGCTGTTAAGGTATAAAGTTTTCTCAGTACCCCGTGCTGAGCCGTGATCGGACTGCCTATTACATGCTGGCCTCCCAGGAACTCCTTTAATACCCCAAACATGTGGAGATGCCTTGGAGTGAGGTCAGGACTGTACTGGAGTTGGCGAATGATGGTGTGTACAGTCTCCACAGATATATGCTTTTTTTTTTTTTTTTTTTTACAAATTGTTTGACAAGTTATCTGTCGTTTTTCAAGCGTCAGATGTTCCACTCGCTGAACATTCACTCACAGGATCGACATCAGTTTTATCTCTGAGCCACCTCGGCTGGGATCGTCATTCACAGGCGTACGATCTTATTTAAAACATTTGCAACATTTAAATGTTTTACTGCGGCTAAGAGTCTCATCACCGTACTAAGCTTGAAGTCCTCTGTAAATATCAGCTTTACGCCTTCGAATTTAATCACAAATTCTGTTTTGAATTGAACACCCCTCTTAATAACTTTGCTATCTTTAATAAAATTCCCGATCTATTTTTATCCAATAAATAGTATGATGCTTCTTTATTTTGGCTTCTGGGTACAGTACATCTTTCCTGCTCTGAAATAAACCCTGCCCCCATCCGGAACAAACTGCTCAGCATGCCTCATTCATATACATATGGTTTAAACAGAGGTGACGGGGTTATAATAGGGTCTTTAATAGCATTCGTCCTGTTCCAGGTATATTTTATTGGTATTTTAAAAGCATACAAATTTTCAACATGAAGGACTAGACACGATGGAAGCCGTGGCATCCTGTCAAAGTTTTACTCGTCCATCTATTATACACCCTTTATATCTGTTTCATATTACATTTAACGGTCTGGAATGTCTGCAAAACATGGTTTGTGTTAATACTTTCTGTACCACAGCTATAAACAGTTGTTCCCTTGGACCAGCCTCTATTTTTTTCTTTCTCGTGAAGATGATTCGAAAAGAAGAGGAATGCACAAAATTTCCCCTAAAAAAAATAAAAATAAAACATGGTGGCAGAAAACTTGGTTACAATAGAAACTTCTTTTAGAAATGTTACATTAATGTCTCCTTAGAGAAATCCTGGCCCTGACAATATTTATCTACAGTATATTGTTGTTATTTGATAACTGAAAGATCTTTTTAATCGGTTTATTATTAGACTTGTATCCGTACAAATCTTTCTCAATCAGTTGTTACAGGGGGGAACAGTTTTAGTTGATCCTGCCTGATCGGAGTGAATTTTCAATCAGCAACGTGGGACTCGTGGCTCAGGCGGCTAAGGCTCCAGGTTGTTGATTTGGAGATCTGAGGATCCAGGTTCGAGGCCTGCCGTCGGTGGGTTGCAACACGCCGTATTACCCAGCCGGTGCATGAAGTGCCGGTTCCGAGCCCAGATAAAACACGAGGGTTGTGTCAGGAAGAGCATCCAGCATAAAACCTGTGCCAAGTTGTGTGTGAATCAGATGGTCCACCCCAGCTTGGTGGGTTTCCTCTGGGTACTCCAGAGTCCTCCCACAGTCCAAGAACTGTGATGTAATAAGGTTAATCATTATTATTTAGAGAAATTGCATGTCCCCTCCTTTTTCCCTGGCAAAGGCTCCAGGCTTCCCAGATTAAACACTTCACAGCAGGCAGAATCACTTTACTTCCATAAAAAAAAGTATCCTGATTTGAACACGTAAATGCACATTTTATTGGATCACATTGTTCATGTTAAAGCAGTGACTGATACTAAGCATGTGCAGATAGTATGATTTTATACTGCGTGCCAGATTGTAATGCTGGAATTACTCAGATCAGATTACACCAGTGAGTGTGACAACTAAAGCATGCATCCTCAAATAGCTAAAGAAGCAGCTCCTGTAGGGACAGTTCATCATGTTAACACAAAATCATTCGAACGAAGTCAGAACATGTATTAATCCACGTTTAAATTGACATTTAGCCATACTTTGCCAGTTACCATCATAGCACGAGATACTATGCAGATGCAGTGGATTCTAATGCAGGAAGGATTAAACAAATACACACACACACACACACACACACGCGCACACACACACACACACACACACACACACACACACACACACACACACACACACAAAATGAAAACAACTCAAAGAGCTGGCAAAGGGACAGGCAATGTGCTAACAGTCCAAAACAGGACTATTCTAAAGAGCAAAGGTTTAAACCAAGGCAACATTACATAATCATCTATACCGCTTTATCCTTTAATCAGGAGCCTATCCCAGGAGACTTAGGGAACGAGGCGGGGTACACCCTGGACAGCGTGCCAATACATCACAGGGCACACACACATTCACACACTACAGGCAATTTGGGGACACCAATTAGCCTAACCTGCATGTCTGAGGAAACCACAGTACTCGGAGGAAACCCACCAAGCACAGGGAGAAAATGCAAACTCCATGCACACAGACCCAAGGGAATTGAATCCGGACCCTGGAGGTGCAAGGCGACAGTGCTAACCACGAAGCCACCGTGGCCACAACTCAGGCCACTTTATGTATGGTCAGATCATGTGACGGTGTGTCACCAGGCTGAGGATTGTATAAAATGTCGTGCAGATGATAGACTTCTCAGGTGCATCATTGGAGATCACTTAAACGCTTGGTGAAGTTGCATTGTAAGAAACACGACAGTATAAATTAGAACTAAAAAATGTTTAATAGTGAAAGGAAGAGTGTTTCCATAGACACATGATGGGATGAGAACTCACAGGAATGGGACTGATCAGCCATGTGGCCATAAGAAAACCACTTGATAGTGAGACTCATTAGGAAAAAGGCTTCAGTTTGCTAGAGAACATAAAGACTCAACCTTGGAGCAATGGGAAAAAAGGTCATGTAGTCTGAGTACAGATTGAGCCTATTCCAGAGTGTTGAGTGCGTCAGGTTAAGAAGGGAAGCGCATGAGGTGATGCACACATCATTCATAGTGTCCATGGTACGAGCCGCTGGAGGCAGTGTTATGATCAGGGGTTGCTTCAGTTGCTCAGGTCTAGGAGCAGCAACATTATGATAATGACTTGAATGTACTGAATGACCTTTCAGATGGATTTTTAATTCTTTCCCCCTGATGGCACCGGACCGAAGAGAGAGCATGGGCTATCATTTTCACAGATGAACTGGATACCTGGCATTGCAAGATTCAAAATTCAAAAGATTTTCTTTGCTATTTGTACAGAGCGGGTGCATTGGATTTATTTATTTATTTATTCAGAGGCCAACTCTGCGAGGATCATGAGGCATCCAGAGAAGAGCCACCTCCAGCTGGATTCTGCTTCATGATGGCTTGTATCTACACATGCTGCTCCTGAGCTCCCAGTTATCCAGACTGCCCTCTGTCCTCTGTACCTGCTGACTCATCCCTGTGCTGAACTGGACTCCATAACAGCTTCTGTTATACTGAACTTCCAGCAGCCTAACACACATGATGTCATTATATAATCCCTGGTATCCGTTATCACCCAAATGAGGATGGGTTCCCTGTTGAGTGTGGTTCCTCTCAAGGTTTCTTCCTATTGCCACCTCAGGGAGTTTTTTCTTTCCCCCGTCGCCCTCGGCTTGCAGGGACATCAGGGACAATCACCCTGATTGTGATGAAAAAAAAAAACAGCTTACTAAAGTTGAGCAATGCGTAAAAGTTATAAGAGACTGGATGCCAATTAACTTCCTTCTGCTTAATCCTGATAAGACATAAATTTTTGTCATAGGACCACAAGCAGATAGAAGTAAGCAAAGAAAAAGAAAAAAAAAAGTAAAAAAGAACCGAAGTGCGGATAATTTCCACAGAACAAGTTAGTTTCTGAATATCTTCACTTATATTACAGCAGCTATAAACAGTTTCACCCTCACCAGCCCCACTTTTATTTGCTCAATTAGACAAAGTCAGCATCTCGTGTTACAGAGAAATAAAAAATAAGGCCCCTTTCCTAATAACTGCCTGACTAAGTAAACATCTTGTATGCTCAGGAAAAAAACAAAGCTAACCAGTTGTATCACATACTGTATTTACCCATATTACACATACCTTGTCTAAGACGTTCGATAGAAATGATAATGTATTACATACAGTCAGCCATTAAAAAAGGGAAAAGAAACATGCTTTATTTCTTCTGATGAGTCTTAAAGGTTGCAGTGAGGATAACTGCCTCACAGCGCTGCATCACAATCACACACATTTTATAGCAGCTTCTTTCCAGCCAGAGTCTGGTCAGGGGTAGCTCAGTGGTTAAGGCATTGGACTACGGTTCAGAAGGTCCCAGGTTCAAGTCCCACTACCACCAAGTTGTCCCTGTTGGGCCCTTGAGCAAGGCCCTTAACCCCAACTGCTCAGCTGTATAATGAGATAAAAATGTAAGTCGCTCTGGATAAGGGCGTCTGCCAAATGCCTAGATGTAGATGTACATGTACAATCTCACAATCTCATTATTATCTACACATTTTTTCTCACTCATACACACTTCCAGAAATTTTCTTTTCATTTTTTGAAGCTGCTTTGAGACAATGACCATTGGTAAAAGCTCTATATAAATGAAATTGAATTGAATTGAATTAATTTTTGTACAGAAACTCTCTGGGTCAGTGATATAAAAAAAAGAAGAAGAAGAAATATAAGAACAGTAAAATAAACATATAACCCTGGAAATAAATAGTAGAAAGAAGCGGTCAGTCTATACCCACTATAAACATTATTCAGTATTGTAATATATCTATTGTATTATTTATACATAATCCCCACATATGAAATTCTTGCATTTCTACAGAGTTTATATTGCACTTCTTTGATAATAAATGAGGTGAAGGATAGCAACACAGGTTTCTTTATACTTGATACATGTACACTGATTACAGCAGCAGCTCGATACAGCAGAGATAAAAACCAGACACATGTTCAGTACACCGATTATAGAAGCTGGTCTCTTTACAGTATGACAGATATAAAAGCCAGGCACATGTACACCAATTATAGCAGCAGGTGTCTATCAGACAGAGATAAAGCCTTACAGGGGTGAGGCAGACATGCTTTCTTTCACCATCAGTCTGACTCTGGCTGGAAAGAAGCTGCTATAAAATGTGTGTGATTGTGATGCAGCGCTGTGAGGCAGTTATCCTCACTGCAACCTTTAAGACTCATCAGAAGAAATAAAGCATGTTTCTTTTCCCTTTTTTAATGGCTGACTGTATGTAATACATTATCATTTCTATCGAACGTCTTAGACAAGGTATGTGTAATATGGGTAAATACAGTATGTGATACAACTGGTTAGCTTTGTTTTTTTCCTGAGCATACAAGATGTTTACTTAGTCAGGCAGTTATTAGGAAAGGGGCCTTATTTTTTATTTCTCTGTAACACGAGATGCTGACTTTGTCTAATTGAGCAAATAAAAGTGGGGCTGGTGAGGGTGAAACTGTTTATAGCTGCTGTAATATAAGTGAAGATATTCAGAAACTAACTTGTTCTGTGGAAATTATCCGCACTTCGGTTCTTTTTTACTTTTTTTTTTTCTTTTTCTTTGCTTACTTCTACCTGCTTGTGGTCCTATGACAAAAATTTATGTCTTATCAGGATTAAGCAGAAGGAAGTTAATTGGCATCCAGTCTCTTATAACTTTTACGCATTGCTCAACTTTAGTAAGCTGTTTTTTTTTTTCATCTGGTTTTGCTGAGACGTATAACTGTGTGTTATCAGCAGAACAATGAAAACTAATACCATGCTTACGAATTATGTTGCCCAGAGGAAGCATGTAAAGGGAAAAAAGCAGTGGGCCTAAAACTCGACCCTGTGGAACACCAAACTTCACTTGAGAACATGTAGAATAGTCTACATGATATATTAGAGACTGTAACACGAGACGCTGCATGATTTTGTCTAGCTGCTGTAATATAAGTGAAGACAGAAAGGAACTTGTTTTATGGATGATTCACGACATGAAACATTAAAACATTAAACAAGGGTGAGTCGGAAATTATCTGCACTGTGGTTCTTTTTTAAACTGTTGGCCACACTCCCAATTCAAGGCAACTGTTTCTCCAGTGTTACATGTGTTACATCAGTTCATTTGGAACTGCGGTGCGAGCAAAAACATAGACGCCCCCTTTTGTGATTTGCACGAAAAAAGAGCAGCGTGCAATGGTTTGTGTTTTGTGGTCTGAGGGTGTACCTGGTGCCGAAACAACTCACGGAAGAAAATATACAGAAATTTGAAAAGGTGAAAGTTTCTTAAAGAGAATCATTACTTGTGACGAGACACGGATTCATCATTATAAGCCTGAGATTAAACCACAGAGTATGGAACGGAAATATCTTCAATCACAAAACCAGAAAAAGTTTGATGAAAAGTCAACCATCAGCTGAAAAAATTATGCTTACAGTTTTCTGCGATTCTCAAGGGCCAGTATTGGAATATTATCAGAAAGGTTCAACATTCAACAGTGCTCGTTACACAGTGAGATGCGTATTGAAAAGCTGAAGTCTAAGTGTGTTGTGATCTTGCATGACGATGCCTGTCTGCACACTTCTGCCCACACTGTCAAGACTCTGCAAAAACTTTGTTTTGAGGTGTTAAAGCATCCTCCATATAGTCGTGATCTTGCTCCATCAGCATTTACCTGTTTGCAGCTCAGCCTAAAACATTTTTTAATGAGGGAATAATTGTTGTATGAGAAGAATAAAATACTTTGACCATGTTGTTATAGGAAGTCAGGAACTTGTCATGTTTGGGTTGCATGTCTATGTTACACCAACATTTTATTGATTCTTTTTCCTTCCAATGTGGTTTGTGTCTTAATTTAGGGAGCCTCTTATTGTAGAAGAATCCTAATGTTACATAAGATATCCGTTTATTCCTTTTTGATAGGAAAGATAATGTAATGTACTTTATGTATGACTGAAATTAAAAGTAATTAATATGAAGTGTGTTTTTTTTCCCCACTTACAGTCAAGGGCTGTGCCTACGCTTTTAGCAAGGCCAGTGGTAGTCGTGCAGATCCGTGATCACTCTCAGGCTCATCAGGATGGTCTGCCCAAGCTGCCCGTGCCACCGCTCAGACAGACATGTGAACGTTATCTGGCTGTCCTCGAACCACTCGTGTCTGAGGAGGAGATGAGCCACACACGCCAGCTCATGGCTGAGTTCCTGTCCTCTGGTGGTGTCGGGGAAAGGCTGCAAAAAGGACTTGAGAGACGAGCACGCAAAACTGAGAACTGGGTACGTAAAGTAGCCAGATTGGATTGACCTTTTTCAGCCAAATTATCCCTTACAAGCCACCAATTCAGTGAAATCCTTGCCCTGTTTCACCAATTAAGTAAGAGTGAAATATTTTCTTCATTTGAATTACTGTTAAATTGTGCTGTCGATTGTTTGATGCAGCTCTCTGATTGGTGGATGCAGTCAGCCTACCTGGACTCTCGCATGCCAATTCCAGTGTACACTAGCCCTGGTGTGGTTCTGCCTCAGATGCACTTCCAGGACCGCCAGGGACAGATGAGGTACTGTGTCAAAGCGTCACGGCACTGTATCAGACATGTCACTATTAAGATTAAAAATATCCCTTACTGATTGCATTCTTTTTATGTGCTATTAGTCATATTTCATGTATTTTAAAAATTATTAAGACATGGCTAGTTTAACATAAGATGTAATATAAGGAATATAATCCCTTGTAATTAAATTTGCTTTAAGCTAAGGCCTATTAGAATAAATAAATATAAAGCAGTTACATTCGAACTTAACAGATTTTAAAACAGAAGCATAAATGAGTACAAACAATACTAGGGTAGAATTTAATGTAAAATAGAATTATTTAACCAGATAAGAAAAAATAGATTACAGTGGAGTAGAATTTAAAGGTCACATGTTATCACTCCTTTTCCAAACTTGTTGTCTTAGTGCCCCTGGGGAAGAGCATTTTCCGCGCCAATCACAATGTAGTAACTAAAAAAGTCAACGTTCCGAACCCTAACAGGCGTTTTCCATCTGTTTTCACAGCCACATCTCTAACGAACAAAATAAGATGGAAAATATATGCAAGAGTGTTAATTCATAATGACATCCTCAGTATTTAGCTAGCTACTGTTAGCCGTTAGTGCTGCCCATAGCTCTTAAAAATGGCACCCAATGGCCCCCGAGTGGCGCAGTGGTAAACTGCTGGCTATTATTATTAGCTAGTATATTGCTATTATCCAGAAATCGCTAGTTTGTTTCCCAGGTGATGCTGTAGCCTCCGCACCCAATGGCCGAGAGAAAGCTGAATGGTTGAGCTCTCTCAGCACGGTGGAATGGGAGGCACTTGGCGCTCTCATATCAATCGCGGCTCTACAGCCGGATCGAATAGCACAGTCCTCTGAGTTTATTATGCAAAGGTGCATGAGCGAGAAGTTCAAAAAGATGGGGTATGGGTGGAGTCATGTGGTCTGAAGGAAACACGTGATAGTCTTCGGTCCTGATCGGTAGGAGTAGTCTTAATTTGGAAGCCCCCTTGTGACAGGTGGGAATAAGATACGACTAAATTAGGGGGGGGCAATGCTAGCATTAACGCTAAAATTGGGCTGCCTATTCCAAATTGAAATTTTTTAATGAAACTTTTTAAAGATGGGGTCTCAAACTTTTTTTTGGTTGTGATAATCCCACCCAGCAGCCCCTGACATAAGCGGTGTCTGTTCTAGCCCACCAAAGAAGTGCCACCATGGAACAGGTTTTTCTGTCTGAGTGCAAGTGCTCTGGCTGTTTAAAAAGAAAGACCTGGTTCAAAATTGGGAACTAGCCTTGGAACTGGCTTGGTAAAAAGGGGGTACCAGAGAACTGCAGGGCTGTGTGGAGTTTAGGAGAGCTGGGAGGAGCTGAGCAATAAGCCGGAGCAGGGTCTCCTCTTGCTATATGAGGTCACGATAAGGGGGAAATCTGGTTTGATTGTTTAAGCCATGGACAATATTATATGTTATAATATTACATGGACAAAATTAAAGTGTTGAATGGAATAAAACAATTATTTTGAAATAGCAGAACAGAATTTAATAAAATGTGTAGATTACAATGGAATAAAATGCGGAGATTCACTGTCAAATTTAATTCTGTTCACACATTAAACTAACATAAAAAATGATTTATATTTATTGCTCAGCACAATGCTCTGTACTCTTCAAGATGACATTTATTGCTGGATGTTATTGACATCTGCAGTGTTAAGTTGCACATTGACCTTTTACACACACACACACATACACACACATCTCCTTTTCATGCTACTATTTTAAGCACACTTTGCTTCCACTATGAACCCAAACAGTGTATGGACAAAGCTAGTGGACTTACCCTTCAGTCATGCCCCCTGTTTAGACTTACTGCTAAATTTGTTCACTCACCATGTACCTTGTCCTTTGGGCTGTGTTGTTTGCACACAAGTAGCACATGCTTCTAAGAGCTATAGTTACATGGACCACAGGCTACTGTGCTGAGATTGTCTCATCGCTGTCCTGTGCTTGTTGTCTTTTCTGATCGAAAGCTATGTTGAGCACAGTCAAAGATATTCAGACAGATTAATATAAATTCAAATTCAATTCAATTCAATTCAATTCATTTCAATTCAATTTTATTTCTATAGCGCTTTTAACAAATGTATTAACACATTTTAGTACTTTAGTATTAACACATTTGAAATTCTTTATTTATCCTATGAATATTATTTCAGCAATATTATTTCAATGACTCCAAGTAGCTCGTTAAGACACGCTATGATTGCATGACATTAATTTGCTATCTAATAGGCAGTGATATTATTAAAATAAAAAGTAAAATAATAATAGCATTAAAAGAAAACCCTTATAAGGTACCAGCTATACTGTATATGTAACCAGCTATATCTGAACATGGAGATATTAAGATTTACTTAAAAATGCATATAAACTGTATTTGAATACAAGCAACTTTCCGTGCATAAATACTGACGATACTTGATGAATATGGTCCCATATCCTTACATATAAATGACAAATTTAGGTATTATGATGGGTGTTCATGTCAAACTGGGACTATGATGGAGTTAGGTGAGTAAAACTACCTTTATTACTCTGTATAATCCCCCTGCTACACCAATGCACTTATCCTATCAATAGTGCTTGGATACCATCAAAGTAAAAGGTTGATCCATGATCGGACTCCCTGCTTCAGGCCTGGAACAGTGTCCTCCCAGGAACTCCTTTATTGGACCAAATATGTTAAAATGGCTTGGAGTGAGGTCAGGAATGTACAGGGGATGTGTCAATACCTCCCAGCCGAGCTCCTGTAATGTGTTAGTGAATGATTGTGTGTACAGTTCCCACAGACCGACCAGTCTCTTCCACATTTTGGTGACAGTTTATTCGCCGATTTGTCAAGGACCAGACATTTCACTTGTTAAATGTTTACGGGAATGACTGCAGTGGGATCCAAGCTACTGCGCCGAGATTGTCGTACACGGACGTACAGGCGGCTAAGAGTCTCATAGCTGTCCTGTGCTTGTTGTCTTTTCTGTACAGGACTTATAGTTTCTGTTAATTTATAATGTTAATCTGTTTTGTCTCAGCTAGTCAGCTAATTAGGTTTATTAGTTAGTTATCTAGTTAGTTTTTGGTAATTTATATTGTAAATTTATGTTGTATGTAGCACCTTGGTCCTGGAGGAACAGTGTTTCATTTCATCGTGTACTGAACTGTATATGGTTGAAATGACAATAAAAGCCTACTTGACTTAACTTGAAGTCTTCTATAAATGGCAGTTATTTTTTACATTCACAAGAAAGTAGTTCTGGAACTACAAGAACTACATTCTTATAAGAAGTTCTATAACAACATGTCCCACTAACACTCGATTTGCATGGCCTGATACCTTAGTGGCATATTTGTTTCCCAGTTTTTTGTATGTTCTTAAATATTTTTAAACACTGGACTCTGATGGTTACTCAAATGGAGTCCAGTAATTTTTTTCCCAACATGGACACGCTCTCTGCGACTACTAGACTATGAAAGTATATAACTTGAGATCATGGTCTCTTTTGCCGATGCAGATTTGCTGCCAAACTGATTGCTGGAGTTTTGGACTTCAAACGAATGGTTGACAGGTGAGTCTTAAATTTCTGAGCCTAGAAACACGACAAAGCAACAATTCTTCAGACTCTGGTACCCAGTTTGCATGCCTCTCTTTACAGTGAAACACTACCTGTTGAGTATTTGGGAGGAAAGCCATTGTGCATGGACCAGTATTACCAGGTGCTGTCCTCATGTCGAATACCAGGACCGAAGAAAGACACTGTGGTGAACCACGCCATTGGAAAGACGGCACCAACTCACATCACGGTGGTTCACAATTTTCAGGTACTCTTCTGGATAAATGGCGACACAAGTGTAATCACAGATCAGATATTGTATAAATATCTCTCACTTACACTCTCCTCCTATGTCTACTTTGAAGTTTTTTGTTCTGGACGTATACAATAGCGATGGCACGCCACTGACGGTGGATCAGCTCTACATGCAGTTGGAGAAGATCTGGAATTCATCTTTACAGACCAATAAAGAGCCTATTGGTATACTCACTTCCAACCACCGCAACACCTGGGGCAAAGCCTACAACAACCTCATCAAGGGTGATCTACAGTATATCTACTCTGTTCAACCAGCTTGGCTTGATTCACTGTTTGCGTGTCTGGAATGGGATTGACCGCGTCTTGCTGGTGTTTTTTCTGCAGACAAAACGAATAAAGAGTCAGTTCGGGCGATCCAGAAGAGCATCTTCTTAGTGTGCCTGGATGCCCCGATGCCGCGTGTATCGGACGAGCTCTACTACAGTAAAGTGGCTGCACAGATGCTGCATGGAGGGGGAAGCCGCTGGAACAGTGGGAACCGCTGGTTTGACAAAACACTACAGGTTTGAGATGGATTTCAGGCACGTGCACCGTAGTTCTGCCTGGATACACATACACTTAGATATACAACTTGTATCCATTTACACATAGAAAAAATCCGATTCAAAATAAACTGATTTAAAACCATCCAATTCAGTGTCATGTATACTTCTTTATTTGACCACTTTAATGCTAAAACCATATTATTAGTGTGGACATATATACAATGTTAGCTGTCTTGTTTGACACAGTTTATAGTGGGCGAGGATGGATCATGTGGACTAACGTACGAGCACGCTCCAGCTGAAGGACCTCCCATTGTGTTCCTAGTGGACCATGTGGTGGAATACATGTGAGTCAGAATCCATTTCTGGTATGATTACTTGTTGGTACAGTACAGTCACAGCATCACCAGTGTACTGATGTATCTGTCACCTGTTTCTCACTGTTTCATGCATTAAGTTAGATGTTTTATGCCAGAATGATTCATAGGTTACTGTGTGGCCTTTCTCTGAAACCGGTCAGGTACAGAGACTGAACTGAAAAGCCTGGGAATTTGGGAACGCCAATTTAGCCTAATCTGCACATCTTTTTACTTTCCGGGATGAAACCGGAGCACCAGGAAGAAACCCACCAAGCACGGGGAGAACATGCAAACTCCATGCACACAGAGACGGGAATCAAGCCTGGCCGGGGATCGAACCCGGACCCTGGCGGTGCAAGGCGACAGTGCTAACTACTACACCACCGTGCTGCCCCAGGACGCAGCCAGTACTTAAATAATATTCCACACATTTTCTGATGTGGTTCAGAACACAGAGTGATTGTAATCCATAAACATGAACAAAAAGCCTAGTAGCAGTTAAATCTATGGACATTTTCGAATGATTTCCTTAGTGCACTTCGGTGTAACACAGGAAGAGACTTGGTGGTCATGTTTACAAAAATGACGTTTCCCAGCTGTTGCTCCAGATCCCAGCTGTCTCATGGGGAGCTTGTACTAAGTGTAATTCAAGTTAGTTTTAATAATATCTTCGCCTGGTTTGTAACAGGAAGAAGACTGAGATGGTGCGAGCTCCTATGATTCCCCTCCCCATGCCAGAGAAGCTTCGCTTTAACATCACGCCTGAAATCAAAAAGGACATCGAGAAAGCCAAACAGAACATGAACATGTGAGTGCTTTTCCTCATGCCTTTTGCTTTGTACTGTATGTGTGAACTAGTGAGGCGGTGTAGGCCGGCACTGCACATGAACCAGTCCTGTCATTTCCCAATAAATCATTTATGTGTTGTAATTGGAGTTCGACCTGTTTCGCAGAATGGTGCATGACCTGGACGTGCGGGTGCTCAACTTCTCTCACTATGGGAGGAAATACCTCAAGTCATGCAAAACGAGTCCAGACGCCTTCATCCAAATGGCCCTCCAGCTGGCGTATTACAGGTGTGTCATGACATTGTCGAAATGTTAGACATTTTAGTGATTCAATTGTTGTATGATTAATAAAACAAAGAAGAATCGACCCTCGACCTTCTGTAACCTAAAGAACATGTCAGTGAACATTTCAAAATCATTGTGTTGAACCCTTTTTGGTTTGTCACTGCATTAGGGTCTACAATGTTTGCTGCCCTACATGTGAGAGCGCCTCCCTGCGCATGTTTAAACTGGGCCGAACAGAGGCCATCCGCTCCACCTCCACCGAGTCGCTGAAATTCGTACAAGCTATGGATGACGAGTCCAAACAGGTCAGGCAGAGCATGCTGGATACTTGGAATATTATATGCCTTATATTATAACTTCTAACCAAAGCCAAGCAGTACTTCTAGTTTCGGTTTTAGATTTTGTCAGGTATTAAGCACCTATTCTATATATCTATATATTTTTTAAATAATTTATGCCAAGCAATATGCACATTTTAATCTACAATCGATCAAGTTCAAGACATATTTGTCATGTACAGTGGGACCTTGGATTACGAGCATAATTCATTCCGGAAGCAGGTTCGTATTCCAAAACACTCGTAAACCAAATCAAACCTTCCCATAAGAAATAATGACAACTCAAATAATTCGTTCCACAGCCCAAAAAAATAAATACAGAAAAATAATTAATACAATATATAAAGAAAAAATAAGACAAATTAACCTGCACTTTACCTTTAAAAAAAAAAGTTAAAATAAATCCCAACAGATAAGTGTTTCCGTTTGTGCGCACAGGCACCGTGTATTTGTGTGTGTATGTGTGTGTGTGTGTGTGTGTGTGTGTGTGTGTGTGTGTGTGTGTGTGTGTGTGTGTGTTCCCTCGCCTCGTTTTTTAAGTTTCACAACAAGCACACACACAACGGAAACACTGTTTTAACGGGGGAAAAAGAAATCTCTCTAATGACACTTGTGTGAGCACAGACTTACGGAATCAATGCTGTAAAGTAAAAAAAACAAAAAAAACAAATGAACCATCGCCTTACCTTTGAAAAGAATCGCGACAGAGCAGAGTTTCTGTGTAGAGCAGAGTGTGTGTGTCTGTGTGAAGCTGGTGAGAGGGGGTTTAAAGGCGAGAGAGTGTGTGTGTGTGTGTCGGTGTGTGTGTGTCGGTGTCAAAAACCTCGGAACTCGTAAACCAAGACATGCTCGTTTTTTCAAGTCAAAATTTATTAAAAATCTTTGCTTGTCTTGCGGAACACTCGTAAACCGAATTACTCGCAATCCGAGGTTCCACTGTACTTGTTAAACTATTAGGGTTTAGTTTCAGCACTCTCCTTAGTTGTTTTCTTTGCTTGATGCAGGGCAATAATTTGACCCTTCTGAAACAGAGCATCAGCATATGTTTTCTGACATGGTTGTTTAAGAATTGAGAAGCTCCTCACTGCATCAGTTAGGGTTAAATAACTTGTCATCAGCTGAACCATATTAATCACTGAGGTATTTATTCAATGGAAGGCTCTTAACTGTTTTCTTACGTAAAACCAGGTGGTGACTTTTAAAAAAAAATTTTATTTTTTTATTTTGGCCAGGCTGTATTTTCCTGTAACACCATGTTGCAAACTGTTTCATTCCTCTTATTATACCAGAAGAAATGGTCAACAATTCCAAAATTAGATGTGAAATAATATCTCCTTATAGAAAAGGTCACTATATCAAAAATTACATCAGTTTACTTGGAGTGTCTTCCATACTCGCCCCTGTGCAAGCTGTTACTATAGAAACATAGACGTATGAATATAAACGTCCCTAAATCAACACTTTCTGACCAGTCAGAATTTAAAACGCTACAGCGCTATGTTATCAACTGTAATACACCATAAATTAGTCTTCTCTTATCACCTTTTGGAGATTTTCTATATTAACTTGTTACGTTATAATAAAATTTAATAATGGTATTAATTAACAAGTATGTGTAACTCACTCTTTGGCAGAATGCAGAGAAACTGGCCCTTCTGGACAAGGCCATCAATGCCCATCGAGATTACACACGCGTGGTAGGAGTGTATATTATAATAGACTAAAAGCAAAAATGTAGCATCCTAATTAATTCACCACAAATATCCAGAACTCACTGTGTCCCTTCTTAGGCCATTCACGGCCAGGCAATAGACAGACACCTGCTGGGGCTGAAGATGCAAGGAATAGAGGATCTGACTTCTCTCCCAGAAATCTTCATGGATACGTCCTATGCTGTGGCCATGCATTTCAACCTCTTCACTAGCCAAGTATGTGATCTTTATTTTTGTATTTGTATTTATTTATTTATTTATTTATACAACTATGTTTGGGTTGCTTCATACATGCCTATAAATGGCTGGTCACAATTTTATAGTGTAAATGGAAAAACACTAATGTAACTAATACTTATTAGACTGTTGTTTTTTTAATGAGAGGCCAATTTCATCTGACTTTTTTTGTTTCATTGGGTTGGAGCAAATTTGAGTGATTGAGTGGCCATGATTCCTTAATAAGTACAAGTTTCTCCATTTCCTTAAAGAACAGATGCTACCCTCTACTCTTCAGTTAGCAACTCCATGATGCTAAAGTTTACACAGTTATACAGTGGTGGTGGTCTTTCGGCTGCTCCCGGCAAGGGGTCGCCACAGTGGACCATCCCAGTACAAGCTTGGCACAAGTTTCATGCCAGATGCCCTTCTTGACGCAACCCTCCCATTTTATCCGGGCTTGGGACTGGTGCTCCATCCAGTGGCTGGGGTTCGGGCACTGGCTGGGAATCGAACCTGGGCCTTTCGCATGGCAGACGGAACACTACCACTGAGCCGCCAGTGTCCCATCATCACTTTGTGTACCTGTTATAGGAAGCTTAATTAACTGCTCCAGAAAGCCAGGATCATACAGTATACTCATATTCCCAGTGTAGTGAATTTAGCTTTTGCCAGACCCATTTTATTCTTTACATCACACACACATGGGGCATCGGTGGCTTATTGACAGGCTTCTCTACTTGTTTGATTCCCAGCCAACACCCAAACCCTAAAAAGGGGTAGTGCTGGTCCCAAGCCTACATAAAATGGGAGAAATTGAAAAGGTGTACTTTGTATGCGGATCAGACAGTCCCTGCCCAAAAGAACATTCATCATCACCACACCATGTAAATTAAGATTAGGACAAAGTTATAATGATGCCCTCATGACTTTTTCAGGTCGGCTCAAAGACGGACTGTTATATGTGTATCGGGCCCATGGAGCCAGACGGTTATGGCGTCTGTTACAACCCAATGGACGACCACATCAACGTTGCTGTGACTGCCTTCAACAGCTGCGAAGAAACGAATGCCACCAAGCTAACACGGTTTCTAAAGGAGGCACTGCTGGACATGAAGGCTCTTCTGGAGAAGACGGCTAAGCCGTGCGAGTGAGACTGCTTTACAGGGGGGATTGAAACAAATGCAAGCAAAGAGGACCAGAGAATAGACTGGGAAGAAGAAACAAAGACAAAAAGGAAGAGGACATATTTTTCTATTCCTGCGTATTTCCGCAGGCAGTACTATCGCCCTTATTTCTTTGACTCGCCATGACATTCTTGTTTCTCCCACAACGTTTTAATAAGGATCTCTGATGCGGGTGAAGAAAAAGCACCCTCATGTTGCAATACGTACATGGTACTTCAGTATTTTTGTTAGCTGCTGTTTACTTGTGGCTGTTTACTGATATGTATAAAAGTTTGCTGTATTCCATACCAAACCTGAGTTTTCTGCTCAACTGAAGCACTTAGAAAGTCTCCTGTATGACTGATGTGTATATCTATAGCCACATATTTATTGAGATAAATATACATTTGGACACAGTACACCTGGAACATCTATGCTCTTTTTTTTTCTTTTTTTTTAAGTATTTGCCGGAAAAAAATTAGTAGAAATGTCCAGGTGTCTCTTTAGTTTCTTAGAAGCAACTAAAAATTTTCCAATTGAGTTAAAGGCACTACATCACTTAATGAAAAATCGATTATTTATTGTAACATTTGATAGAGTATATATATTATATAAGATGTTATTAGTTATCTACAGGATGTAATGAGCAATGTTTCCTCTTATATCTACTCAACAGTCAGGAGAAAAGGTTTTATGCACTCATCAGTGATACTAGAACCAATTTAGATGAAAATGAGATGCCTGCTGTAGGGAATTCTTCTTAAATCAAATAAAGGACACTGGCTTATGTGCTTAAATTCCGTATTTTGTCCTCCAAATCAGACAAATTTCTTGATGGATGTATTTCAGCATGGTGTCCACTAGGGGGGGGGATATGTGCTTTGCTAAACTGGTAATTTGTTTTGATATATCAAAACAAATTATACATTTATATATTTATTTATTTATTCTTTCCTATTTAACAAAATGTTTAATATAGCCATTAAGGTCATGTTTGTGCTAGTTCCATCACGCTAACACTAGCTTGCTGGTGATTGTTAGCCGCTATCGAAGCTCAAAGTTAGCTAAATGATAGGATATCAATATATCCTATCAATTAGATATAGAATTATAATGATATAATAATAGGATAGGATATGTTTCAGCAGAACACACAAACTTTACTTGGCTCATATCTTTGTGATTAGTCAGTAACTCTTTGGTGTCTCACGGTTAATCAGGCTAGGTGCCTGTAAGAGTTCAGTAAACACTGCTCTTGATGTGTTTCTTCTCATTGGGTTAATGTAAAACATGACAGGCTGTAACAGTATGGGGGCTGTGCTCAGAATTTTCTGTCTTGAGACACGTTTTTAACTTCCGGAATGTACTGTACTACTACGCACATGCTACTAATTAGCCTAATCTGCGCGTCATTGGACTATGAGAAGCAACCGGAGTACCCAGAGGAAACCCACCAAATATGGGGAGAACATGCAAACTTCAAGTCCCCGGGGCGGGAATCAAACTTGGACACTGGAGGTGCTAGGCGACAGTGCTAACCACCATGCTGCCTAGATAAAATACACATGGGATGGAAATGAACCAGGAGAGGTGGATGGCCTTACAGAGTTTATTAATGGTTTGTGATATGTGGAGAATGAACACATTGAAAGCAACCATTGTTTATAGCTGCAGCAACGTAAGGAACAAGAACTAACTTGTTTAACAGAACATTAAATTTCAACACACAAACAGGGCAGTAACTTCTCTTTACCACCAGACGGCGCTAATTCCACCCTGGTCCACTTTATCCCAGCACACAGAGGCATTTAAAGCTCTGTGTTTCCCCTAGAAAACTTTTCCGTCATGATGGCAAGAGGATAATAAAGGTTTTTTCCTGCATGTGCAAAAGTTATTTTTGTTATCACACTGTTAAACTATGACACCAAAAACTAGAACATGAAATTATACATTTGTAATTATTGTACAATACATAGACCTACATTGTCATACAAATAGGATAATTTTTGTACATCTGGCAACACGAGAGTTGTTGCGGTATCTGAAGCTGAAGTAAGAGTGAAGGATTAAACTAGTTACACTCAGTTTTGTAACATTTCCTAAACAGAATTCAATAATGGTGATTTGTGTGTCAAAGTCGCTCGCTCAACAAAAGTAGCAAATAAACAGGCTGTTTAAAACGCTAAAGCACTGAGACTGCACACTATTACATCACATTTACTATATCAAGTCAGTTCTGGTCATGTATTCACAAAGCTTCTTAAGCCTAAAAGTCGCTTCTAGTCATGAAATTCTAAGAAAAGTCTTATGACGTTTTCTTAGAATTTACCCTTAAATTTAGGACAAAATCTCAGTAAAGATAAAAATGATTCACGAAACATCGTTAAGAGTAGGACATTTTTTCCGGATTTTTCCCCGATTTTCTCCCTAATTTAGTCGTGTCCAATTCCTCCCCGTCACTAGGGGGCTCCCACATTAAGGCTACTACTACCACTCAGCCAGGAGGGTGAAGACTATCACGTGTTTCCTCCGAACCACGTGACGCCAGCCGACCACATCTTTTCGAACCGCTCGCTCACGAACCGTTGTAACACACTCGGAGTACAGCGCTATCCACTCTTTCCGCTTGCGTGAGCTTACGGATGTCCCTGATTGGCTGTAGAGCCGTGATTTAGAGCACTAAATACCTCTCATCCCTCCCCTTTGAGAGAGCTCGGCCAATCAGGCCTCCGGCTGTGAGAGTTAACAGCATCAGCCGGGGATCGAACTCGCGATCTCCGGATGATAGGGCGAGCACTTTACCACTGCGCTATTAAGAGAGTAGGCTTAAGAGTTTCTATAGCAGAGGACAGAATGGCGGAAAGAAGAAATATTCGGAAAACACTGCTCTCCTGTGCATTCCATACCATTCACCTGACACTCCCTTCACAGAATGGGGGTGCAAATTTAAAATTCTAAATTTTATTTGTCACGTAAACAACCATAGACAGTATGATCTGCAGTTAAATGTTTCTGTTCGTGACCTTAAAAAGGAAAAATGAAATGGAATAAAAATTTAAGAAGGAGCAAATTGCAGTAGAAAGGAATGTAAAATATAACCTGTACAAATATACAATATAGTTAAAATAAAATACAAGGTAAAATAGAGATATTGTAAAGTAAAAGTTTAAATAGTACGGGTGGCCATGAAGTGTGATACGAGGTAAAGTGCATAGTTAATCCTCATTTATGTGTAAATATGTGCAACATAACATTAGATGCAACATATGTGTCATGTGCAAATGTGCAGTGTGGTCGGTAGTGTGGTGTACTCCAACACAGGTGTAAAGGAGACCACACAAGTCTAATCAGTCCTATATGAGTTTCTGGTTGAGTGCCCGAATGGCCTGTGGGAAGAAGCTCCTTCTTAGTCTCTCTGTGTTGGCCTTCAGGCAGCGGAAATGCTTTCCTGACTGCAACAGAGAGAACAGTCCATTGCAGGGAGGTCTTTCACTTTCTTCCTTGCTTTGGTCTGCTTGCTGCAGCTCAAAAAAAGGGAGCTCAGTGCGGATGATGTGCTCAGCTAATTGCACCACCCTCTTTAGGGCTGGTCTGCCCTGCATGGTGTTCCCAAACCAGGTTGTGATGTTTCCTGTCAGGATGCTCTCTATGGTGCAAGAGCAAAAGTTCCTAAGTACCTTGGATGGTAGGCTGAAGTCTCTCAGGCATTAAAGGTGGCAGAGATGCTGTCGGGCCTTCTTCACCACAGTGCTGATGTGGCAGGACTATGACAGGTCTTGCGTGATGTGAACGCCAAGGTACCGGAAGCTATCCACTCTCTCCACCAGGCTCTCTTTAATGACAGGGGTCTGGTAGTTCCTCTCCTGCTTTGTACTGAAGTCCACTATCAACACCTTCAGTCTTGCTGACGTTTAGGAGGAGGTTGTTCCTCATATATTCCGCATATGTGTACAGTGAGCTCAGCAGGAGGCCGAGGACCTGGGGGGGTTCCATTGATGAGGGGGAGGGAGGCTGAGAAATGTCTGCCCATCCTTACTGCCTGTAGTCTGCCAGTCAGGGATTTGGAGATCCACTGACACAGAAGTGGGATGAGTCCCAGGTGCTGCAGCTTGGTGGTGAGTGTGGAAGGAATTATAGTATTAACCACTGAACTGTAATCGACAAACAGCATTTTAACATAATTCCTCTTCCTGGTGTTCAGGTGGGGTAGTGTTGTATGAAGAAGTTGTGGAATGGCATTGTCTGTTAATTGGTTTGGACGATATGCAAACTGTAATGGGTCCAGTGTGTCAGATAATGAAGAGATGATAAAACCTCTGACCAGACTTCCAAGCATTTCATCACTACTGAAGTAAGGGCTATAGAACGGTAGTCTCTGAGTGAAGCAGGATGCGATTTCTTTCAGGACAGGAACAAGGGAGGATGGACTCTTTGAAGCATTTGGGGATAACCTGTTGTGTTAATGAGAGGTTGAATATTTCTGTGAATACAGGTGCTAGCTGGTCTGTGGAGGCTCTGAGGACTCAACATGAGATGCAGTCTGGTCCTGCAGCTTTCCTGGTGTTCACCCTCCTGAAGGCTTTCCTTATATCATGCTTGCACATGATGAACACATTTCCGGTGTTGGCATTCTCTTCCTGTCTGCAGCCTTAGCACCCTTAGCATTGTTATCATTGCCAACACTATAAGCATTGCTAGCTGCAGCCTCGAAGCGAGCGTGGAAGGTGTTCTGCTCTTCTGCCAGATGTTGGTACCGGATGTTGGTGCTTTATAGTCCGTTATTGTCCTTAGTCCCTGCCACAGGCTCCCAGAGCCTGCTGCTTCCCTTCCTTTACTCCTCTGTGAATGTTGTATGATGCAGTGCTGTTTAAGTCCATGTTATCCGATGCAAGTCCCGCGTTACAGGCAGTGGTGAGAGATATTCTAGCGTCGCGGATGGTTTTATCCACTCACGGCTTCTGATAGAGAAACGTTCCGATGGTCGTTTTTTTGCATGGTATAATCTGCTAGTTTCCCCGATAAAGCTGACAACCACTTCCCTAAACACATTGTTGTCATCAGTGCTTCGTCCCATTTTTTGCATGTTGGCATAAGAAAGATCTCAGCGTGGTCGGATTTCCCAAACGGGGGGTCGAGATTGTGCCTTGTAGCCGTCTTTGAGTGTATGTAACAATGGTCACGGGTCCTTTCGCCCTTGTTGGGCATGTGATGTGTCGATAGCAGTTGGAGCAGGTGTGACAGCAGACAACCTCACAGAGACATCTTGACCCCATGTTTCACGGTGTGCACCACGATGGACATAACTCTTTTCTCTCCCCTTGCTCACTCCAAAGGCTCACTGGGTGTCCTGACTGGGCACAACTGGTGGATGATAATTATTAATGGATCTCGGGCTTGCTCCCTAGCCACTAGAAGCAGTGCCAGTCCCAATCGCAGATAAAGTAGGAGGGTTGCACCAGGAAGGGCATTTGGTGTAAAACCTGTGACAAGGTGTGTGTTGATCAGATGGTCCGCTGTGGTGAACCCTCGATGGGAGCAGCTCTCTCACTCTCTCTCCCTGTATACTGCCCTCCCAAGTCAAACTCTCTGGCCACCCCTTCATAGCAAAACAACAAATAGGTCAATACACACATTTAACTCTAAACCTAAGACAACCAGAAATAAGTGCCACCTTGTGGATTTATTTGGTATTGATGTGAGGCCACATTAATAAACCGTTGACTGTTACAGTGTATTGGATGATATTGGATAAAAAAAAAACAAATAGTCTGTTGTGCAATGGCCTGTTGTGCGTAATACAGGCATAGTGGTCCGCCATGCCTGTTCTATTATGGGGAAATACTGAAGCTTTTTCTGTATTTCTCCTCACAAACAAACACACAAACATGCTAATCTGAAACATGCTTATGCAATAATGTCATCCAAAACATCTCTCTCTCCTTCTTGCTATTTATTCCCTCTCCCCCTCACTTTTCCACTGACATTATGACATCATAGTTTTCCTATGAAGACTATGTAATAGAAGTCAAAGTCAAGACACAAAAGTTGAAGCTCTACTTTCCAGTCTTGACTAGCATAGATACGTTGGAAGGGAAAGCGGGAAAAGGTTAATGAAACAGAGAGAAAGGAAAACACAATGGCCAGAAACGTCTTCAATGAGATGCGTCTAGCGAAGGAGCTATGTGATGTCTTTCTCCAGGTCGGCGGCGACGAGTTTCATGCACACAAGATCATCTTGTGTGACTGCAGCCCATACTTCAGGATTCTCTTCACCAAGGGCTGTTACCCTCCAGATAAACATCAGTACACCATTCCTGGTGTCTCCTCTGAGATAATGGAGCTGATCCTGGAGTATGCATATGTACAGCAGGTTAACATCACTGAGGAAAATGTGTATGAGCTGCTTATTGCTGCTGATTATCTGGCGATAAGCGGCCTAGTTAACGAGTGCTCCATCTTCCTGAAGGCTCAGCTTTGTCAAGAGAACTGCATCAGCATCTGGCGCTTTGCTCGTGTCTACTTCTGCAAGAATTTGGAGCAGCGGGCCTTTCAGTTTATCCTGCACAATTTCGAGAAGGTGCTGTGCGTCTCTGAGGAGTTCCTGGACCTCAAGGCTGATGAGATGCGCGAGATCCTGGAGAACAATGATCTGAATGTGAAAGAGGTGAAGGTGATGTTTGATGCCATCATGCTGTGGATCAAACATGCACCACTGGATCGAAAAACACATACCGCACTTTTACTGCCCAAGGTGCCCACAGAGTGAACACAGGCAGGGTACAGCTATGTCTTCTAATTCTTTCTCTTCTTCTTTGTTGTTTAAAGGTGGTTGGAATCCAGTAGGTTGCATTGCCGCCAACTTTAGGGTCTCATCCTCCCTCATCTTCCCGGCTCCTTAAAGCCGATTTTCCATGCTTCCTTCCCTGAACTTGTCTTGCTCTGTGTCTTGAACTCTTTGTCCTCTCCAACACTTCCATACACACTATCTTTTCTACAAGATCCCTCTCAGTACCGCTCTGAAAATGTGGTTGGATTTCTATAAGTTGCATCACCGCCACCTAAAGATCTCACTCTCCCTCAACTTACCTGTCCTTTAAAGCCAACTTTGCAATCCAGTCTTTAAAAAAACAACAACATGAAATTAAATGCTTCCTTCCCTGATCAGTGACTCCCCATTCTAAAAGGCTTAAAGGCTTTTAACATTGCCTTCTAGGGGCTGTGCCATCATGTCTAGCGTCTCCTGTATATATTACATGCTCGACATTCGACAGGTGCTTATCTACTATAAGTGAAGAGCTGTTAACTTTGCTGTGTCCGATTTAATCTCGTAATTAATACTTCCTATTTTTGTTTTTCCTCCTCCTTACAACATCTATTTAGTCTTTTATTAAATGCAAATGTCTCGCTTTAGGTAATTATCCTACTTCTGTTGCAATTGTTGTTTTGCCTTTCTCCACACTATACCTTTCCTTTGATACTTTGACACACACATACACACACTGACCCAACGGGCAAACATTCATCTGCATGTCTTTGGACTGTGGGGGGGAAACCAGAGAACCTGGAGGAAACCCACCATCGGGGAAGAATATGCAAATTCAGACCCAAGGTGGGAACTGAACCCTTGACCCTGGAGGTGCAAGGCCACAGTGCTAAACACTACGCCAATGTGCTGCCATCCTGCAGAACATCGGTGTTAATTAATCATTCTAATATGGTTTAATTACTGATAATTATGCATGAGAGAGAGAGAGAGAGGAGGCATGAAGGGAAAAACTTTTATTATTATTTATATAAACCAATTATTATTGTTAAAAAGATGAAACTACTGGAAATTTCTATAATTCATTAATCTATAACACTAAATCATTTCAGGACAAGTGACCATGCTTCTGATAGAATCACGTGATCATGCTTCTGATAGAATCCATAACAGTAAATAATTTCAGCACACGTTATCATGCTTCAGATGGAACATTGAGAAATCTCTCCTCTCCTCATCCTCGATTCTCTCTATCACAGGAAAGAATGTGTTATAAGAGGGTGTGTTTTTATAGAGTGGGTTCATTAAGAGTTTATTATTAGAGATTGTGTTACGGGAGAGTTTGTTATTAGAGATTGTCTAGGGTAATTATAAAATATCCTGTTTCAGGTTTTGTAATAGAAAATCTGACAGAAATACAGTATCTACCCTGATCATTTTTATCATAAATATACAACTGAAATCCTGTTTGTGTGTTTATTTATGTCAAAGGCATTTGTCATGTTTATACAGTAGGTAACTTTTTAGGCATACTGTGAGCGTGTCATAAGCAGCATAGGCAGCATAATCAACAACAGCTGTCAGGATCTGCACAGTGAGGGACACTTGCTACACCATCCCCCACTGCCACGCGATGTAGCGGCTGGCCGGTGTAGCAGGGGGTCGATATCTCTTGCGTGTAACCCTCACTGTGTACCAATAGGCAGTGTCATGGAATGTCACTGCCATGTATGTCACATTTATACAGGAAGGCAGTAGGCAGTGTCATCATCAATGTTTTGTCATGGTCACCCCTTACCAACAACGCCTCAAATAACTAAGCCATACATACAGAACAAGAGAAGAATTCTGATTGGCCTGCCACCAGTGGCTGCTGTTTGGATGCCCGGGTGTAGTGAGTGACTGCTGTGCCAGGGGTCCCTCACAGTGTAACAGTAGGCATCGAACAGTGAGGTAATAGAATCAAGACCAGAATGTGGCGGTGATGCAACAAAGTGGATGCCAACAGCCGGTAAACACCAAGAACATGACAAGTCCTTTGCTTGAAAATATTGGGGGGGGGGCATTTAAATTAAGCTCAGTGAGATCTAAATGTGTACCAAATATGTGTGCAAGCATGTAAAAGCTATGTAGCAAAATATTGTGTGAAGGCCCTTGGCCATGCTCAGGCCCAGTGCTCAAGCTTCCTAATGGCAGCAGATTCTCATAAGCATTTTTAAGCATGTTAAGATCCCTCAAAACTCTGGATGCTGGAAAAAATCCTTAAAAGAACAAGCGCCATTACATATTATGACATCATAGGACTGATGTCATAGTGCTTGGGCTCTAAATATATCTGCTGCAACAATGGAGCCGTGTGAAGAGGTGACCGCACACTCCATTCGCAGGTAATAATAGCACATGGCTTCCCTCTATTACCCTCTAGTCTGTAATAGCACACACACACTGGCAACACTAATTTAAGGGCACAATTGGTATTTCCAAAATAAATCCAGCCCCTTTTCCCCCCACCCAAGTACCCCCTAACAGTGCCTCTGGGGCAGATAAAAGGTGATAAATGCCTTCTCACAGTGGTTAGTTAATTACAAAAAAAAAAAAAAATAGGAATGTGAAGATACAATAGGTACGGGAAATGAACAAGAATATGTGGTAGTGAAAGTGTGGGCTGGGAAAAGAGAAATAGTGAATGTAAATTATTACAGTCCATGTAAAGGACTGGAGTTAATGAAACTTGAACAGGGAGTGGGGATTTCAACAGGCAAAACACTTTAAAAGGTAGTGAAAGAACGGCGGAAATGATCAGGTAATATAGGAACTGTAAGAACAAAAAAGTTCAGTTTGTCTGAATGATGGCAGGAGCATCAGAATAGATGATAACTCTGGGGAAAAAAAGTCTGTGCTAGATCTTACCTTGGCTTCAAGCAGAATTGGTCTAGTGTGCGATTGGTCAGTACATTATGATGAGACTATAAGGAGTGACCCTAACCCTAACCCTAACCTTTTTTCCCATCTGGTGAAAGATAAGTACTGGTTCCTTCTCATCTACAGAAAGTGGATCATAGAAAAAGCAAGCTTGGAAATGTTTATGGAAGCAAGTGATTTGTGTTTATGCCAGGTCAAAGACGAAAAGGATGGACAGCATGGCATAAAAGAGGCAGCATTAATGTTCATCCCTAAAAGTAACAGCAACAACAGTAATGAAGCCGTACTATGGTGGAACGATCAGTGTATGGAAGCAGTGAGAAACAGAAATAAAGCATTTAGGCTGCTCAAAAGAATGTATGCATTACTGATGGCACTAGAATGGGCTGAGCAGTTAGTCACCGAAATACAGTCATTTGTATTGCACCAGTGACTAGGCACCAGCACTTACAAACATTAGTGCCAGTACAGCCAGAAGCCACCAGTATCCTGTGTATGAAATCTTGTTCACTAACTTATTAAGAGATACACAAGGCAAAAATATATCTTTTCTGTGGGTTCCAGCCCATTTGGGTATCCGGGGAAATAAGAAAGCAGACGAGCGGGCAAAAGAAACACCCAAAGTGGATGTTAAGGTAAATCTCAAATTATCTATGTCAGACGTACTTACTAAATTATAGTGTGGAGAAAAGCTAAACAACAATGGCAACAGAAGGAGGATAATGAACTATAAGCAAGGCATTTGCATTTAATACAGGACAAATTAGATGTGATAAGGAGGGGGAAAAATCGAAAAAGAGGATGTATTAAGAATTGAACACAGCAACCTTAATAGAACTGTATTTATAGTAGGTAAAACACCCAATGGGTTGAGTGAGCAATGCAGTGAAAATGAAATATATGCAAGAGAGGCTAGATATGATGGCACTGCTCCAAGAACTATAGGAGAAGGCAATGTTAAACATCTTTTAGAATTGGGAGTCAGTACTAAGGGAAAGAAATATTATTATTATTATTATTATTTTTTAAGAAGAAGACTGGACTGGTAAGTCGGCTTTACAGGACAGGGAAGCTGAGAAGAATGAGATCTATAACTGTATTCCAACACCATTAAACAACAAAGAAGAAGATGAAGAAGAAGAGCAAGTTTGTGTCTGTGTGTGTGTGTGTCAATGTCCTGCTAGTCATGAAAATATAATATCTAATATAATGTAGTGTTACAGCTTCATTCAAGAAGAGGGATCTAATTTTCTTGCACTTGGAGGTAGAAGAAAAGCACATTTTAGCAGTTGAGGAGTCCATTAACCTATACAGTGGAACCTCGGATTGCGAGTAACGCACTTTGTGAGTGTTCCGCAAGACGAGCAAATATTTTGAATAAATTTTGAGTTTAAAAAACGAACAAGTCTTGGTTTACAGAGTATCATGTGCTTCTTGTTTTGATGCTGAGCATCACGTGATCACAACTGAGCCAATCGTTTTTCTTACTCATGCTGCGGAATTGAGGGTAATCGACTCCCCTGCTGGGTCTTAGTTCTCGTCTCTCACTGATATAATCAACATCCGTGCACGTGTGTACAGCGCCTGTGTACTGTTTATTATAACACACGTGTGTGTGTGCGTGTAAAGCAAAAACAAGTCTCTTTAGAGAGGTTAAAGATTCATTTTCTCACAGTGTTTCCGTTGTGTGTGCGCATGTGTGAAACTCAAATAAGGGAGGAGGAAGGGTTAGTGTGTAAGACGAGAAGAGGGAGAGGGGAGGAGCTAATTCCTCCTCTTCTATTACTTTAGCTTCACACACACACAAACACACACACATACATACACAGCGCCTGCGCACACAAATGGAAACAGTTCTGTCATCAGTGTCACCATCTGTCGGGATTTATGTTTACTTTTTTTAAAGGTAAAATGTCAGTTAATTTGTTTTATTTATTTGTATTAATTATTTTTATGTATTTATTTTTTTGGGCTGTGGAACGAATAATTTGAGTTTCCATTATTTCTTATGGGAAAATTCCATTTGGTTTACGAGTGTTTTGAAATATGAGCCCGCTTTCGGAAAGAATTATGTTAGTAATCCAAGGTTCCACTGTAACTGAAAACTGTTTTAATGAGGAAAGCCAACTTTACCCTGGCATCCTTTTTTTTCCCCCCTGATTTTCTCCCTAATTTAGACGTGTCCAATTCCTCCCCGTCACTAGGGGGCTCCCACATAAAGCCTACTACCACCACTCAGCCGGGAGAGCGAAGAATACGTAATGCTAGTTGACTGCATCTTTTCGAACCGATCGCTCACGAAACCGTTGAGGGCGGCGTAATACACTTGGAGGACAGCGCTATCCACTCCTTCCGCTTGCGTAGAGCCGTGAATAATGTGAGAGCACTAAGTACCTCTCATCCCTCCCCTCTGAGAGAGCTCGGCCAATCCGCTCTCTCTAGGCCTCCGGCTGTGAGAGGTTACAGCATCACCCGGGGATCGAACCCGCGATCTCCGGATGATAGGGCGAGCACTTTATCACTGCGCCACTTGGAGGCCCCCTGGCATCCTTTGATATGGTTCTGGCCAATCACAGTTTGCCACTATGAAGATAGTATTTTCTGACTGGTTAATATTTTTTAATTTTTTAGAAAGGGAAGAAACAGCAGTCAGCGCCAGCACAGACTTTATTATTGAACTGTTAAAGGACGTCACTCTCACTCACTCATCTCACTCATCTTCTATACCACTTTATCCTGTATTCAGGGTCACGGGGGGCCTGGAGCCTATCCCAGGAGACTTAGGGCACAAGGCAGGGTACATCCTGGACAGGGTGCCAATCCATCCCAGTTAAAGGGGGCACTGTTAAAGGGAGTGTTATTCTTTAATAACTAACATGAAACAGTCTGAAATAATTGATTAAGCCTGGCTGCCACAGCCACTATGTTGCATTACTGCCACCTTCTGGTCTTGATCTCACTCAGCTTGCTTTCAGTTTAAATCTTTGTTTTAGTCCTGCCACTCTTAAAAAAACATCAAATACTTTCTGCCAAATTCCCATTGCTGTCATCAGAACACTATGATGTCATCATGTCGTCTGAACATGATGACATGTACATGTCATAGAAGTCAAACTGAAGACTTTAGAGTTGAAAGCTCTACTTTAGAGACTTTAGAGTTGAAAGCTAGTCTTTCTGACTAGCATAGCTATGCTGATCAGGAGAGAAGTGAGCAAGAGAAACTGAACCAAACACAGAGGAGAGCGAAGGAGCTATGTGACACCTTTCTCCAGGTCAACGACTTCAGGATTCTCTTCTGATATACAATATATTATATAATAAATCGGACATTACGATTGAAACAGTTACTCAGTACTTGAGTAGTCTTCTCACCGAATACTTTTTTTTACTTCTACTTGAGTAATATTATTTTAAAGTACAGCTACTCTTACTTGAGTACATTTTTTGGCTACTCTACCCACCTCTGCAGATTAACAAAATCACATATTGAAAAGTGGGGGTAGTTCAGTGGTTAAGGATGAACTACTTTCTGGAAGGTTCCAGGTTCAAACCCCATCACAACCAAATTGGGCCCTTAAGCAATGCCCTTAATCCTCAATTGCACAGATGTATAATGAGATAAGGGCATCTGCCAAATGTTGAAATTTAAATGTTATCAGAATCTGTGTAGTGTGATAATAAAATACATTATTTATAAAATCTTGATTATAAAATATCCTGTTTCAGATTTTGTAATAGAAAATCTGAAATAAATATCTGACCTGTTATCTTTAATATAAACACATGCAAGTTGCATTAACTTAAGTACTATATGTACAAGTGAGATTTACTAAACCACACCAGCACAGTGTGAGCAACAGGGGCACTGCTGAACTTGGAAAAATGGATAGCCATCACATCGCATTCTCTATACGAAAGATAAGGGAGATCAGGACCAGAAGATGGCAGTAATGCAACCAGTAATGCAGTTCCAAATGCTGGTACACACCAAGATGATGTCATTATGTCATTGGAACTTTGTGATGTCATATAAGACAAACTTAAGACACAGTGGTTAAAGCTCTACTTGCAGTCACACTGACTAGGACAGATACGCTGAAAGGAGACAAGTGAGCAGGAAAAGGCGAAAGAAACGGAAAGGAAGGACATGATGGCCAGAAACGTCTTCAATGAGATGCGTTTAAAGAAGGAGCTATGTGATGTCCTTCTTGAGGTTGACGGTGCTGAGTTCCACGCGCACAAGATCGTCTTGTGTGACTGCAGTCCGTACTTCAGGATTCTCTTCACCAATGGCTGTTACCCTCCAGATAAAAAACAGTACACTGTCCCTGGTGTCTCTTCAGAGATAATGGAGCTGATCCTGGAGTATGCATATATACATCGGGTTAACATCACAGAGGAAAACGTTTATGAGCTGCTTATTGCTGCTGATTATCTGGTGATAAGTCGGCTGGTGAACAAATGCTCCGTATTCCTAAAAGCTCAGTTGAGTCAGGAGAACTGCATTGGCATCTGGCGCTTTGCTCGCATCTACTTCTGCAAGAATTTGGAGCAGTGGGCCTTTCGGTTCATTCTGCACAACTTTGAGAAGTTGATGAGTAGTTCTTCTCTGAAGAAGTGCATCTCTGAGGAGTTCCTGGACCTCAAGGCTGATGAGCTATGTGAGATCCTTGAGAATAATGAGCTGAATGTGAAAGAAGAGGAGGTGGTGTTTGATGCCATCATGTTGTGGATCAAACATGCGCCAATGGATCGAAAAACACACACCTCACTGTTACTGCCCAAGCTGCGTATGGGGCTCCTGAAGTGTGATTTCTTTCTAAATAATGTGGGGAACAACGATTTAGTGGCAGATGACAAAGCATGTAAGGGGATTGTCTTCAAAGCTCTGTTGGCCATTTTTAGAGTCAACCCAGAGGAATTAATAAACTCTGATATCGCTCGGCCTCGGCTGCCCAGCGCCATTCTGCTTGCCGTTGGTGGTCACAGTGATAGCGGTCTCACTAATACCATAGAGGCATATGATCCACGAGCAGAGTGCTGGGTCAATGTGACGTGCAGCCGTTGGACTCCAAGAGCCTATCACGGGACGGTATACCTCAACGGCTTCCTGTACTGTATCGGCGGATTTGACCTCATAAATAGCCTCAACAGCGTGCAACAGTTCGACCCCATCACTAGAACCTGGGCTGAGGTGTCCCCCATGCATTCTTGCCGGAGTTATTTGAGCGTGTGTGTTCTGGATGGCTGGATCTACGCAATCGGAGGATTTGATGACACTGAAGAGCTTAACACAGCAGAGCGATACAATCCTGAGACCAATCAGTGGAGCATGATAGCTCCAATGCGTGAACGCAGGAGCAACACAAGCGCCACTGTACTTAATGGCAAAGTCTTTGTATGTGGTGGGTTCAACGGGAATGAATGTTTGGTAACGATGGAGTTTTACAGTCCTCAGATGGACCAGTGGACTCGCCTCGCTGGCATGACCAACAGAAGGAGTGGAGCGGGCATAGTCGCACATTGTGGACAGATCTATGCTGTTGGCGGTACTGATGGGTTGAGGGATATGAGAGGTATAGAGGTGTATGATCCTGTAGGCAACTTCTGGAGACTCAGACCAGAAATGATCAACCCACGCAGCAACTTTGGCATCGCGGTGCTGGACGAGCTCCTTTTTGTGGTGGGAGGAAATAAAGGCATTACCATCTCCAATAAAGTGGAGTATTATAATGAAGGAACAGCTAAATGGCAGGAAGTGGAAGACCTGAGGACTTCCAGACTAGGTGTGAGCTGCTGTGTGCTGACTGGGTTACCCAACATGGCCGAGTATGCAGCACCCCGAGACCTCTACCAAAAATCCCAGAGCCCGCAGTGGCTCCCTGACGGCTTCTGAGGACACATATCTATCTATGTCTTTTTAAAAACAAACTCAGTTCAGGAGCATTCTTTTGGTCCGGATTATTGTAATGGAAAAATCACATTCTAATTATGTATTCATTTTGATCTATGTATTAATTGTGCCACATAACCTGCAGAAGCTTTAAAACTTGCCTCGTGAATTGCAGAAAGACCCTTGAATGTACTGTAGGAACATCATTGGGTGTAGATCATGTTAGCAGAGCAGCCTGTGTATAAAATGGAACAGCTGGGAGAAAGAAATCACCTTTCTCCATGCTGCAACTGTTTGCTGTATGAGACTGGTCCTTCTGCAGACGTTTAATAAAACTTTTACCTAGTGTATGAATTACTTGTCTTTTATAAAATTCACAGGATTTCCACCACAGTATCAAACCATTACCTTACTGTCTGTGGGATAAAACATGAATGTACTGTATGTGATGTGTGTGATCTGTTGTTTTGTAAGTTTAGATTTGTACCTGATTTGTAACAGAGTTACGCTGATTTTAGCTCGAATTAAACAACCAAGTTAAGATTCCTGTACCAGATCATTTTTATACTAAACTCCTATAAAACATTGGAAAATAGAAAAAAAAAAAACAAGGACTATGAACAAAGGACATGAAATAATGAAGGAAAGAGTAAAGGAAAAGGACACAGAGATGTGTGTGTTGGTGTGTTGAATTAACTGTGTTAATTCAGTGTGTTAAACCATTCAAGAACGCACACACACACATACACAATCTCTCCCAGCTGTGTCTCCCTGAGGTGTGTGTCTCCCAGGTGTGTGTATACAGTATATCGCAGCTGTTTAACCCTTATATTTTGAGGTGGGTGTCTCTCAGGTGTGTGTATCTCCCAGATGTGTATGTGTGTGTCCAGTGAGTGTTAGGTGCAGAGCAGACTCTGGCGGTAATGGAACTTACTGGGTGCCAACCTCTTAAAAACAACAAGAAGAGGAAGAGTGTGTTACTGGAGTGTGTATTATTAGAGTGTGTGTAGGGTAATGGTTATAAAATATCCTGTTACACCTTTTGTGATAAAAAAAGATCTTACATGATTATCTATATTCAATAGATAACAATAAAACACATGCAGGTTACACTAAATTAAGCCCCCAAGCCCCTCCACTCCCCACCCATAAGTCCCACCTTATGATTGTGACATCATGTTTTGCCTATACTTCATACATTTCCGGCATGAGAGCAGTACATGCTTGACCTTTCACTTTCATGGTATACCTCACAGAGTACTGTTGGGTGCTTACCTACTTACTTGTAAGTAATGTGCTATTAAGGTTGCTGTGTCTAATTCTTAATCAGCTAATTAATACTACCTCTCTTATCACATCTACAGTACTTTGTCCTGTATTAAATGCAACTTTTCAGTCCAGTCTTCCTTTAAAAAAAAGGACCTACGCAAGCTTTAAGTGCTGTCATCGGAACATTATGATGTCATAGAAGCCAAACTCCAGACACAAAGTTTGAGGCTGTACTGAGAGTCACTTTGACTAGCACAGATACACTGAACACGACGAGTCAAGTGAGCAGAAGAAAGTGCAATAGAGAGCAAGGACGATACGATGGCCAAAAGTGTTTTCAATGAAATGCGTCTGGCCAAGGAGCTATGTGATGTCCTTCTCCAAGTTGACGGTGCCGAGTTCCATGCACACAAGATCGTCTTGTGTGACTGCAGCCCATACTTCAGGATTCTATTCACCAACCGCTGTTACCCTCCAGATAAACACCAGTACACCATCCCTGGTGTCTCCTCGGAGATAATGGAGCTGATCTTGGAGTATGCATACGTACAGTGGGCTAACATCACGGAGGAAAACGTTTATGAGTTGCTAATTGCTGCTGATTATCTAGCCATAAGCGGCCTGGTTAAGAAGTGCTCTGTATTCCTAAAAGCTCAGTTGTGTCTGAAGAACTGTATTGGCATTTGGCGCTTTGCTTGCTTCTACTTCTGCAAGAATTTGGAGCAGCGGGCCTTTCAGTTCATCCTGGACAACTTCGAGAAGGTGCTGTGCGTCTCTGAGGAGTTCCTGGACCTCAAGGCTGATGAGCTGTGCGAGATCCTGGAGAACAACGATCTGAATGTGAAAGAAGAGGAGGTGGTGTTTGATGCCATCATGCTGTGGATCAAACACAAGCCACTGGATCGAAAATCACACACCGCACTTTTACTGTCCAAGCTGCGTATGGGGCTCCTGAAGCGGGACTACCTTCTAAATAAGGTGAGAAAAAACTATTTAGTCACCGATAACAGAGAATGTAGGAGTATCATCTTCAGAGCTCTGGTGGACATATATAGACTCAACCCAGATGAATTAAACTCTGATCTTGCTCGACCTCGGCTGCGCAGGCCGCTCTGCTAGCCGATGATGGTCACAATGATGGAGGTCTCATTAATGCCATAGATGTATATGATCTGTGAGCAGAGCATGGGGTCAATGTGACATGGACTCCACAAGCCTATTATGGGACAGCAGACCTCGGCAGCTTCCTGTACATCTTGGTTCCATCACCAGAACCTGGGTCTTGCCAGAGTTAAATTTGAGTGCATGTGTGAACTGGATGGCTGTATCTACTGTATGTAATTGTAGGATTGCACCAAGCTGCTTAATACAGTAGAGCTATACAATCCTGTGACCAATCAGTGGAGCATGATAGCACTGATGCATCAACGGAGGAGCCAACACAAGTGCTACTCTACTGAACGGCAAAGTGTTTGTATGGAGGGTTTGACAGGAATAACTGTTTGTTAATGGTGAAGTGTTACATTTTTCAGACAGACCAGTGGACTTGCCTCGCCCCTTGGCATGAGTGGAGTGGGCGTTTGGTCAAAGAAACAACCAAAAACTACCATAAAAACAAATGATCTTATGTATCTGTGCTATTTCTTTGCCTACTGTATGTGACCCATTTTTAAAGTCATGTTTGTATAGTTGTTTAAAATGAAATAAAATTCAATAGGCTGTGCTGAAAAAAAATGCTATGTCACTTTATATTTCACAATCCCAAATATATTTATTAAAACATAGTGATGCAAAAAAATGGCCAAAATGGATCTCTGAAATGTGAAACTGATAGAATTATTAATTCACATAAATCAAAACATTGTGTTAAAGTGTCTGGAACTAAGTAGATAAGGTGCAGGTGAGAAAAACAGGATTTATTTAACTATAATAAACAGTAAAATAAAAAACGGGTAAGTCGTAAGAGATAAATATAAATATACTAGGGCAAGCAGAAAATTGGGAAACCGATATAACGAATCAACATCATACAGAACAAACACAGCTTGGTAACGTCTGGAAAACTTACAGGAGCATATACTTTGCAGCGACCTGCCATTACCGAGTCCTATTTAAGCATCTGGGTAATTGCGAGCAGGTGTGTTTATAACTTCGGTGATGTGAAATGTGATTGTTGGGATTTTCAAATCAGTTTCCATCATGTTTCTATGTGGATTAGCAGGCCTGACAGAGCCACCCCTTAAGGAGCTACTGTACCTCTGGGAGCGATTCGCCTCTTAGGTCTGCCCTCTCGAGCTCTGGCTGGCGGTGAGGATGGTTTATGTGGAACTCCTCAATCATTAGTGGGTCCAGTACGTCCTGTGTTAGGACCTAGCATTCTGGTCTGTTTCCCCTTCCAATCGATTAGGTATTGTAGTTTCCCCTGTCTTTGTTGTGAATTTAAGTTTAGTTTATGGTTCTGATTAAACATTGGATTAATAGTAGTGAAATAGTATATTGTTTTTTTTGCTGTCTTTTGTATAGTAATTAGATAGTTTTGTTAATTTATTGGGTTAATTAGTTTTGGCTCAGCTAGTTAGGTAGTTAGGTGTCTTAGTTAGCTAGTTAGTTTGGTTAATTTATGTTGTTAATCTATGTTGTACTGTATGTATGTAGCACCTTGGTCCAGGAGGAACATTGTTTTGTTTCACTGTGTACTGAACTGTGTATGGTTCAAATGACAATAGTATCCTACTTGCCTTGACCTGACTTAAAAACTGAATGTTATTTATTTTATACTTTTGATTACTTAACATTTTGGTGGTCTGATACCATAGGGCCATGCCATACATTGTTGGACACATCTAGATGTAGAAGCTCTGAATTATTGTCTCACATTTTGATGAGAAACCCAAATCTCTTTACTCTATAGCACAAACAAGAATTGATGTTACTCTTCTAATACTTTTGGAGGAGACTGTGTATTAAAATCTTTTAGTTCCTGAAAAGGTCCTGTAACCTTGGCGCAAATCTTCTTTCTACCAAAAGTAATCATTAATCATTTATTATTAGCTAAAGTGTTTGTTGACACTGAAAACATCTGGGTTTAAAAGCAAAAGATAAATATGAGACAATACCAACCTCAGTCACAATGTACGGGCAGATTGGAAATAATGTGACTGTTTAAATCCAATAGCACATGTGGCATGATCATATCATAATCTTGTCAGATGTGGATGTACATTGTCAGAGAATGTTTGTTGATTACTGTTACAAGTGACAATTATTTATGGAAATATGTATGGTATTTCTAAGAGTAAACTTTTTTTGTTGATGATGATTTGAGTGAGATTACAGAATTAATTAGTTTTTGGCAGGAAGAAAAAATGGAATTGTAACATTTTCACACATTTCCTCACACAAGTCCTCTCTCAGTCACTAGATTTCACCTCTATGCCTCTACATTCAAAATATATGAATTAAATATAGATGAATACAAATTATGTTTTGGCAAGGAAAAAGCCAATGTTCAAAATTGTCCTGACCACTACAGACTTGGAATATCTCACAAGAGGTGCAGTTTTGGAGTTTCTCTGATCCAGATGTCTAGCCATCACAATTTGGCCCTTGTCAAAGTTAATCAAGTCCTTACCCTTTTTAAAAAATCTTCCAACACATTAACTTCAGGGACAAAATGTTCCTTTCTGCCTAAAATCTCCCACCCACCTCCAGGTGCTATTGTAACTAGATATTGTAATTGTATTTACTGTGACAACGGCCAAATTGTACGGTGAAAAAAAACAAAACAAACAAACAAACAAAAAAAAAACAGAAAACAAAATATCAAATCCAAAAACAAAATAACCAAAACAGAAACAAAATGTTAAATACAGAAACAAATATGAAAAATAAAATAAAACTAATCTAAAAAAAAAAAAAAACCGTGACAAAATTCTTTCAGCTGATCTTGAGTGGTTTTCATTTGCAAGCTGTACCCACTGTTTTCTGATTTGGAATTTTGTTTCTAGATTTGTCACTGTGTTTTCTATTAATTTTTTTTTTTTGGGGGGGGGGGGGGGATTTCTTATTTTGTTTTTTGATTTGTAATTTTGTTTTCAGTTTTGTAATTTTGTTTTCGATTTTGTAATTTTGTTTTCGGTTTTGTAATTTTGTTTTCGATTTTTGTTATTTAGTTTTTTTATTATTTTTTTGTTTCGTTGTTCTGTTTTTGGATTTGTTATTTTGTTTTCAGTTTTCCATTTTGTTATTTTGTTTTGATGTGAAAAACTCCCAAGCATTAATGTTACTGGATCACTGCTGAAGGTAAACCCATAAAGGCAGGTAATAGTGAGGGGGAAAAAACAGGTCGTTTAATAGCCGAACAGATATTAATCAGAATAATAATCAGGACAAATCGCATCCTATCCCTAAGATTGGAAACAAACCACTGATACAAAACGCCACCAATGCTAAAGTTGTGCTTATAATAGCAAATAGGATATTATGGTCCAAAAGAATAATGATTAAAAATAGACAGGAGTCTGCCATACAAAGAAGATCATTAGTTATTTTTCCAACTCCGTCTCTGTACTATGTCTCAACCAGAACCTATATTATAATGAATAATTGATGTTATTAGTGAAGAAATGATTGGCAGGTATGCTTTAAGAAGGTATAAGAAAGTGTATAAAGCTCACAGGCCTGTGTGAGACTGTGACACAGAGATAATCCGGGAAGTAATTTCAAAAAGGCGTACAGTGTTCACCCAAAAAGATTGTCATGCCAAGCTTTAATCTGGCATAGATCAGAAGTATACCAATTGGAAGTTTGAAAAATTCTGTTTTATTTATTTGTATACCACTTTTTTAATAATAGACATTGAGACTGAGCATGTCTTCATCAAATGAGTCAAATGAATCTTAGGCCCCAATTGTAATCACCAACCTTTTCTGTCAGGGATGCAATTGGAGCAGGACTAGGAAATGAAACAGTTTGACTAGGAAAGATCACAGGATTACTCCCTTTAACACTACAGTATGAAATTACATGTTTATGACTTGTAAAAATCACACCCTAATAATCTCCGATTATCAATTCAACAGCGCTAAGTGAACCTGGGAAAAGACATCAACACTGACACTAATGTATTGTAAAGTTAACATCTTGTGTTAGAGCAAAACAGTCAAATGTTGCGTTAAAATCCTTAGTAAAAAAAAAAAATTCTGACATTATCGTAGACACTTTCTTAGATACGTTAATAAAGGGTTAGGTCAGTTTAGCCTCCTCGGGTCTAATATATGAATACTCTGCTCTAAATGTCCCCTTCATTTGCTGGTATTCCCCATGGAATTCCACTTCCGCTCTGCTTCCTGTAGAGGTCCAGTGGAAAAGCTGTGTGCCTTTAAAAACGGCAGTTTTTACAGCATCTACATCCCGGATCTAAGGGATCAAAAACAGACATGCACTTCATAAAAAGAATAAATAAATCACTAGGTCACTCTTTAATCAGTAATGTATTGAATCATGCAACCAACCTCTTTGTTACAAGTAAGTACTTGTTTACTGTTATTAGATTTGATTACAAATAGAAAATAGTTTGAAAATGGCATGTTCGCATTGTTATTTTGCTGAATGATAGGTGTCCCTGCGTCACTGAGGACAAGGACTTGATTAGATGACATCATGACTAGCTTTTCTTTTAACTTCATCAATCTGACACAACGATTAGCATAAAAACAGATTTTATTTGTACTGTATAATATAATCATTCAGATACTGTGCACTGTAGGCAAGCTACCCTAGCATTGTGCTTAGGTTAACTACAAAGCAAGGTAGCTACATATATCAGATAATATCATCTCTATAGCTGTTGATAGATATCAAGTTCCTTCGTAAACTGTAAATGCTCAAAGTAATTAAACATATTGAGTACTGTTATCTTAAACAGTTACAACTAGTTCAAATTAATAGACCTTGATGAGTATTTAGAACTTTGTGAGTATTTATGAGTTTCTAGAAATGACACTTTTCAAGTTAGCTGAACAAATTTGATATTTTAAGCCACAGTAACCGTCTCCTTAAAGTTCCACCAACTTAAAATCTTTCAGCCTGGCGATTTTGTGTCTGACGTCATCGATGCACATGTAAACTGTCCACATTGTTTTGATCAAGATGGTGGGGTTGGTCTGTCTTCACATGATGCTGTAAGTATCATCTTTACAAATCTGGGCACCCTAAAGTAATGACTACACCAGAGCACTGGTGACTCAGTGGTAGGTGTTTCGCCTGCCATGCGAAAGGGCCGGGTTCGATTCCCAGCCACTGGATGAAGTGCCAGTCCCAAGCCCAGATAAAAATGGGTGGGTTGTGTTCAGAACGGCATCTGGCGTAAAAACTTGTGACAAACCGCTGTGGCGCCACATTGCCAGGAGCAGGCGAGAGACCAACAACAATTAATTTGATTTGCAACAACTAAAAAAAAATTATAGTACGAGTTAGGCTACTCAGTAATGCAAGTAAATAACAATAAATTTGAATGAGTACAACAAACTCAAAAATTGATAGTCCTGTCCGTTTACTTTGGAAGCATTGGAAACATCATTACTTGTAACTGATTGCCTCAAATTTTTTGGGTTTTGCCAACTTTACAGTGAATCTAGCTCATGTTAGGGAAGCTATTATACCATTATATGAGCTATTTATAAGTTTTGCAAGAAAGTTAGCTAACACCTGGCTAAATATTATATTTTGTAAATACTCATAGGCAAGTTTGCTAGCAAGCTGGTTCATATAGGTTAGAAATATTTAGCCACATTTTTTTTTAGAATGCTAACCTAGTTAGGTATTGTGGTGATGCCATATATTGATTAGGGCTAGAAAGACATGCTGACATAATTGATTGTTGATTACACAAATACATCAACTTGCATTACTTGCACAGCTGCTACACTGGGCAGAGGTGGGCTGTAATTGAGTACTTTGTTACTTTGTTCACAAATCTGGACTTTACTTAAGTAATTTGATTTGAGAATACTTTTCACTTTTACCCTAATCAGAAGTACAGCAAATATCTGTTTATACAAATACTTTTACCTAACTACATTTCAGCATGGCGGTAGCTAACCACAGTGGTGTGTAGTTCGTATTTGAAGCAGAAATGACGCAGAAAAATAAACCAAGTAGTCATTTCATTACCGATGCATTGCAAGTTTAGGTATGCAAACCCGCAGATAAATAGTACAAACGTATTTCTGGGTAACTATCGCCACTCGTACTGAAGTCAATCTCACTTGACATACAACACAACGCTAGCTACAGTAATTAATTTCAGAATGTAGTAAACAACGCGTTTCCTATTTAGACCTAAACGGGAGAAATAATACAATTAAAAGGAAAAGGAAAACGTTAAAGTTGGCAATGATTACTTTGTTCATAGATTTCATGTTAAAGTAAGTGATAGTTGCACAAGCCTTGCTACGAGAAATACAGTTGAGGTCATTCACAGATTTAATCTAAAAATGTCACTTGTATTTCATTTTATTTTGTGTGTATTTTTGAGGCTCAGGATAAGGCAAAGATTTGTTATTGTACTCCTGTACTCATGCATTTCTGGCACTTTTTGTGAGTATTCATTAAGAGAATTAATAAAAGGCTACATTTATCATTAGATTAATCATTAAAGGTATCATTATTATTTACTGGAAGGTCAATAAAAGGAATTAACTGGTCAACCAAAAAATTATTGCTACATTATCATTAATAATAATAATAAATATAGTTGCAAGCAACGACGATGGGCCCAAGCACCCTGTGCCATCGCCACCCCGGGCGCACCGCACAACCTGTGTTATTTGAGTGTGTTAAGACCTGGAAAAGGCCATCGTCACCCGGTTGCACCGCACAACCTGCACACGTCACACACTATACAGGGCTAATGTCAGTTTGGGCCGTAAATATTTGTTGAGTGCGTTAGTGTGTGTTTGTCATGAAAGAGGAGTGTGTGTGTGTGTGTGTGTGTGTGTGCGCGCGCGCATGTGTGCATTAACATTTTTGATGTTTATGTGTGTACAATAGGCCGCAGATGCTGGAAAATATGATGTTCCTCAATGTGATGTCACTGAACTTGATGTCACAGAAGGTGTCACTGAATATAATGTCACTCAATATAATGCCACACAGAAAGTTATTAATCATTTTTTGGTGTAAGTTTAAGACATTATCACGGCTGTAGTTGGCGAATGGCATTTTTCGAGGTTGAAGCAGAAGTTGATGTGCAAATTTCCCGATAACGCAACAGTCGATAACCATCAGTGTCCCCTTTGCTCCAATAGTGACTGTGAGGTGATGCATACTGTGATGTCATACTCTGATCGTGTCACAGATGTTCCTTGTCGAATGACTTCAGCTCCACCATTCCACTTATTTTACCTCTTATTGAGCAATGACAGGATATGGTAAAAGTTGCATGTTTAAGAAGTGCACTAGGATTTAAGCTTGTAATACGACTAGTCTTAGGTTCTCTTACCAGTACATATGCTGAGTCTGAAGATGTTGTATTGAATAAAGACAGCACTCTGATCTGTATCTTTAGTGCAGGTGGGGCGTCGATGAACGCCCGACAAGTCCGCATGCTGGAGGATGAGGATGATGATGTCCTAACTGGGTTCTCAATCAAACCAGATGGAGAGAACAGCTGAACATCACAATCTGAAGATTGAAGCAGATCCTCAAGTCAGTGATTCAACTGACCAAATATTACAGTTTGATTTTGATTTGTTTTTGCCATAAATTAGATTCATTAGATTCATTTTGTCAAAATCTTGAAAGAAAAATTATCTTTTTTGACCAACCTTCGTGATGGCTTTTCTTCGTGTTCTTCTTACTTTGATAGGAAAGCAGTACTCCGTTTCCAGACGTGACACGGCTTTGACGCACCAACAGAACATTAGAGCGTGAAGTCAGTGTCTTTCCAGTCAACCTTTCACATATTTGCTTCAGAGACTTTCTCTCATAAAGGGCAAGATTCTCCTCTGAACAAGCACACAAACACATAGCATTGAGTCATTAAGCCACAGCCTTGGATGGTCTAAAAGCAGATTTAGCTGGTCACTCACTCTGTCTACAATTAAGAGAGCTGGACTCGACTTTGAGTTGGATAACTTCATCAAGAGGACGACCGATAGAGATGAAACACCGCCTCTCGCTGACATTCCGTAGGTCGATGATTCCTGTGTCCTGAAGAAGGAGCTGCCCACACACACCTGAAGCAGAATGTTTATAGATATTATTAATAAGAAGATTCAACTGTTAAACGGTCCACCCTGCAATCAACCCTCCATCAGAATTATTGCTAATTACATTTACTACATAAGAGATTTATTATGCTCTTTAATTTTGCTAGGTATCAAACCTATAGATTTAACTACAAAGGCTGGAGTTTTTCCTAGAACATGGATTAAAACTTTACATTATACACAATTTTTTATCATCCATATCCTTGTAAATTATGGTGCCCACATCTTGCCACCTAACTGCTCTGTTGAGGCTGTGTTGACAATGTTGTGGTGCTCCTCAACATCGGTACTGTAGGTTGAACTTCTGAGAACTTCTCTATCTCTCCAGCAGGGGCAGACATGTTCCTCTTTTTCTCATCTAAGAGTTTCAATGTTCTTTTTTTGCCCGAGGGTTCCTCAGTAGGAGGAGTGCTTGCCCCTGGGGTGGAGCAGTTGGAACTGTAGCAGGCCTGTATAGTGATGGGTTTGGGAAGGTGGACACAGAGGATGGGAGTGATGGGTAGAGGGCTGGATGGCCCAAGGCATGAGACGGTCCGAGACTGGATCCCATAGCCACAAGAGACTGAACACTACAGATAGGCGAGAGATATGGAGGATCTTAAAGACAGTAGACCTACAGCAGATACAGAATAACTCCTTTGGTACCCACATGGTGCTGATGCAGTTGCTCGAGCGAGAGAAGGTTTGGTTAAATGAGAAACCTTTTAAAGACTTTTTAAGACAGAAAATGAAAAGCTAAAAGATTTCATCATCATGTCTGAGTGAACTGTATTAATGAGTGACTAGAAATAATTGCCATGGAGGATCTTTCATCCATTGTTCATCTTTATTTTGTCCTGATCGGGAACCTTGGTGTTTGTGAGCTGGAAATTCACCATGTATGGGATACCAGTCCATTGAAGGGCACCATGTACACACATTCACATATTCGTTCACAGCTAAGTGCACTTTGGCATAATCTATCTTCAGGCATGTACACAGGCCTGTTCCATGAGTTTATTTTTTAAAATAATTCCGTTGAAGCATGGTTGAAAAGCAATGTCTGACTTTCATTGGTTAACATTCATAGAATTTTTTTTAATTATTACTTTTGTCAGATTAAAGTTATTTCTGTGACCATTGTGAGTTTTTCTTTCATTGACCGAAGGGTACCAACAATTTTGTCCACGTGTGTGTATTTGGGAGATGGAAGGAAACTCAAGAACCGATGAAACTCTATCTGTGAAGGGACAAGGACTTACTATTCTACACAGATAGTAAAGTTATTTGTTTGTTTGTTTTTTAGTCGTTCAGTCGTTTCCTGATTCTTCGTGACCTTGTACAGAAATTAAAGCCCCAGCGGCAATGTAACCCAATGCACCACCATTCTGCCCCAAGGGACGGTAAACACGGTAACCTATTAATCCCTGATATTCTTGGTTGCAGACCGGCAGCATGTTTTCTGCGGCACTCTTGACTGATTTCCAGATAGCATATTGGTTATCACTGTGACCTCACACCTCCAGAGCTGACGGTTCGATTACACAGTTTGCATGTGCTTCCTGTGCTTGGTGGGTTTTCTCTGGGTACTCCGGTTTCCTCCAACAGCCCAAATACATGCAAATTGGGCTATCTGGTGTTTCCAAATTGCCTGTAGTATGTGTGTATGTGTGTGCCCTATGGTAGATTGGTACCCTGTCCAGGGTGTCCCCCACTTTGTTCACAGGATATGCGGTATAGAGGATGAATGAATTAATGAATTAATGATTTCCACATTTTGCTGATTAAAAACTAGCAAAAAAAAATCCAGACTGACTCTAAATTAGGCACTAGCTCTGGCATCAGCACCACCACTCTGGTTTTCATTTTAATTGGTACGATGCAGGTTTGACACAAAATACAATATGTTTGCATGGTCCGGTGATACCTCACTCCACTCCTGTACACTCCAGTGGAAGGAGCAGGCCTGGGAGAAGCAGGGTACAGTGAGAGGAGGCCTCTTGTCTTCTTCACAAAGCTCATCCTCGACTTCACTTTCCAATTTTCCATCGAACTGGACACACGAGACCCTCCTTAATGCTACACCCATGTTGCAGGACACTGAACATGGCCCCTGTTCACCCACCTGCCACCTAGACCGTAACCACACTGAATAAAAAACAAACATCTGGCACACATGACATTGAATTCTCCAACTTACCATAATTAATAAATGTCTTGATAATTTCCTCATAAAATGAATAATGTGAGCCTGTTTCTCCACTTAATACGAAGTAGGCTCAAGTGGGTGAATACTTATGCTAGCTATGGTGTGTGTGCATTTCTTTGCCTTGCTGGACAGGGCTCGGCGTTACACTGGACAACATCCAGAGGTCTGGAGGTAGGGAGACAGGCTGCATCTGATAGAACTACTTCCATGGCCTCACCTCCCTCTGCAGTCTTCTGAGAGCAGTACAGCAACCGTCTTGCTACACCACCTCCACATGACACACTGCACTCCCCCTGTATGTAGCGCCACCTATCGTGCAAGGATAATAATTGCACAGATTTATTTTTATATAATTATTATATTAAGATAAACATTCTAATGCCTTGAATAATCATGTTAGTGATGGTGTACACATACATGGCAGGGCAGGGTGACTGGACACACAGCTTTGCATACGGTTCAGGCTTACTCGAGCGATCACAAAGATACTCTGGGACATCTAGTCGTGAATGATGATTGACACAGGAGAACCATATCTGCTGAGTACCTACAGTACATACACACATGTCAGAAATGCATGGACAGTCCTGTAGAATAGAGATTAATATCCTAAGCGATAGGTAGATTTAACTTATTTGTATTTGTATACCATTTCCACAAGTCTTAGTGCAATGTCCAATCACAGGGCTCCACACAAATACTGGGATTATTTTGGACCGGGGTATTACAGAAGGTGACCCTTTGTGGTCTCGCTGATCCTGAAAGACACATTAGTCCATTTCATTAAACATTGCTTATGCATCATACAGTCCAGTAGCATTTAAGAATATACAGCACGTGCTCGAAATGGCATGATGAACCTAGTACCTTCTCGTGTGTTTCCCAGCCGATAGGACACACGTTCACCACACACGGAACATGCTCAGAAGGTTTGGGGTGCAAACAGAGGCTTTCGTCTATCCTCATGTCAGCACCACGGTGGGAGCGGATGCAGGACACTGATCTGTGAGCCTCACCTGGGCCACACACAGCGGAGCACTCACCAGGCTCTGAGACTTGCCATCTGCAAAACACACATTCACCTTTATGTACCTTTATGTTTGAATAAGTGAAAGGTAAAATTTTTGAAAATCAGGAAGGACAGAACGTGGGACTCTTTGTCTTTATTAAAATGATGTATTATTTGTAATGGTGGCTATTACATTATCCAAAGGTCACATATACAATGTACCATATAAATAAAGTAGCAACTGGTATGGCAGAACATCTATAACGCTTCACTTCTTATTAAACAAGCATTGGATTTGAGATGCTTTACCGGGCAGGGCACAGCTGGGTGTTGCAGATTTCTCTTGCTGCGGGTTTGGTCATCTCCGAGCATTCAGAATCAGGCAATGCTACTTTTTTCATACCCCGTTCCTGCGCACAGGACACAGAACGAACCCACTCTCCAACTCCACAGGGGGCGCTGCAAGGACCAAATTCACCTGGAACCCAACTGTGGAAACAATGTGCCAGACACCAGTGTGTGTATTTTTTTCTCTGAAGGTTATTAATGTAGCTATGGCCTGGATTAGGGCTGACAGAATTGACATAAATTGTGTGTCCAAAAGTATGTGGACACCTGTGCATTACACCTAGATTAACTTGTTGGATATCTCATTCCAAAACCATGGGCATTAATAAGAGGTTGCTCGCTCGTCTCACCCCTAGATTTCGTCTAGTACACCGAACTCATCAAGCCATATCTTTATGGACCTTACTTGCGACACAGGAGCAAAGTCATGCCGGAACAGCAAAGCATATGAATATATTACTGGGTGTCCACATGCTTTTGGAAATATGCCAGATACTGCATCATTACGAAAGTTTTTTTTCTTAAAATGTTGTCTTAAATGACTTGGAAACAAGACAGACACTTTATATAGTACATACAGTATCAGAACGTTCTGTTGTGAATGTGAATATAAACAACAAGATGAGCTGAGGCTACCTGGGTGGACAGTCGGGTAGGTGACATGGCTGCAGGGTAGCTGGTTTTGGGGTAACTGTGCCGCAAAGCTGCTCTTCTAGGTGTTCCTGAGTGTTCGGGTCAACACACTCCTGACTAACTCTCTGAATCCCTGTAAAACCAGAAACCCATTATGTTCACATCATTTTCAGCACAACAGTGACATAACTACTGGAAGCAGTCTAGTACATTTTGGTGAGTTCCCATATGCATGTGTCTTTTTGTTGTTGTTGTTGTTTTTTTTTTTTCATTTTTTTCATTTTCAGTTTTTCACAATTTCATTCCCTGTGATAAGCCCTATGGACTTGAAGGGTTTCCCCTGTATTTCCACACCACATGTTGTCTTATCATTAGCAAGCAGGGAGGCACTTTTTGGTTTTAAACCCTTACAACCCAAGCAGCAGACATCTGAGCCAGTAACACAGCACAGGTCGATAACAATAAATTGGTCATAGTATCATAAAAAATAAAAAAAAAACAGAAAAAAACATTGTGTATCTGTCCTATTTCTTTGCCTATGTGAGCAATTTATTTCATTTTTTGCTCAGTCATGTTTGCATAGTTGGTTAAAATGAAATACAATTCAGTCCATCATATTGCCCAGGTTGTGATGAAAATCAGAATATGTACTGTACTCTATACTGTACGATCATGAGCCCTATATACAGTGTTTATTTAAAATAAAATAAAAAAACACTCACATCAGAACCCTTTGGGTTTTAAGGGCTGCTGATGCTAAAATCAAATTATTCTAACATAAAAATCACTTTCGTTGTGGCAGGCATTTTTTTCTACACCGATTGCATAAATGTGTTCCTTATTTATTTGTTGTTTGTTTGTTTTATACATCATTTTACACAGCAACATGGCAATTGTTTTAAAAATGATTTGTTACGGAAATAATCTTTTGATATAAATTTTCCAAGGTCATTCCTCTGGAACATCTATGAAATGTATGACATGCATGAAGTCTGTTCCTTTTATTGCTTTCCCTACATCATATATAGCAAGTATAAATGTTTTCAGCAGCTGTAATTGTCCTTCTCTCTCTATCTTTAACTTAATAAGTAAACAACCAATAAAAAAGCTTCTCGTATTACCAAGAAACTTGAAAGTGCACTGTTCTGACTGTTACAAAGCACTGGAACTGGGGACATATTCCATTTCAATAAATATTGTATAAACATTTATAAACAAGTTTTCTTTGGTTAATAGCTTTGTTTAAGCTGTTACTATAGAAATGTCGACTTAGAAAAGAAAAGAAAAAGAAAATGCCGTTAACAAATGAATTAGCACATTGGCATAATCCTGTAATATGCATTGCAGTTGAAATGTCTGAGCAGAGTGCTGTTACAGAAAATTAATCAACATCTTCTGAGCATTCAGAACCAACTATTGAACAGTGCTAGAAAAAAGAGCAAGTGTTTACTGTGATACTTGTGCTTCAATGATTCGTGGGAAACACACACTTCAATAAGTATGTTAGGAAATCAATCTGGTCTGGAAATTGGGGCAGTCCCAAACTAGACCCATTGTATGAGAATGTGAGCCATAAATCATTACATTTGACATGGATATGATTGCTTGCTTTTGGCTTTCTCTTGTACCTGAGCCGCAGGTCACAGAACAAGACGAAACGACGGCGGTCCATCGACCCTCACTTATCTTCCCCACTGGTTCAGCATCAGGCGTGTAGTACCGATAGGTGATGTTTGGGCTTGTGATGTCTCCATACTCCCTTCCATATTTTCGATATACCTGAGAATACATGTGACCCATAACACAAAATAGTTGGACTGTATTCGTAGATATTTGGGGAATTCTTCAATACTGGAATAGATATTACGAACATTATAAACTGGTTCAAATGTACAGACCTGTATGTGAATTTTGTCTGAGATTGGTCCAGACAGAATGAGTTCCTCTGTGTGAGGTAGAAGGTCAGGGGTGAGGTAGAGATTATAGGTCATGTGGTTCTCCTCTAAAGGTGAAGGGTGGGTAGTGTTTAACGCTATATCCCCATCTCCAGCTACTATATATTCATCATTCACCAGCATGGCTACACAAAACCAGAATTGTAGATTTTTTGAATATGGAAACACGTACACTAGTGATATGAAACATTTGTAATATAAAAGCTTTTTTTTTTTTTTTTTTTTAGCAATTACCCATATGTGTGAAAACTGGATTCCAGTTACTAACGTGAACCTGAGAGGCGTTCAGTGGCAGAATGAGGAATGTGACATACTCTGAAATGAAGGCAAAGCAGGAATAAATCAGAGTATGCTCATAAAGAAAAATGTTCAGCAGATAAGAGAAATAAAGGTCCACTACCTTTGGCCTCTCCACCTGTGTAAGAGCCGGTATTAAGATGGCAGGTGTTGCCTTTTCCCCCACACACCCCGCAAACATCCTGAACCTTCCCTGAGTTTAACACGCCATCACAGCCAAACACCTGAAATAAGACCATAGGAACTCTTAACTGCTGTAGTTCCTCATCCCTTAAGTTTTCTATGATGCATTAACAGATTAGCAAGGGAAATTATTAGAGATTTGATCTATCTATCTATCTATCTATCTATCTATCTATCTATCTATCTATCCATCTATCTATCTAATAGTACTACTAATGTTTAAAATAATATTTCTTAACCATTAATTTTAATGCAGCTCAATCACTCACTCCTTCACTCACTCATCTTCGATACGGTTTTATCCTATGTACAGGTTCGTGGGGGGCCTGGAGCCTATCCCAGGAAAGGGCACAAGGCGGGGTACACCCTAGATGGAGTGCCAAGCCATCGCAGAGCACACACACTCACACACACACTCACACACTCATTCACACACTACAGACTACAGGCAGTTTGGGAATGCTATTTGGGAATAAATTTTCCATCCTTTGGGAGAAAACTGCAGTCCCAGGAGGAAACCCACCAAGGGAAGACATGCAAACTCCATGCACACTGACCAAAGGCGGGAATCGAACCCAGACCCTGGAGGTGCAATACATAGTTTAATCGAGCACTTTAAAATTTTATTTGTTCCCAAGACCCTGTATTTTTTAAATGCTGTTTGAATAGTAGTAGTTTTTTAAAGATAAAGGGGGCGGGGCTCAACACTGTTATGGCTGTGGGTGGAGTTAACATTGGTACCAGAAAGTCCAAATAGATGCCTGAAACTTAGCAACTAACCGAATGCACTGCATTGTCATATTTTGAAACTTTCGTGAAACTGCATTATTATTACAGATACAATCAGCATCTTCAATTTGCTCATCCATACATAACTACAGTCATTTATTTTATTGGTAATTATGTCAAATTTAGGATTTCTTTTATGTATTTGTTCTAGAAGCGTTGCAGTACTGAATAAAATGCCCTTCATACAGGACCACAGAGTTGATTCTGACATTACCCTGCACTTCCCGTTAAGGCAGGCAGTTACGGAGCCAGCAGTGACAGGGCCATCGAGTTCACACCTCGTCCCGTCGATAAACTGCTCCCCACGACTCACCATGAAGTCCTGCTCACGAGAGCGACACATCAGCTTACACTGAGCGTCACCTTATCACCACATACCGAGAGAGACAGAAACCGAGAAAACCATTTGAATTAAATCACAGGACCCAACATGATTATGGTGTTAATGTTATTATGATAAACAGCGTCTTTGATAATTATCCTGTTGGTTAGCTGACCTGAAATGAAGCCAACTGCAGGTATCCATGAGTGCGCAGTGGTCGAATATGCAGAAAGCATGAGGGGTTGACGGTCTGTATCCGAGCACTGTTGGGCCATGAACTCATGCTGGTTACTTTCACATGGCTATAACAAGGACAAGAGATCACAAGGTCATCAGGCATGTGAACCTCACACTTCTAACTCTGACACAAAGGTCAGATATGGATTCCTGAGTTCATCTTTAAAGCACAAGACAGGAAAGAAGCATTTAAATCTATTAGCAGCACATTATCAAGTAGGCCACCAAATCCACTAAGACATACAGTTATTAACAAACAAACCTGCTTTTCATGCAGTAATACTGATTCTCTTGCTTTATATGATGCAATATCTGACTCTTGTTAGGACAGCATGTATGTTTGATTGATCACACATTAGTTGAGATCTTTTGAAAACGTAACCAGTTTTGAAATGTACCTGACGATTACAAAGTTCAGCTTCTGTTCCCTCTCCTTCACAGTCTCTCCCTCCAAATGCTGGCCTACAATTAACCACACATATATAGCAAAGGGTCAAAAGGGTTGCCCATGATCTATATACAAAATAAGCTTTTATACCACATGTTTGATTCATGTCTCCATTTTGACAATTTACAAAAACAGATTTTTAAAATGTCTGTAATCTTTTTTTTTTTTTGGATTTTTCCCCGATTTTCTCCCTAATTTAGTCGTGTCCAATTCCTCCCCGTCACTATGGGGCTCCCACATTAAGGCTACTACTACCACTCAGCCGGGAGGGCCGAAGACTATCACGTGTTTCCTCCGAACCACGTGACGCCAGCCGACCGCATCTTTTCGAACTGCTCGCTCACTCGGAGGACAGCGCTATTCACTCCCTCCGTTGCGCGAGCTCACAGACGCCCCTGATTGGCTGTAGAGCCGTGATTAATGTGGGAGCACCAAGTACCTCTCATCCCTCCCCTCTGAGAGAGCTCGGCCAATCAGCTCTCTCTAGACCTCCGGCTGCGAGAGGTTACAGCACCACCCGGGATTCGAACTAGCGATCTCCGGATGATAGGGCGAGCGCTTTAACCACTGCGCCACTCGGAGGCAAAATGTCTGTAATCTTTGATATGATGATGTTTTCCGTGAGGAGATATTTTACATCTGATAGATTCCCTTATTCAGAGCAACTTACATTTGATCTCATTTTTTACATTGGAGCAAATGGGGGTTAAGGACCTGGCTCAAGTGCTAGTCCCTGTCAGATACTTAGACTGTACAAAAACTGGGCAAACTCTACATGGCATTGCCAATAGGTTTTCTGAAGAGCGGTTTTGAAGCTCTGGTTGTCGCCATCTTGACAGAAGCTGCGATCATCTAAACCCCAGTTATTCCATAAATGGGCAAGTTGGGGAACTAACAGTGCCTGGCTAGTGGTTGGAAGACGGCTACTTACCACTTACCTCTGAACTATGTCACCCATACCCTACCCATCATCCCATGTCAACTCCTACATAGCAGACACCTAGCACTTTGACACCTTCAATGCAGCTGTCACTCAAATCAGCCATGCCCCAATTCTGCATGATTTTACAGCTTTATATAACTTCCATTTATGAGTTACATTGTCATGAATGGAAAATCTTTCTAGGGAGTCCAAGACCTTTTTTGTACCAGGCTCTCAACATGTTTATTTCTGTTGTAAAGATGTCTGTGAAGATTCTCAGTCATCTGGAAGTTGAGTCAACTGGACTTCTTTCTTGTAAGGTAGATCTGTTCACTACTACAGTCTGAGGTAAGTTCCTCATATTTGAGTTCTCCAAGGTGAAAGGATCCTCCCCTGCCTGAAAAGGCTCATTATGGGAACAATGGAGAAGGTGAGGGCAGGAGGGAGCGTTGTTAGAGACTGGGAGAGGGTGGGGGGGGGTGGCTGTTAAGATGAAACAACAATAGAGAGAGATTAGGGAGAGTCATTAAGGTGTAACGATCAGCAAGAGTCTATATAGGGGTCTTTCTTGGTCGACCTGATCTTCCATGGGATGGATGAAAGAGCAGCATGAAAAATAGGACACAGCTTGTGCCTAAGACCTCCAACTTTTGTAAAGTTGGGCATTTTAAAGCGTATGTCTATGGGGATTGACTCACTTTTGGAGATAGTTCCTAGTGGTAATTTGGGGAAATGCAAGTTGGACATATTTTTTCAGAACCGGTTGTCTCCTGGTCCAATGTCCAGTATAGCTGTTCTCTTTACATGATCTTTTCAGAAACATGAGACCCCTCAAAACCCATTTAGTTTCTCAGCAACATGACAAACTGCATTTTATGGCTGTTAAGGTGAGCAACTTTTACGGTTAAAGGAACAGGTATTACGATATACTTTTATTCATCCTACAGTGGGGAAATTTCTAAATTGTTGCATATATTGTTTTTTTGTGTTGAGCAAAATTATAAATTAATAGAAATAGGACATGTCACCCTTTTACTGATTAAAAATGGTCATTATTGTGAATGAAACACTTCGGGGAAATGCACTTCACACACCACCCCATCACTGATTATTTTCCTATAACAGTGTGCTCTGTTGTGTTTTATCCCTTACTTAGCAATGCATACCTAGGATTGTTGCACTCTCTCTTGCGGGACGTGATGCCTCCTCCACAGGTGCGTGAACAGGACGAGTATTCAGACCAGGATGACCAGGAGCCATGAACAAGCATAGACGAACTCAGTTTGGACGCTGACACACACCGGCCCTTTAGACACCACTGAGACAGAACACAGCTTACTTTAAATGTTGTGTTGTAAAACATAATGTCCTTAAGGAATGATATTTAGCTTTGGGAAATCCTTCAGACAAGACAGATAAGATGTGATACCTGATTTAGCCCACATTCAGTGCCGTCCAATAGCGGGACGAGAAGACGGGTACAGGTGCTGCGATCACCAGGGGCGATGTGGCAGGACAGAAATCGACATGCAGCCTAAATATATAAGAATAAAGTCTGGACAGAGTAGTTTGTAACCACATCGTACAGCACTTTAAGTAATAAGATATGACTCAGGTGATCTTTTGATTAGGTAATGGAGGTAGTGCTGGTAAAAGAAAAGTGCTGTTATAGGAACATAATTATCAATCACGAGGTTGACTCCCCTACTATTTAATATTTGTATATCATAGCAAATTCTCAACAATAACAATTTTATAATCAAATAAAACCCCATATTGTATAAGGATGTTTAAGTGAGCAGTTTGACGGCAAAATGTGATAAAGACCATTTTCAGACTTTAACTCTATGGTAAATTCTTATCCATAGACAGACGCTGTACCACTAGCACTTGTGTTATGCAGTTGGTTGATACCTGACCGGATCTTATATGGGGCATCCCTGAACAATGACAAGGTGCTGTCTTAGGGGTAAGGGGAAAGGAGCTGACATTGCTGTACACTTAACTTATATTGTTTTAAATGTTTCTTATGATCTTTAACAAACTTCACCAACACTTTTTCATGTTCCAATGTGCTCCCATGACTCATTACAAAAACATCATCAAAGCAAGATTTTGATATTTAAAATTTTTTTTAACTCAACCAGTCCATGTTCGATTCCCGTCTCTTTGTGCATGGAGTTTGCATGTTCTCCCCGTGCTTGGTGGGTTTCCTCCGGGTAACCCGGTTTCCTCCCACAATCCAAAGACATGTAGGTTAGGTTAATTGGCGTTCCCAAATTTTTATTGTAATGTGTAAATGAGTGTGTGAGTGTCTGTATGTGTGTCTGCGCCCTGCAATGGATTGGCACCCCGTCCAGGGTGTAACCCGCCTTGTGCCCCAAGTCTCCTGGGATAGGCTCCAGACCCCCCCGTGACCCTGAATACAGGATTAAGCGGTATAGATAATGAGTGAGTGAGTGAGTGAGTAAAACTCAACCAACACATTACTGTTATTAATTGACTTATTTACATGGCATCAAACGCAACTGATGGCTGATGGACAGGGACACAGCTGCAGGAGGTGGAGTTTAAAAAGTTTTAAAAAGTTTAAAAAGTGTGCTCATTAACACCCTTGTGACGCAAAGGAACCACGCACAAAAAATTTTCACCATTACTTCTTTGAAACAGTTCCTGTTTGTTTTGAAAAGAATGTTTGCATACAGTATATCTCATTTTGCAGTAAAACTGTCGAAAAAGCGTTTCCTCCATAGAATAATTATATTATTTCAAAGGTATCCTAAAATCTATGCTTTTTGTCCGGGAATGAAACCTACTCCCAGAGTCCCCTTGCTTACAGAATAAAGAAAATAAAGAAATCTATTTCATTTGGTGGAACAGGTGACTAAGGGAGAGAGGAAAGAGTGTCTGTTTTATTGTAAAAGCAGAGGGGTCAACAACAACAACAACAACAACAACAAAATATTTAATGTCATTTTTCATTTCTGATGTAAGTGTTTTCTTACCATGTCACTACTAGTGAAAGAACAGGCAGTTGCTGTGCTCCCGAATGCAATGCGACACTGATCATCTACACCAAAATACAATCCTGGTTTCCACTCCTGCAGTGATCCTCCCAGCACCGGTACATCCTTCACACACTCTGCCTTACCTGCACTAATAAGTTTCAAATACTTTAAAAAAATAGACATTTACCATACTGTACTGTATGTATTACACAAGATGAGTTGGGGTGTTCAAGTCAAACCTGGGACCGCTTGACAGTTGTTGTAACTCAAACATCCTGTTGCATCAGAAGCAATAAGTCTTTACCTGTAGAAGTCAAGGAGCTGGTTTCGGCTGCATTGAGACCAGGTGAGATCTACACTGTTATACCCGCCATCAGACGCCATTATAAACCCGCTGCTGCTGCACGTGCTGCCTACCCCATCATGGTTTATTCCAAAACTGGGAAAAACAAACAAACATGCATTTACTTTCATATTATATATCACATTCGAGCATTTTAGGAACATAATCTAGACGCTAGATACAGTTTGACAGATTTGCTTCTCTTACTGTACCTATGTCCAATCTCATGCGCGATAGTGATGCCGAGGTCAAAGCCTGTATCTTCTGTGATTACGCAATTCCACTGGCTAGAACAGACCCCACCCAGCTGGGTCACACCTCTCACCTGTTTATTCCCACTGGGCAATACTAAATCAAACCTTCCAAAAGAAGCAGATAAATATAAATTATATGTTAAATATAAATTAGAATGAAAAAAAAAAAAACGAAAAAAAATTTTATTCCTGAAAGTGAAGTACAGAATTGCCTCTCTACCTGGTGATATACAGGAGCAGGTCTGCATGCAGGGGGTCAGTCTCCAGGGAAGGGTTGACTTTATGGCCCCACTCACACACACTCCTCAGAGAGGAAGTGATGTCATCAGTGATCTGAATATCTGGCTGTAAATTTTTTTTGCAATTAGGGAGACTCCATATTTGCTTTTATGACACAGAAATTCAATCCCATTGCAAGCTGTGATAGTTACCTCCAGCTCAGTGAGAATGATCATACGGATCAGGTGGACTCGTATATTAGCACCTAGAGTGACGTCGCGTAACAGCTCGGACGCCTGGGGGAGGAAATCAACGTGCAGAGCAAATAATGTGATTTGACCGATGCGATGCAATCATTTTTTTCCCCATTGTATATATTCTTCCATTAACATTTTTTTGTGTTATTTTGTTTTATTAATGCTGGTCTCTGAGAGCTACCAAACAAATTTCATCATATTACTACAATACCAATAAAGTGTCTTTATCCTTTATATTTGATATGTTTGTGCACAAATCCCATTTGAATTCCGAGAGGTAACACTATATATAAAATGTGCAAAAGTTCTGCGTGGATATTTCTAGAACGCAGTCTTCTAACAAGCTCTACACTCACAATGTTCAGGTTGGTGAGGATGTATCTCTCTGTGTCCTGCTTGTGAACCTCGTGGACATCAGGCCCGACTACAACCAGCAGCTCTAAATGGGTGACCTCTGCCCCTGGAAGTGATCTCTGGAGCCTACGATGAGCTGATATAACATATAAAAATAGTCATCAGCTGAGAAAATGAGAGTGCTTGCTTTATATACCATCTAACTTAAAATCTATTGATGTTTGGATCATATCCCATCATATCATAAGTGACATTAAAGATTAAAGAATATTCTAGAATATACAGTATAAGATGGTGTACAACAGTTATTGTGAAACCTATTTAAATAAATAGAACAGATATAACTGGGAAACCTTTCTACCTTGCTGGTATCCAAGCACTAGTGCAATGCTGGGAGAAGTGCATTAGTGTATCAGGAGATTATAGAGAGAAATAAAGGGAGTTTTTACTCCTAAAAACATAACTGTGTTCTTTTATTCTGCAAAAGTCCCGGTTTGACCCGAACACACCTCGTATAATACATTTCAGTCAAAACTTTCCTTTACGCTTGCTGCTTTTTTTTTTAAAACATTGCAAGTTGTGTTAATCTGATATGCAAATAAGCTTTTATTTGACTACCATTTTGAAGAACAAGTTATAATGACCCAAAGGCATGATGGTGACTGTTAGATCAGTTGAAGCATTTGCATGAACTAGAAGCATTTGTTTTCATTTGTTGCAGTAGACTAGTAGAAGTTTTGTACGATTACTGCTTTGGAAGAAAGGCAATTCAGAAAAACTAAACTATTAGCCCTAGTTTAGGCTTATTATTAAAAGTGGAGGTTAATGCTGGTCACAGTTGCTAAATACAAAAAAATTGAGAGATTTAAATTAAGCAATGTTGTCATAGAAAATTATCCATAATGTGGTAGTACGATGCAAGGCCACTGTTACCAACATGAATAATATTTAGACCACAAAGTGGGCAGTGATAGCTCAAAGCTCAGTGGTAGCTCAGAAGGCTAAGGCACTGAGTTACTGATCAGAAGGTTGACGGGTTGAGCCCCAGCTCCAACAGGTTGCCATTGTTGGGTCCTTTAGCAGGGCCATTAACCCAGGGGAGTTATGTTGCATCATGGCTGCATTTCGCCCAGACCCTAGTTAGGCTGGGATATGCAAAGAAGGACTTTCAATGTGCAGTAATGTATATGTGACAAATAGAGGCATAACTTAAATTGCACAAATTTCCCAACCATTTTTTCATTAAATTTAAGAACCTTGCACAATATTGCTTTAACAAGCATGTTTAATACTGAACGTCTTTAAGATAAGTTCATGCAAATTTCTCTGTCCAGTGGCGGAAAACCTCCTGTTACAAAGCACTGACACTGGAGACTCCTTTCATAAATCCTGAATATACAGTACTTCCAAGATACAAGATATGAATTTATAAAATTGATAATATATTCAAATAAATACATTAATAGACTGTAAACCTGTGATTTGTATTACAGTCAGGGTTGCCTTTAGAGAAAATTAACGAACCCCTTTTGACCAATCAGAGTAAACAATTCAACAGCTCTTCAACAATGCATCGTTATTAAACGGTCACTTACTCTGTGACTCCTGAAGGTGTGTCCTTGCAGGTGATGGGTGGGGCACAATGATGTGTGGCACACCTCCAGGGATATCCACAGAGTTTCTTAGGTGATCTAAATGATTTTGGAGCAATGGATGAACGTGTAGCTTTGCTGACTGCAAGAGAAGTAGTCCTTGCTAGAAAGGAAAGGACGAAACCATGATCATAAAACAAGTATTTACACGTTGAAGCAAATCATTACACTATAAAAATGAAAAATTTCATACATATTAATTTAAAACAAACAAAAACTTACAAGTTTTCCGTCACAAACTGAAAGAAAAGATCTAGCATGTTCTGGTTGCAGTGCGTCAAGTTGCTCACAAAACGTATTATCCCTCCTGTTTATTACACTGAGAGTGGTGTTGATGGCGATCTCCAGGTTGGAGGGACCGGACAAGGATGGATCGTTTCTCCGCCTCAGTTTGAAGTATTTCCCTTGTGCTTGAAATGAGCAGTGGCTTCCCAAGCAACTTACCCCCAGAAGCTCAAATTCAGGCACTACACGAAAAAATATATGATTAGTGCTGAGTAACGCACATAACTCTTCTTTAATGTGTAACTAAACCTTCAGTAAAGTTTACCCAGAGTTGTTGAATTGGTGTCAAAATAATGAAGAAGTTCCTCAGGGGTCTTTGACTCTAAAAAATCCTTCAAGCATAAAATATTGGAAATTTAGACAGCTATACTGTAGATGTTTAAATTTCTAAAGAACATACACATTTACAAGTCCTAAAAATAGTTATTGAATGAAAATGTTTATTTAAAGCTCAACAAATTTTATCCTCATTTAATCCATTTATCCACTTACCTTCTCTGGGGAAAACTGAGACGCCAACAAAGCCGTTTCCAAAAGGACTGACGCCAGAAAGAGCGACATCAGAGCGGCCATGTTTGTTTAAACTCTAGGATAAAGGACAGGTTTATCAGAGTGTAAAGAGTCAGATAGAGTCCACTTCAATAAGGTGACACAGATATGCATTGGGCTGATCTAAGATCAGTTTTTTTTTTGTGAGTTTCCTAGTCAAGCGTGTCTGAGCAGTTAAAGTAAAACTGGTCAGTATGCGCACAAAGTCTCAGCACAGACACGGGTTTGAAAAAGTGTTATTTTTATTGACATAGTGGTTCCAGTATACAGCATGACACTGTGATTGGTTTTTACCCGATAAGTGATGAGCAGGTGATTGGTCACCTTAACTGGGGAACCAAGAGAGATTCTGTATCTGTAGGATTCCTTCACTTGTTTTTAGGAAGTTGTTTTTAACTTAAGGTATGTTTTACCAAAAAATGCATTTGCAATTTATATACACTATATTTCTAAATGTTTTTTGAAACCCTACCATCACACTCATATGCAAGTTTTGACCATTCCATCCACTTTCCTGTTAAACTTATAATAACCTCCACTAATTTGAGAAGGCTTTCCACTAGGTCTTGGACCATTTTTATGGGAATTTGTGCTCATTTGGCTACTAGAGCGTTAAGAAGATTAGGTACCCTGGAACGGGTTCCAATTCATCGCATGGCAGAAACTATGGGCAATTTCGGGAATGCCAATTGGCCTCATCTGCATGTCTTTGTACTGGGTTCCTGGAGGTAACACACCAAGCACAGAATAACTCAGACCTGAGGTGGGAATTGCACTCTCAACCCTGGAGTTTGCATGATTTCCCTGTGCTTGGTGTGTTTCCTCCAGGAACTCTGGTTTCCCACTCTGGAAAGTGGGACTAATGTGGGATGGGATTATTATTATTTTTTTTAACTTGTGTATGAGTGTGATACTACACCACCATCATTCAAATTATCTTAAGGGAAACAAATATATAGGTGTTATATCATGGTGATGATAACCCACAGAACTCAACAATGCATAAAACTAAATTATTCACCAGCATCCATTTTGAGATGGGTGCTGATAACCAGTTTATCCAGCCTGGCTTGTGTTTTGGCAGCTTGTTTTTTTCGTTTGTTTCCTCAGGACTTTTATTTTGACCAGAGGTTTTTATTGCTTCCTGTTGAGGCGTCGCTTCTCATCACACACTGCATGAGGGAAGCGTGGTGTGCTGTGGGCAGGTAAACACATTAACGTTCACGGAGCGGAGACGGTATGTTCATGCTGTTTTTTTTTTGGGAAATGGATTAAGCATCGATATCGAAACACATCGCTGGAGTTGGTTTGTTTAGGGTTTGATTATCGCAGGATATCAATAAATAGCTGATTAAAAAAAAAGATACGCGGTTCACTAGAACATTCCACACTCTTTCTCGCTTTCTGTAGTACCGTTACGGCGTTCGTGGGTTCTGTCACAAATACCTCACGGGACTCTTGTTTGAGTCAGCGCTCAGGGTATGAAGTAACACCTAATAATACTGTGTTCAGTGCACTACGTAGTCTTTAGACCGGCATTTGAGACCGGGACGCGGTTATGTCAGGTACGAGTCTGGGGGGGGGGGGGAAGAGCTAGCATGTGCGGTCGCTAGGTAGTTACATGGCTAGTTAGCTTACTAGCTAACCAACCACCAAATTATTATTTTTCACTATATGTGCGCGTTAAGATGATTTACCGGCTATGTTAGCTCGATTTCTAAGCGTTTTTTGACGATTGTAACAACAGATGCTTTCATATTTGAAGTTTTCATGGGTGTGTGTTGAGGCTTCTTTTACTAACAGTTTGCTATCGCTGACGTTAGCCGTTTAGCTTAACTAAAGTTAGCTAGCCGTTTAAGGCTAGTCGGTATTCAGCTCTGACGCGCATTTGAGGAATTTAGTTACTGTGTATTCATTGTTTATCGACGTGTTTTTAGAAGTTGTTTATAAGAAGGAAAAAAATAATTGTAGTGTTTTATTTATTTGTGAAAGCTGAAAGAAGGAAGTGCGCACTGTTTAGACTTGTGCTAGCATGGCTTTGTTTTAAGTTGGTGACCAACCTAGGCACTGTAAACGATCTCTCTCTAAATATTCACATATATAGATAAATAGATAGATAGATATAAAATGTGTGTGTGAAAGAAAAAGCTGTATGTTGTAGTTGGTGACGACATAAACCGAAATTATACTGAATGGCAGTGATAAAGGGAGTTTTTCTGGCACTGAGCCATCAGGAGCAGGATAAAGTACTGCGCGTTAGTTAATACTGCATCATAGAAAAGAAACACAGAAGCCGAAGTTCCTGCCTGTACACGCTGCTCTGACATGAGCATAATGTTTATTTTCTGTCCAGTTGTTTTTAAGGCTTTTAGATTGCCACAGGGAGGGGTTGAGCAAGCTAGGGTGTAAGTCTACACCAGCCCAGGCCATGTTTGGATGGCTATATTTAAGCAGCTGCCCATGAGCCTGCGTGATAGTCTTACACTTACACTCAACTCGCAGCGTCTGCTCCTGTTTGCACCGGTCACTTACACTGGTTTATTTTTAAAAAATTGTATGCTTTGCACATCTTTTTTTTTTAACCTATCCATCTCGTTTCTTTTTTCCCCCAGACTTTTCTACTTTGTACATACATTATTTTGTATATACTGTTTATGATGACTTCAGTGGTTGCTGACGCCGCCCGAGGAAATCGGGACAGAGTGCAGCCACAGACCTCACACACCTCACAACCACAGAAACAGATTCAGGTAGGCATAACGTCCGTCCATCCGGGCAAAAAGGGAAGAAGAAGGAAAAAAAGTGGGGGGGGTTGCGGGACATTTCCACATATGGCCCTGGAAAGTGCTATGGAGACACCGGGCAATATGTTGTCCGTAGGCCAAAAATATACCTCCAATTATAGAAACAGTGCTAGTAATATGCTTTCAAGGAGATTTATCTGTGTTGCTGTTGTTTTATGTAATCTAGGCCACAGCAGAACAGATTCGTCTGGCGCAGATAATTGACAAAAATGATGCAGATTTTGAAGGGAAAGTCAAACAGGTAAGTACGACCCGTTTTTTGACTTCATAAGACCAAAAAAAAAACATATAGAGATCTGACCGATGCTCGTATGCGTGTCTTTTAGCTCATCGAGGTCACCAGCCGAAATCAGGACGAGTGCATGGTGGCTCTTCACGACTGCAACGGGGATGTCAACAGAGCCATCAACTTCCTGTTGGAGGAGGAGGTTCCTGCCCAGGTAAATGGCGTGCCCTGGACATATCTTGATTGAAATGGGGCAGGTAATTTCATGCCCCATTCTGTGTGGTTCCAAGAATTGTTTGAGATCAATATAATCCATCTGTTGGTACTCCCAAGCAAGTTTCTGTTACAAAGCTGCTGTGATGCCTTTGCCAAATGTTAACTTGATCTGTATGTGTAATTAAGGTATCTATATTGTAACTATGACAATGCAGATTACAGCCTTAGTCTGTTGTTATTTACACCATGTGCTGTTTGGTCAGGACTCCTGGGAGACGGTGGGGAAGAAGAAGAGTGTGGGTAAAGAAGGTGTAACAGCGGAGACAAAAGAGCGAAGGGTCGACAAGGAGGGCAGGGGCCGCGGTGGGCCAAACAGACGCGGCCGTGGAGCCAGCCGCATCCAGGAAGGTGTGTGGTTACGCTTGTTTGAAGTGTAAATGTGCATGAGTGTACAGGCCATATTTCCATAAGCATTCTAAATGTGCAAATTGTTTTTGTAGGCCGCACAGAGGAAAATGGGTTTGACTCGACTCCCGGAGAAAGAGGAGAGCGCGGACGCAGAGGAAGAGGAAGAGGTCAGCATGCATGTGAACACACACACACTGGATTACCAAAGAAATTCACACGTGTATATTTTCTTTGTCTTAGGCTTCCTTGGGATTATGCCAATAACTCACTGTTACATAACCTTTTGAAAACGTCTTCATTATTAAGAGTCTGAAAAGCCCTTACAAACTAAATATAGCCTAAACGTACATCGTCAGTCAATCAGTGGATAAAAATCAGCAATAGTTTAACCCAGAAGCCTAGACAAACAAGTTTAGATAACACTGTTTTCAGCCAGGACCCCACAGTTGGTGTTCTGAGTTGTGGAAAGGTGCTTGTTGCTATGTTGCTATTTGTGTCACACTGTAACGGTCATTAGCAGGCCACACGGTTAGAGCAATGCATTGAGTAGAGCAGCTGCAGCCAGGAGGAGGCTCACGGGGACGTGTGACGAAAGCCAGGGAAAGAATAAGAAACGGGGGCAGTGTGTTTGATGCTTTGACCCCTTTAACTTCCCTGGTGTTCTCAGTTAAGAATAATGCTTTTTATTTTGTAAATATTCTACTGGCAGGTTTTTGCAAGTCTAATAAAGTTTATAAGTTGCACTGTGCCATTTCTAAACTGTTTGTATATATACCCCAGTGGGTGGCATTCTGTGGTTAACCGTGTCCTCTGTTTAGGTCCAGGAGGGAGAGGAAGAGGCAGAGGAGAGGGTGTAAATAGGTTCTCTCAGGGAATGGGGTAAGTATAGGTTACCTGCTTTTATATTGTCTAAACGATCTAAACTCACTTCCACAGCTTTACCTCTGTTTGCTTAGCAGTTAGGATGGACGGTAATGTAAAACCACTCTCGTTAATCTGATGCAGTCACATTTAAGAGATTGTGGTGAGAAATGTATGCAATCTTTTATTTGTGCACAAGATACATCTTCTAAAAGCTGAAGTTCCCAGTAGGGTGTATATATCAAAATTTCTAAACAGTTTTTAAAATGGTCATCGGTTTGATGAGTCATGTTTGGGGCGGATAGCTGAAGACAAACCACAAGACGAAACAAAAATGGCTGCCTTCATGAGGTGATTTCCAGTTAATAGCACATTGGTTAGGTTACATTTGAATTAAGTTAAGTAGCACTGTGGAAGCATAACCAGTAACCATGTTGTCTCTGTTAATAGCAGACGGCAAGCATCCATATGACTATTATATATTAAGGCAATTTAGCATAGCTTTCATCATCCATGTTTTGTTACTTGGTTGAGAGAATGATTTTAACGAATTACCATTTACGTCATTTCTACTCCTTTCACGGTTTGCCAAACACAAAAATACAATCAACAGTAAAATAGTAAATCTTTTCTTTGTCAAATTTGAGTCCTGTCCAAATCACTTGACAACTGTTGACTGCTATTTTAACATGTATATTTATATTAATTGGAGGAACTGCTCCTAAAACTGCAGATGTAACTGAGTGGTCTTGGCAGTCCTTTAGAATTCCTGAGTACATAGCACTCCCGAGTTTAGCATTATTTTGCTGTTAATATTAAAATTACAGTACTATCCCGTCTTCTGTTTGTGTGTGCAGGACGTTTTACACTGCTGATTACACAGGTTCTGCTGATCCTGTAGAGGCGGCCAATGACACTACTGAGGGAGCAGGTAAGCTATTCTCGGTCTCAGTTGTTCGAGACGGCGTTTCCCACAGGTCTGAAATATACTTTCAGTGGTAAATATGAATTACATATATATATATTTTTTTAATGGGTTTGAAATGGCACAGATTTATACGGTCACGTGTTTTATCATTGTTTTTTGGTTGTTTCTATAACTAATAATAATAACATGCACATTTTGTGAGCTCTGCATTTAAGTGACATTTCTATATTCCGATAGCAGTAAAATGTACATGTTTTATAAGCAATAATAACTTTGGTTCACTGTGACGTTTGAAACCTCCCCCGTCCACACACACACCAGTAGGACCTCTGTTAAAAAAAAAAAAAAAAAAAAAACCGCTTAAAGTGGTCTAGTGCTATGTTGCCTCAAGGATCAGGACTGCTTTAGTCTTAAGGGTTAATCCTTCTGTATTTTATTATTTTTTTTAAAGAACAGCCAGTTCATGAGTGAAACTGTTTCTCTGCAGAGCATGTGCGACACTTTTCTTTATGGCAGTTGCCATCCACTGTATTTACTGCCAAATGCATTTACTGTGTTTTCCTTGCATAGAGTATACTTGGTTGGTCATCTATAGATGCCAGAAATCGAATCCATACAGTAGCTATAAGAGTGACCCGGCTGGTGGTCTGCATGAGAATGTTGTTGCTTGTGTTTATTTAAATAGTTCAGACATTACTCTTTACTTGTTAGGAAACTGGAGAAACAATCTGGAAGACTGGGCTGCAGAAGATTGGAATGAAGATGTAAGTGACTTAATTCTTTGCTTCTTTGTTTATCCTGCAGTTACATTAACAAGCAAAAAAGAGATGGGTGGCGATTAAGAGCACTTAAATCTGTCCAAGTAGGCTTATATTTATAGAGCTTTGTAAATTGGCCAATGAAATTCATACAGCCTGGCATATTTAATTATCATAATTTTACAATTGTATAAGGTACTATCCGGTTTCTTATTAAAAGTGCAGGACAGTAAGCTTAGAGGACCGCTTTGATCGTTTGATTATAGGATTATTGACTTTTTTTTTTTTTTTTTTTTCAGTGTAGCATGTTTAGCCTCTGCTCATGTGTGACTTCATTCCATTATTTTCCTAACAGCTTTCCGAGACCAAAGTGTTCACTGCCTCTTTCGCACTTGCCTCACAGAACCACGTGACACCAGGACAGGGGTAAGAGCTCCTGCTTCAACACGTTAAAGAAACACTCCAACATTTTTAAACCTAATCTCGACCCAACCCGTGTGTAACAAACATTCGATTATTGCAAACATCACGACACCCTGCTCCCTCAAACCTCTCATAATAGACATTTTTCTTTTCTCCATCCGGCAGGGTCGATCTGAGTTCTCTGTTGCCTAAAGCAGAGGTGGACTCTGACCTGGTTGGGTTGGAGCCGTCGTCCCAGGAGCCACTCACACAGAGCCTGGTGTTTACCAACTCTCAACAACACACAGCTCGCACACAGACACACAGCTACGCCTCAGCTGCTGCCAACAGCTATGCTTCTGCTGCTGCTGGCACCTATGCCCATGCCGCCTCGGTGAGAACGCACACACACTCACTCACTCACTTCTTGTGGTTGCATCAATTTGGTTAATTATTCCTGCGGTCTGAAACTTTTCAACTGTATATGGAGTACGTTATCTAACCAACAGTACATATTTTTGAGCTACTTAGGGAGTTCTTTAAGATATTTAGGATATTTTAGGCAATTGGAACGTTCAATGGATTCATTGATGAACCCAGAGCTCGGATCAGTTGCTCTTATTGCTGGAGGAAGTACACATCACTTGATCTGCACAGATATTTCCATTTATGCTGAAATCTAATATGCAGGCTGCTGTAGACTGACATGTGACCTTCCATCCTGAACCAGCTGGAGCTTGTCTGACTTTCATATAGTTTAAAGAATGAAAGCAATGCATGTCAGTACTGCATTGCTCCATTTGTTCAGGCAAGTACACAGTGATCAGTCTACTGGCAGAGCATAAGCATTTCATTATGCTCTGCTAGGGCTTTTAGTTTTGAGACAAGCACAAAGGGTAGTCAGTAGAGTCAGTAAATTAGGTTTGTTTATCTATTATGTATTTAACACGTCATTAAAAAAAAAAAAAAGATTTATTTACCTTTCTTTTCTTTATCTAATTATTTTTGTTTAGTATTTGGGATCCAGACCACCTCAGCCTGACGTGCAGAAAACCGAGCCAGTCAGTGTCCCCCACGTCACACCTCTTTCCAATCAGACACCAGTTGCCCTGACCAATGGCAGCCCTGTTGCTGAATCCAGCTCACCTCCCCCTACTGTACATGCAACCTTAGCTTTGAATGAACCCAAAGCTGAGATCCCTGTTACCATGACTCACAGTGAGTAGCAGCATAAACACTGACACACACACCTCGTTACACATTTATAAAGCTGCTGCATTCAAGCTTTGTCACATCTCCTTTACCCAAATGCAAGAAATCAGATTTTAGATTTCTTGCGTTTAGATTTTTAGTGAAGGTTTAGTTCACACTTGCCTGGGTACCTGCGACAACCAAGCTGTCTGGACTTTCAGGTTTTGTTTGTAGTCTAGCTGACAGGTGGATTTAAGGGACTACGAAAAAGACCTGTCTTCCCTCCCATTTCTAACCCGTGTCCAAAATGTCAGCCAAGAGCATTCAAGGTACATCATCATGTACTACATTAAAGCTGTTATCAGGAAGGATTAAAGACCGTGGCATTATATAATTTGAGTGCTCATTTTATTTCTGTATCTCGGCATTAATGCTCTTGGAGTTAAATTACATTGGCTGCGTGGCTTGGCTAATTATGTTTCCTGGCAACCCAAACACGCTGTCACTTTCTCTTTCCTGGTAGTTCAGTTAATGGATTTATTTGTCCACTTCTGTATATAGATGCTTATATTGTTAAACCTGTATGTTCTCTTACAGTCTGGACATTTTTTAAATTTATTCATTATTTTAATAAGTGTATTCCTTGAATGTTTATTGAAATTTTGTAAAATACATGTGGGCATGAGGTTAAAATATATGCCAATTATATTGATTGTGTACCTTTAAAGAATACAAGTTTATCTCAACAGTGCAATTAAAAGGCCTCCAAGTGGCGCAGTGGTAAACGCGCTCGCCCTATCATCCGCAGATTGCCAGTTCGAATTCCGGGTGGTGCTGTAACCTCTCGCAGCCGGAGGTCTAGAGAGAGCTGATTGGCCAAGCTCTCTCAGAGGGGAGGGATGAGAGGTACTTAGTGCTCCCACATTAATCACGGCTCTACAGCCAGTCAGGGGCGTCTGTGAGCTCGCGCAACGGGAGGAGCGGATAGCGCTGTCCTCCGAGTGTGTTACGCGGCCCCCAACGGTGCGCGAGCGAGCATTTCGAAAAGATGCGGCCGGTTGGCGTCACGTGGTTCGGAGGATCCACGTGATAGTCTTTGGCCCTCCCGGCTGAGTGGTAGTAGTAGCCTTAATGTGGGAGCCCCCTAGTGACGGGGAGGAATTGGACACGACTAAATTAGGGAGAAAATCGGGGGAAAAGAAAAAAAAAAATAGAAAAAAAACAGTGCAATTAAAAGAAAGTATTGGCCTAAGTTTTAGTTCATGTTCTGTAAAACAATAATGTGGCTTATTTGAATCAAAACATAATGCAGCATTGTAGTTTATCATGAAGTAATTATGTAGTTGGACTGGGCTATGCTGAGTGTCTTATCTGTTTCTTCCTCAGTGGATTTGAAGTCCCAGCCTGACCCCTCCCCTATCCTCAGTCAGCTGACTCAGCAACAGAACTCCACACTCCTATCGGACCTGCCGGCTCAGGGCCGTAACCCCTCTCCTCTGCCTCTACAAGACATCAGCTCGCTTGTGCTGAAACCCCCCGGAGATACTACCGCCCCCACCATCACAGAGTCCCATCAACCCAAACAAATCAGACCCCAGCGACGCAGAATGCCCCCTCCCTCCAAAGTAAGAGTCTGTAGTGGTTGCTGATGTATCTGATGTTCTTCTACTTTGCGCTTGGTTACGATGTTTAGCTTTTTGCAGTGAAGCATTTTTGATAAGTTGCAATATATGCACACATTGCTAATGATTCAGTGAGTAAAAAGGCTGAAAGGGTGTTGCTGAAGAGAACCTGTTTTTTTTGATAAAATAATATTCATAGTGCATTATTGTAGCATGGAAGATTAACTAGTCTATATGTTTTCTAGATTTATATCGGGAGTATTTAGTGATGCAGTAATTGTCTGGATTTTCAGATACCCTCTTCTGCAGTGGAGATGCCAGGTTCTGCTGATATGTCTGGGCTGAATGTGCAGTTTGGTGCCCTGGATTTTGCTTCGGAGGCTACTGTAGAAGGCACCGGACAGCCAGAAAAAAGCAGCCAGGAACCCGCTCCTCTCGTTGTCCAAACACAGAGCAACTTGTACTCCAAAACGACCGCTGTCAGGTAAGGGCATGCAAAACTTTGCAAAACGGTGCAGCTTTACTAGTATAACCACTAGCATGACTCGGATATTCGGTAACCCACATTATTGTCTTTGCAGTGAGCCAGTGACTGGTCTTCCTCCTGCCCTACCTGCAGCAGCAATGGAGCCCAGATATACCACTCCCTCTGTGGGGTTACCCACAGCTACAGCCCCTTCCACTTCCTCCAGAATTGAAACTTCCAGCCTGCACAAGGAACCCACCACTACCACCTCTTCCTCCTCTCTGTCTGTAAGGCGAACACTTAGAATGATTTGTGCATTACTGATTTGGATTTACTGATTTTAGCATATATTACTGCTGATTATGTCCTCAAGGGTAACTTTAAGTTCTCCTAATGGATTGTTCACTTTTGCCCACAGAATGGATTCAGCGATGTACGGACTCCCAGTACACAAGATGGTACGTTAAAAGCACAAACTTGATGTAAAATCCTAACCAAAAACCTTCCTTATGGAAATGGATTAATGTAGTGCTAGACAAGTCCAGTGTATTATTGATTCTGTTGAGAGCTAAACTGCAAATGTGAATTAAACTACAGTCGTTAAACGCCGATTTATACCATGATTTAAAAGCAACAAACTGATCTTTGCCTGGATTTAGATGTTTATCAGATTTTCTGTCTTTAATAGCTGTCTCCTCAAGCAGTCCTCAGACCATCTCTACAGCACTGTCCTCTGAAAGCGGCATGACCGCATCATCCTTACCCTCGTCCTTGTCGTCTGCCTCAGCCCCGGCACCCAGCACTGCTCTTCCCTCCCTCAGCAGGTAAACTCCTACCACATGCACTTCTTTTGGTATTGACTAGCAATTATTTCTTTATTAATAGTTTCTCATTTATTTATTAGTCATGTGAGCAGTGGGACTACATTAGGGTCTGCTCTACCTGCCACTACTGGCCTCAGTGTAAGTAGCTCTCTCTTTGCATTGTTCCCTACCTTACAGTTATAGCATTTTATTTGTTTTATTATACATTGGAGGTTATAGTGAAGGTAAAATTTTTTCCCTCCTCTGTCTCAGGTGGTCAGTGATGTCAGCGCGAGTCTGTCAGCCTTCTCAGGCTCTGTCCTCACCTCAAATGGCCTGAGCAATGGCGCACCAGGCCTGTCTACAAACGGCCCCTCGGCTCCATCCACAGGACGTTCTGTACCACTGCAGGCTACCACCACCTCTGGTGAGTTAATGACGTAATAGATGGCCCTCTCCCGTTATTCATGTAATAGCAGTAAAAATCTAACCTGTATGTAGTTATTTTTAAATGCTGAGTCTCTGTGTGCCTTCCTTCAGGCAAAGCACCGCCCAACCTGCCTCAAGGTGTGCCTCCACTGTTGGCTAATCAGTACATCATGGGACCTGGAGGACTGCTTCCTGCCTATCCCGTAAGTCCAGCCTTGTTTTTATTTAATTACTTTTTTCACTGAGCTCATAAGCAGGCCTTGTGGAATTTTTTTTCTTCCTGTTGTGATGAGCAAGATACCATAATAAGAATTTTTTTTCCCCCTCCCCTGTCTTCCCTCTTTTGCATTGAAGCAGATCTATGGCTATGAAGACTTGCAGATGATGCAGTCACGGTTACCCATTGTAAGTATTTTGTGGAAGAGGTTTTGGTCACAGTGTATAAATGTAGTTTTGACAAACTGTGGCTGTCCTATTCCAGATGCAGTATGGAAAGATTGTGTTTATTGTGAAATAATTTGCTCTCGTGACTCCTCTCTCCATAGGATTATTATGGAATGACCGCTTTCCCTGGTACAACAACCCTTGCTGCCAGAGATGGCGGATTAGGAAACAACCCTTACTCAGGTGACTGCAGTGCCTCGCTTAAAAATCATATCTAACACATAATGGTGCTTGTTTTTAAATATTTGTTCTCTTTCCTTGTACTCTGAAGGTGAAGCTACCAAATTTGCACGTGGTGATGCACCCTCCCCGGTACCCACCACCAGCCTCGCGTCAGTTGCCCCCTCGCAATCTGAGCCTGGTACAGTTCCTCCCCAAACACAAGCCCCACAGAACCCTGGCCAGGCCTTCCTCAACCCCCCTCTGCCCCCTGGCTATGGCTATACCAGCCTACCCTACTATGCTGGCATGCCAGGTGTTCCTAGTGCCTTCCAGTACGGCCCAACCGTCTTCATGCCACCTGCCTCAGCCAAGCAGCATGCACAGTACCAGCACCAAGCTGGTTACAGCGGACACACCTATGCTTCAGGTCAGCATCCATAACAAAGGACTTGTTAAATCCAGAAGATTAGGAAGCGTAACCATACACTGCCTTTTATTAAGGAGCATTTTTGTGTATTAGGAGCTGCTTTTAAAAAGTTTTTATATCACACAGGATTTGACGACCTGTCCCAAGCTCACGGTGGAGGAGATTATGGAAAAGGATATGGCGGCAGCTCTCAATCACAAGCCAAGCCGAGCAACAGCTCAGTAAAAGGTCTCTCTTACGCACTTTCCTGTAATATTCGTATCATTTCCTGAGTTCTGAGTGTCTCGAAACACAATTAAATATAAATCTTGGCAAGCATGTTGGCATTTCGCCCTAATGCACTGATGTTGCAATATGAGTAATAAAAATACAATGTCAGCTGACGTACATGTGCCTCTTCACAGCACCTGGACTGTCAGGCTCTGCCAGCTCTGATCTTGGTGCAGCTGTGTACAGCAAAACACAGGCAAGAAGCTACACTGAAAATAATACACTATATATATAATTTTTTTTTTAGCACATTCTATATATAATTACTCCTGTTAATCTGAAATAATTTCTCACATCCACAAGATCTTGATATAGATACTGGTGTCTTACTAAGGCCTTTTTTTCTTATGCTGAACTTAACAGATGTGCTACATGGGCATCTTTTTACAATTCTTTTCAAATATTTAAAAAGTAATTGACCATTTCCCGCCTCTTTTCTTTTGAACAGTCATTTGATAAACAGGGGTTCCCAACAGCAACCCCAGCAACGTTCAGCCTTCCCTCTGCTTTGGGAGGCACCGGACCCCTGAACCCTGGAGGAGCCCCTGGCTATCCTCCAGCACCTTTTCTCCACATCCTGCCTCCCCATCAGCAGCCTCCCTCTCAGCTTTTGCACCACCATATGGCCCAGGACACACAGGTACACCCACTTTTACACTTCAGGGCTAAGAAGCAAGTAACTGGTTGTTCATTTCTCCCTGGCAGGGACGTGCTTAATGGCAATCGAAATGTGCAGCGTGGCAAGTTTAATTACATGTGACTTTGCTGATTATATTTATAACCTTTTTAAAATTGAGCACACTCGAGGGGAAAAATAGGAAATGGAAGCCCATGCAATGTGTGAACACATGCATTTGCTCTATGCAATGAGAACACACTGACAGGCTAATCACAACTTCGCACAAATTAGCAATAATGTCGAAGTGCAATTTATCTCTCTAGAATTGTGAAACTAAATCCATTCTGTGGGCAGAAGTGTAATGTTGTGTATGTGATTTGTTTCCTTGCAGGCTCAGCGCAGTCAATCAAGCAGCATGCAGAAGAGCCAGGGCAAGTCTAACTACAGCAGCTCCCCCTACTGGGCTAACTGATCTCATACTGGAAAACAGTCTAAATCTCATCCTTCAGTCTCGTTACTGGCTTAATATATACACACACACACACAATCTTTCCTGGACCCCCCCTCCAAAGTTTTCCTCTGCCTATTTCTTTTGTTTAGGGCTTCTTTTTTTTTTCCTTCTCCAAATTTAGTTTTTCCTGTAAAATATTAATGTAAGTATTTATATATACTGTAAATGTTAAAGCCGAACATGAGTTGTGGTCGCGCCATTTTATTTTTTTGAAGGATATCTTGCTTTTGTTTACTTTTTAAAAACTGCAAAGATGTAGCGAGAACGGAAAACTTTTGAGGACGATGGGGACAAACGACTTCGCAAGGAGAGCTTGAGTTGTGAATTATGAGGAGGAAGGCAAAAGATGGGGTTGTGGATTTCAGGAGAGGTTAATTTTAAGGAAATTGAAGCATTAAATGCTTGAATTGTTACACAGTGGGCCATGTCACATTTAAAAGGGAAAAGATGTCTGCTGAATGGTGTTCTCCTTTTCCACTGGCTCAAAATGTTAACACACAAAGACCCACAAGTTTTATATTGAACTCCTGTTGCCCTCTAAATAAAGGTTCTGAGCTATTCAATCCTTCGCTTTGTTTGAGTGTTTGAGTATGTGTGTTGATAACAGGTTCTTTTATACAACTTGAATAAATCCACTTAAACTTTTAATTATTTTTAAATGTTAGTATGTTGTTGGAAATAAAAAGTTGCAGATACACTGATCAACCATAAGATTAAAACTACTTTCAGGAGACATGGAAAAAAATATTTTCACAGAGGATCTGTTAAATAGCAAGTCAGTAACAGTCTAGTGTTAAAATTGATCTAGTGGGGTGCCGGAGGATTTGAGCGACTTAAATAAAAGCTGAATTATGATGAGGTGGGTGGCGCGGTGGTGTAGTGGTTTGCACCTCATTGGTCCAGGCTTGATTCCGGTCTCTGTGTGCATGGAGTTTGCATGTTCTCCCCGTGCTTGGTGGGTTTCCTCCGGGTACTCCGATTTTCTCCCACAATCCAAAGACATGCAGATTAGGCTAATTGTTGTTCACAAATTTCCTGTAGTGTGCATGTGGGTGTGCCCTGCGATGGATTGGCACCCTGTCCAGTGTGTACCCTGTCTCCCCCTGCGACACTGAATACAGGGTAAAGCAGTAGACGTCTCCAAATTACAGGTCTAGTCTGGTGTTATGGATATCCAGGTGTTGGTGCCTACCAAAAGTGGTTCAAGTAATGGCCATCTAAGAATCATTGATGTAGATGGCATTTTAATATTCACTTGTTACATGTACAGTATAGAGCAAAGGTTTGGACACACCTTCTCATTCCAAGAGTTTTCTTTATTGTGTTCTTTAGCCCAAACGCGTCTCTTCTGCTTGTTGCCTGTCCTTAGCAGTGGTTTCCTAGCAGATATTCTAGCATGAAGGCCTGATTCACACAGTCTCCTCTTAACAGTTGTTCTAGAGATGTGTCTGCTGCTAGAACTCTGTGTGGCATTGACTCTGATCTCTGATCTGAGCTGCTGTTAACCTGCGATTTCTGAGGCTGGTGACTCGGATGAACTCATCCTCCGCAGCAGAAGTGACTCTTGGTCTTCCTTTCCTGGGACGGTCCGCATGTGAGCCAGTTTCTTTGTAGCGCTTGATGGTTTTTGTGACTACACTTGGGGACACTTTCAAAGTTTTCCCAATTTTTCGGACTGACTGACCTTCATTTCTTAAAGTAATGATGGCCGCTCGTTTTTTTTCTTCACTTAGCTGCTTTTTTTCTTGCCATAATACAAATTCAACCTCTTTGAATGAGAAGGTGTGTCCAAACTTTTGGTCTGTACTGTACCTTACAGTAGAGTGATTTTAATTACATTTTTACCTCACATATCCCAGTTAGGAAGCTGGGGTCAGAGTGCAGGTCAACCAAGACGCTAGAGAAGATAGAGTTAAGGTACTTGCTCAAGGACAAAGACAGCATGCCACACAGTGTTGGGGTTTGAACCTTGAACCTTCTGTTCACTGCCTAAATCGTTTGAGGACCATTTTCTGATGTCATGTCCCTTTCCCTTAAGAAGAGATGGCACTATGGGAAAAGGCCAGCTGACCAAGACAGTGAGATTCTCTGGACAAGGTTCTTAGAAACACTAGGTTCTGGCCCTTATGCAGTCAGTTCGTACTTTGATATGTACCACCTCCCTAAACACTGCGGCAGACCAAGTACACCCTTTCATGGCATCAGTTCTGTGTTTTGGCAGTGACCTCCTCCAGCAGGACAATGTTCTCTGCCTGTTCAGGATTGTTTCATGTTCCTCAGATCTCAGTCTGACTGAGCATTTCTGGGATGTGCTGGACCAACCAATCTGATTTGTTTTCAATTTACTGGATTTAAAAGATCTGCTGCCACCATCTTGGCGCCAGATACCACAGCACACCTTCTGAGATCTTGTGTAGTCCATGCCTCGGTGATTATAGCTGTTTTGCTGAATTAAAAGGTGATTTTAAGGAACAAAAAAATATGTTCATGTATAGGTATAGTGGTTAAATCTTTCAAAAGCACATTAACCAGCTCTGATTACTAGTTAAATATTTTTGTTTCTGTTTAATCAGTTCCAGAAAAGAAAAGAAAAAGAAATCTCATCCTGGTTCTTTCCTGTTGTTGTTTAGTCTAATGCTAATTTGGGTATTTTTTTCTGACCAGTCTAGACAGCATGTTTACTTATAAACTGCATTCTGTGCAATTGTGATATATTTTTATGATTAAAAAAAAAAAAATTATTTTGCTTACACATCTTGATTTTTTTATGTAATTGTTAGTGACCGTAAGCAATACATTTCTTAAAAATTGCAGGGGGCCTGAAGCCTATCCCAGGAGAAATCGCCAGCCACAAGCACACACACACTATGGGCAATTTAGAAACACCAATTAATCTAATCTACATGTCTGTGAACTGTGCGAGGAAATAGGACATGTCTGTGATTAATCTGTAGATTAATCACAGACATGTAGATTAATCTACAGACATGTAGATTAGATTAATTGGTGTTTCTAAATTGCCCAGATTAGACCTCCCAAGCATGAGGAGAACATTTATATGAAAAACATTATATGAACTGGTGTGTGAGTGTGTTCATAATTTCATGAATTTCAGAATGATTTAACTTTAAGCTTAAATGTAAGTATTTGCTTACCATGAATTTACTGTTGTTTATATATAATAATAATAATTATTATTATTATCATTAGGTGGCATGGTGGCTTAGTGGTTAGCACTGTTGCTTTACACCACCAGGGTCCTTGTTCGATCCCCGGCTCTGTGTGCATGAAGTGTTCTCCCCGTGCTTGGTGGGTTTCCTCCGAGTACTCCAGTTTACCTCCCTAAAATTGCCTGTGTGTGTGAATGAGAGTGTGTATATGTGTGTGCCCTGCGATGGATTGGCACCCTGTCCATGGTGTACCCGGCCTCCTCCCTGCTGTCCTAAGTCTCCTGGGATAGGCTCCATGCCCCCCTGCGACCCTGAATTCAGAATAAAGTGGTATAGACGACGAGTGAGTGAGTGATTATCATTCTTATTATGACTCATCACTCATTCTGTATACCACTTACATGGTCACAGGAGGCCTGGTGCCTATTCTGAGTCCTCGGTGCGTGAGGTGGGGTACACCCTGGATGGTGTGCCAATCCGTCACAGGAAACACAAGCGCACACACACTATGGGAAACAGGAGGAAACCCACCACTTGGATGCAAACTCCATGCACACAGACCCTGAGGCATATCATTATTATTAGTTGACGTATGTATGTATGGAAGATAATCTTCCAACATGACTTACATGAAACAAATGTGAAAAATAATGAATAAATAATAATTTTACATTTATACTTTCTGTCTTTCTTTTTCTTTCTTTTTTTTAGATAATTTTTTGCAGGAACCTTTGCAGGGTTTGATCCTCTTCACTTAGTATTTTGAGCCTGAAGTTTTCTTCATAGCCACAAGAGGGAACTAAAATTAAAGTCAAACATCTGATGCTTAAAAGACATTGCAGATCTGTGTGTCAAGATAGAACGGTGAATAACATGCATTGCAAAGCACGAAGACAGGCCACATGCAAGTGTACAGGTTTATCCGACTTCCTTTCAAAGATCATCTCTGAATTAGGAAGACAAAGGAATGTTACTTACTTAATGGAGTGGAAGTGAATCAGAAAAAGCAACAAACAGTCATCCAGTGTTCTGTGCACACTAAGGGAATGGGGTGTTAATGTGTTTTTGGGCAATCATCTCTTGAGACCCTTCTTTTTCCCCCTTGGACCTACAGTATTTTAGGTATTTTGATGGATGGATGGTTCCGTGTACGTGATGTCCAGCACATCGAGTGACGGATATGCATCACAGTTTCTTTGGCAGTTATTTACGTGGTCGGGTTGCCAGATAGACACCCGATTGTATCTGAGCACTTAGGGGTGAAGGACCTTTCTCACGGGTCCAACAGTGTTGTCAGGGCTCGAACCGGGGGCCACCTGGTCAGCAGTCCAACACCTTAACCACCTGCGCCCATTTCACCCAATCATTTATTTCTACAATCAAGATTACTGACGTTTTAATAAAATGTTTTCTTGCCCTTTTAGAACTTTAAATTAATATACATTATATGTTACGCACTAAACATCCAAAAATATGAACTACGAGGCACGTTCACGTCAAACTGGGACTGAAAGTGAAAGAGCGATTGCTATTCACAGAAGATTTCAAGCACAGTACGGTGATGAGCCAGAGTAAAACAAACTTTATAAAGAAGGCCACACGTCTGTGAATGACAGCGTGTAGAACGCGTGATCCATGAAAATCATTGGATCGCCAACTTATGGAAAATATACATCTGGGTTAGGGTCATTCACGAACATCACTTGCAATTACAGGAACTCTGCTGGGAGTTATTGCCCCTCCCTCGTACAGTCATGACCTCACATTTGGACCATTAAAGAAGTTCCTGGGAGGCCAGCATTTTAGACGTGAAGCAAGCAGGCAAGACGCTCTGGCATACTGAGAAAAGCTTTTACATTGATGGTATGCACACACTAGTGTGAAGCACATTAGTGTAGCAGTGGATTAAAGCTAGTTTTTCTAGTAATAAAGCTGCTCTCATTCACACTGAAGCCATATATATATAATGTATATACAGAAACTCCTGGTTTTAGACCACAATAATTCATTAGTGTGGTGTAGGGCTTCCTTTTGTGGCCAATACAGCACCAATTTGTCTTGGGAATGACAGATACAAGTCCTGCACAGCGACCAGAGGGATTTTGAGCCGTTCTTTTTGCAGAATAGTGGCCAGGTCACAACGTGATGCTGGTGGAGGAAAACGTTTCCTGACTCGCGCCTCCAAAACACCCCAAAGTGTCTCAATAATATTTACTGTAGATCTGGTGACTGTGCAGGCCATGAGAGATGTTCAACTTCACTTTCATGTTCATCAAGCCACTCCGTCACCAGTCTTGCTGTGTGGATTGGTGCATTATCATCCTGATACACGGCACTGCCTTCAGGATACAATGTTTGAACCATTGGGTGCAAATGGTCCTCCAGAATGGTTCGGTAGTCCTTGGCAGTGACGCGCTCATCTAGCACATGTATTGGGCCTACAGTAGGGAATGCCATGATATCGCAGCCCAAACCATCACTGATCCACCACCATGCTTCACTCTGGACATGCAACAGTCTGGGTGATACGCTTCTTTGGGGCTTCTCCACACCGTAACTCTCCTGGATATGAGAAAGACAGTGAAGGTGGACTCATCAGAGAACAATACATGTTTCACATTGTCCACAGCCCAAGATTTTCGCTGTTCGCACCATTAAAACCGGCGTTTGGCATTGGCACACGTGACCAAAGGTTTGGCTATAGCAGAACGGCCATGTACATTAACCCTGTGGAGCTCTCGGCGAACAGTTTTGGTGAAACAGGAGAGCTGAGCTGCCCATTTAATTCTGCAGTGAGTTGGTTAGCACCCGGACATCCCTTTCAGACAGCTTCCTCTTGCGTCCACAGTTACTCCTGTTGGATGTGGTTCATCCTTCTTGGTGGTACGCTGACGTTACCCAGGATACCGCGGCTCTTGGTACATCACAAAGACTTGCTGTCTTGGTCACAGATACGGCAGCGAGACGCGCACCACCAATTTGTCCTCTTTTGAACTCTGGTATGTCACCCATAATGTTGTGTGCATTGCAATATTACTCTACTAATTAAACATTCACACTCTGCTCTTACTGGTGGAATGTGGAATCAATGAAGATGGGCCACCAGGCTTGTCAAATTTAGCCATGAGACCTTAAAAAACACTAAATTGGCCAGTGTTTCAGTTTCCTCTATATATATATATATATATATATATATATATTGCATATTTGCACTAGTTTTTATAATATCATGAGAAGGCACAAATATACACATGTAACCAGTGGTATTTTTAGCTTAAACATAAAGGACGCTGTATAAATTTATAGCAACTCTTACAAAATTCTGAGTGCGCAATTTTTGAAAACACTGGTTTCAAAATTATTGCCACCCCCACAATTACTATTTGGAGAGAAAACAGCACTAGTCTCTTCCTGAAATGTTTTTAAAAAAGCTGAAGACATATGTGGAAATGTCTTGATCCCAGCTCCATGAGAACATTTAAAACTTCTTCCATCAACATTTCCACACTGGTTTTGGCTAAATTATAGTATTGTGAACTTAACCAATTAAATGGTCAATAACGATGTCAAAAATCTGGCCGCCTTTTATTGAAAGCATACCGTTTAGTGGTGAGGTTTTTGTTTCGCAATAAAGTAAATATTAATTCTAATAATAATGAAACCAACTCTTCTTTACATTCAGTCCTTGAAGCACCGTTTGTGGGGTTATAAACCTGGTAGTGTTCAGGATAACAGGACCATGCTGGCTGTACACAGATCTACAACAGTTTATTGATGTATTGGGGTGTTACTCTTATGTGATCTTTGTACCCATATTGACTGTTTGAGTACATTAAATACACACAATGTACAGTCACTTCCAGGCATCAGACCAGCTTTTCTTCAAAGTCTCTGAACAGATTCATCCATTTCCTAGGTTGTGAAATCATTATGATTGGTTAAACTCCATGTGTGGTTTTCACTGTAAGAGCCAGTTCTCATTTAGTCAGCCAGAATAGTAGTAATCAGTATTTTTGTAGCGTTTATACTCTTTAACAGAGCATCATTTTTACATTATTTGATTTAGCGGAATGATTAATCTTTAGTATCATCTTTCAATCTCTATCTCGCCCTCTCGCCAAAACCTTTTATAATTCCTAGTAAGTCTCAAAGGAAAAAAATCCTTTTTTATTAACGTCGTTCAAACTGTACGTGTTGGTAGAATAACTATTCCTCAGTACAAAGGCACTACTCAACATAGTCTCCATCACAGACGATGCATTCGTGCCATCGCCAAAGCCGACTCTCGAATCCTCTTTGAAAATCCCCTTTGTCGCAGTTGATGGTCTCCCACCGCGTGGTTTGTCTTCGATGCTGGTTTCCCCGTCTTTAAACTTCGTCATCCATCTGTGCACATTGCTCTTGTCAATGGTGTCGTCTCTGTTAATGTTCTGTAGCGCAGTGGGAGACCATCAAGTGCGACAAAAGGAATTTACAAAGAGGATTCGAGAGCTAGGTTCAACGATGGAGCAAGTGCTTCGCTTGTGATGGAGACTATCAACGGGCTCTGCCAGTTAATAAAAAAGTTATGGCCATTTTTGCATTACTTTTAGCGCAACCCTGATACTAATTATACTAGTTTTAATACTTTACATAATTGTAGCAGAATTACTAGTAGAGAGCACTTTGTTGTTTAAATTCCAACATTGTTTCTACTTTTTATACTTATGACATTTACTTAGCGCTAAGGATTTATTCCCAAACCTCATGGCATCGGTAACGTGAAACTAAAATAAAGGGTGTAAGCCAAAAAAAGGCTGCAATAAAAAACTCATATACTAGGCCTGATTATAATCAGGCCAACTATTTTGGGGGCCACCTTTTGTGTGTTGTGGTTTGTTGGATATTCCACCTGCCAGGATCAGAGGACCCTGTGGTACAGTGAGGGGCCACAGAGTGTCTATTGTGTCTACACCAGCTTGTTTTCTTGCTGCCCATCCCACTTGCACATACAGGTCAATGAGAGCAGTCTGTGCTGCATGTCTAAATAAAGCTACACACTAATTGAGCAAAAAGGGGCCTCTCTTTAAAAGGATTTTCCCCAAGTATTTTTGCAGGCCAGATTCTCCATAGGAAAGTAAAATCCAGAGGATTTGTAGGTGGTCTAGACTGTTATTTAAAAATGATCTGCTGGTGTTTTGGAAGGGGGGAAAAAAAACCCCTTCATTGCTTCTTTTCATTCTTCTCAAAATTGCAGACGTCGCATGGTGCGGCAGTAGGAATGTGCGGTGGAATGCTTGTGGGGGTGTGCGGGGTTGAGCTGTCACTGTTAGCTGTCCTCGGATACTATAGACAAAAGGGAGACACTTGAGGGGAGTGGGGGGAGTTTGGCTCTCGAGGTAAAGGGCTGTCACGTGGGATTTGCCCCCCCCAACCAACCACCCGGTAACAAGCTGGCACTCTGAATGGGGCTGTTTGCTTCCTGCGTGAGAGGGATAGTTGATTCCGCAACACAGTTTTCACGTGTGTCTGTTTTTCAGCCATCCCTCACTGCTTTAAATCACTATCACACTCTCAGAATGAATGGTGTCCCTTTAATGTTGTCTTACAAAGACATGTGAAACTCGTCTCTTCTGTTGTAGAAGAAACTAGCTGTAATTAGTACAGATACACTCGGGTTTGCTGTCCAGGGTAACCAGGCGACTGTTACCAAAACAAACAATCAAAGTGAAATTTTCTGATGATCCCCAAAACCCATGCGTACAATAGTATCAGGGGTGTTCATGTTAAACCGGGACTTTTGATTGTGCAAAATAACAGAATACAGAGAGTAAAATTTCATACCTTTATTTCTCTGTATAATCCCGTGCTACACTAACGCGTTTCACTAGTGCTTGGATTCCATTAAGGTAGGAAGTTTCGAAAGTCCTCCAGAGCCACGATTTGCCTGCTTCGCACCAGAAACTCCTTAAATACCATAAAATTTGTGCAAATGGCTTACAGGTCAGGACTGTACGGGGTGATGCAGAATTGCACAATTGGTGGTGGAGAATGATTGTATGTACAGTTCCCACAGACAGATGCGTCTCTTTTGCAAGTTGACGACAAATTATCCGCTGAATTTGATGGATCAGTCGTTTGAACTTGATGAATTTCCACAGGAACGACTGTAGAGGGCTCCAAGCCACCTCGGCTGAGATTATCATTAATGGACGTATGGCCTTCTTTTAAAACCAGTCACATGTTTTACTGTAGCTAAGGGTCTCATCATCGTACTGTCTTCTGTAAAAAAAAATTCCCATGAAGTAGGCTTACTTTTGGCTGGTCATTTTTGGTTAATGGTTTCTTGGAACAGCAGTGAAAATTTATCTCATCCTCATCAGGGCAGAGTTAAATCCCAGGAACACTGGCATCAAGGAAAGAGAACTGACCCCTGATGGGAAACCAGTTCTATCTCAGGGCACCATGCCCACACACATTCACACAGTCACGCACACCCGTGGGCAATTTGGTGTAGCCAATCTGCCTACCTGCATGATTTTGGACAGTAGGAGGAACTTGAGGAAAACACATGTGAACATAGGGAGAACATGTAAAACTCCACACAGACAGTTCAGCCACTGAGGCATCATCCTGTGCAGCAGTGAAACTGGGGTGTTAAAAAATTGGGGCAATAGTACTTCATACCAGCACAACATCTACAGTCATGTGTAAAAGCGTAAAAGTCAGTACCCCCTCTGTTAATTCGATGTGGTTTTGTGTAAAAACATAATAAAAATCATCTGATCATAGCAGGCCTAAAAATTGGGTCACGCAACAGGGCAGTGATCTGATGCACACCAGTAAATCTACATCAGCATGGTTGCAAAATAAAAGAATTAAGATTTTGGAGTGGCCCAGTCAAAGTCCAGATCTCAACCCAACTGAAATGATGAGGTTGGACCTTAAGAGAGCTATGCATAGGTGAATGCCCAAAGACCTCAATGAACTGAAGCAATGTTGCAAAGAAGAATGGGCCAAAATTCTTCCATGACAATTTGAGTGAATGATAAACTCAGGGAAATTATTACTTCAAGTTATTGTTGCTATAGGTGGATCCACAAGCTATTGAATCAGAGGTGTTAATTAGTATTTATTAGCTCATATATATTTTTTTGGCTTCTTTTGTTTAAAAAAAAAATTATGTCAGGAAGATAGAAAGTTATATGTTGTTGCTCGTCCAAGGTTGGTATTTGTCTCTTATTAAGAGGCGCTACTATCAGATGGTTTTTATGATGTTTTTATACAGAAACTTTTACACATGAATATATGATTATGCTTAATAAATTTTACTGCTGTGCTAAAAAATATTCTGTCAGCAATTATGACATTTCATTGTACCTTTGTACCTACAAAAAGCACCGATAAGGAAGGATTTCCGTTTAAAATGGCCAGTGAGTGACCTTTAGCAGCTGTTTAATCGAGGTCAAGGTCATGGTGGACCTGGAGATGATACCGGAAACACTGGACACAAGAAAGCACACCCTCGTGATATACATAGACTTAATCAACACACAATGAATGTTAGCACGATTACTGAACTATGTGTTTTCACCACTTATGAAACACATGCATCCTTTTAAGATTTCAGCACCTCAATGAAACACCTTTTCCGGGTCAGCTCCAGCTGGAATGGTTTTGGGTTGAAGGGAACCACCTAGAGGAAACGCACATCAACACCGGGAGAGCACGTGAAGAATTCCATTACAGTTTTTACAAAATGTTCAAATCATGGACCAGTCAATTACAAGCATTTGACCTAGCCTAATTGGCTAGATCCCCTGGAGCTCTGACACCAGCACAGCTCTTCACTGCATAATGAGGTAACACTGTAAAAAAAAAAAAAATCTTACTTTTAAATCAGCTTTAGCCCACATACACTGTCTGGCCAAAGGAAATCTGCTTTTTGGTTTGATTATGGCACACATTCAACAAACTTATGCAAACCCAAACCTTTTATTTTTGTTCAGATTTACAGATACAGATACATTTTTGGCTTTGATATTGTATTGATAAGGGGACAGTTGAACTACTCCATAACGCCTTCTAAAGGCACATCCAAAGACTCTCAAAGGGGATAAGTTTAGGACTCTGTGATGGCCAAGACATGTGTGAAAAAGATTCCTCATCCTCCCAGAATCACTGTTTCACAATTTGAGGCAGATGAATCTTGACATATAAGTCAAATAAAAAGTCCATTGATGGGATAAATTAGCCATTCAGTGCATTCAGGTTGTCAGTTGTCAGGTTCTCCACATAACGTTGCTGAATCTAGAACTGACCAACTGAAGCAACCCCAAATCATAACAATGTTTTCATAGGCTTGTACAGTGGCCACTAGGCATGATGGATGCATCACTTTGGGTTTACATCCCTTCGTACCCCGACACATCCATTGCTCTGGAGTAGGCCGGACTCATCAGACCACTTGACCTTTCTCCACTTCTCCAAAGTCCAATTTTTATGTTCCCTAGCAATGTGAAGTCTTTTGGTTTGTCTCATCTCACTAACTAAATAGGGATCTTTACGGCACACAGTCCTGTGAATTTCCATCACATTGTCCATGTGGAAATGCTCTTACTTTCACCATTAAACATAGCTCTGATTTGAACTGTCTCTTTTCTAATGATGTAACTTCACCAAGCATTTAAGGGATATACAACCAAGATAATTTATATGAATCTTTTTCCTGACCACATTTCTTTCACAAAGTTGACAGTTCTGCATTATCCTTACAGGTTTTAATAACATATCTAAACCCAATTCTGTTAATTTTATATTTCCTCAGTTGTTTTCTTTTTCTTGAGGCAGACCAATAATTTGACCCTTCTGAAACAGAGTAACGTCTTTTCCCACGATTATTCTTCTTCCATGGTTGTATAAGAAATCAGAAGTTAGTTCAAACATCAGTTAGGGTTAAAATAATTGTTACCAGCTAAAACATATTGATGATTGCAGTAATCATCCAGTTAAAGGCTTTTAAGTATTTGCTTGTTTAATTCACATGGCCACTTTTTTGGTCAGAGAGTGTATCCTGCTTATTGATAACCCACGTTATCAAATAGTCTGGGTTTGTTGATTATTACACACCATACAACACACACTAGGAGCTGAAACTGGAACTTGTTAGAGTGCTTTCACACTTGGTCCCTTTAGCCCACAAAATTAACTCAGGGCAATTAATTAGTAGTTTTCCCACAATCAGACTTCTTTAAAAAAAAATCACACAACCGATACCCCATGCATTGTGAACACAAAGTGCTTCAGGTTTGCTTTGCTTTTTGCCATTGTATGTTAGCCATCTAGGCTTGTGGTAGACTAGGGCTGTTCAAGTCCAGTCCTGGAGGTACAATGTACAGCATAGTTTGTAATTCACCAACACTTAAACATACCCACTGAACCTGTTAACAGATTAGTTTAATCAGCTGTGTTTGAGCAGAAGAATCACCAAACTGTACTGGACACTGGCCCTCCATGCAGATCACATGCTATTGCCCTGGGATGCTCCTAAAAACAAACAGACATAACTATGATCTATAGCAGGGGTTTCAACCTGGATCCAGAAAGGGCCGTGTGGGTGCAGGCTTCATTCCAACCAAGCAGAAGCTACACCTGATAGTCTATTGAAAGCCAAGAACAACTAATTAAATGGCATGGCTTTCTGCTTGATTGGACTGAAAGCCTGAATGCACATGGCTCTCTATCACACTCACACACACACACACACAAAAGAATACAATTTTTTAAATTCCATTTCTTCTCCACTTTAAGAGGACTAAATTTGATTTCATGACCATTTCTGAATCCAGTTTGACACCGCTGACCTATAGTGTGAACAGAAACAGACCTGATAAAACTATTGAGCTGAGGTGAACCAGAAAGAGAACTGAACTTGAGAATGAACTCACAATGTGAACACACACACACACAAAGAAAAAAGTGAATTTTCTGTCAGTCCACTTTTTGGTTCACTCCAAAAGGACTGAGTTTAGTTGCATGGCTATTTCTGGATCCAGTTTGACACCCCTGATTTATAGTGTGAACAGAACCTGGACTGTGTGAACCTGAGGAAACATCAGAACTGAAGTGGACCAGAAAGAGAAGTGAACCTGTGAACAAATGTGTACACACATGCACACACAAAAGAGTGAATTTTCTGTCAGCCCACTTTTTGGTACACTAAAAAATGTGAACTCACATACACCAAAAAAGTACATTTTCTCTCTGACCACTTTTTTGTCCACTTCAAGAGGAATGAGATTGGTTCAATGGCCCTTTCTGAAGACAGCTTGATACCCCTGATCTATAGTGTGTACAGGAACAGACCTGAGGAAAAGTGTCTGAGCTGAAGTGGAACTTCCAGAAGGAGAACTGGACTTGTGAATGAACTCACACAATGAAAAAAGAGTCAATTTTCCATCTGTCTCTTTTCCATCTGACCCCGCCTTGCCCCCCAACAGTTGGACACCCCTGTTCTAGAGTGTGAACAGAAACAGTCAAGGGGAAAATTTGGAGTTTGAAGTCGACCAGAACTCAAAATATGAACACACACACACACACTGACACAGAGAAGTGTCAATTTCCGGTCAGTCTACTTTTTTTTTTTTGTCAACTTCAAGAGGACTGAGTTTTGGTTCCATTGCCCCTTTTGGGTCCATTTTGACAGCCCTGATTTATAGTGTAAACAGAAACTGGCCTGAGGAAACGTCGGTGCTGAAGTGGACCAGAAAGGGAACTGAACATTTGAACGAACTCATAATGTGAACACACACACACAAAAGAGTGAATTTTCCATTTTTTCATCCACTTCAAACGGGTTAAGCTTTACTTCGTATAACACCCTGAGAGGCAGCTGTAGAGATTCGCGGCCTTATTCAGAAGGACGATACCGGGTGTGTGTTTAAGACCCTGCGGAGGCTACCTAAACCCCGCGGGCGCGTTTCCCTTAAGCTACTCCACGGAGTGTCGCTAGTTATTTGAGGGAGGCGCTTTAAGCCCTACCTCCACTTTACAAAAAAAAAAAAAAAAATCCCAAGGGGGGCAGAGGGAACTAACGGCACGGTCTTCTTGAAAGCATCAAAATTTGCGCAAAACACACTTGGCTGTCGGTCGGAGTAGAGAGCAGCGCCGCGTTCAGCTAAACGGTCGATGCGATGCGAGGCTGAACATCACAAACACACACACACACACACACAGAGGGGAACGGAGGAATCCTCGAGCTCCTCGACTCTCTCTCTTTTGGAGTATATGTGGAGGTCAAAGAGCGCACTTCTATGAGAATCCCCTCTGCTCTGCGGCAACACCAAGTTCGGCTGTTTTCCTGAGCGGAGTCAACATGGTCGCGGTGGACGGCGCTGTGCGGCGCTGGGGCTCGCTGTGCGTCCTCGCGCTCTGCTTCGGCTTCGCGTGCCCGCGAGCTCGCGTCTACACCAACCACTGGGCGGTTCGCATCGCCGGTGGGAGCGAGGCGGCGGATCAGATCGCGAGCCGATACGGTTACAGCAACCTGGGCCAGGTAAGGACGGATTCGCTTCCCGTTAATTTCCGTTAATTTCGTGAAATCAAACCGGTTATTGTTTCCATCTTTTTGTTTTATTGTTTCCTTTCCGAGTTGCTACTTTTTGATTGAAGTTGTTTGATGTGAACGATGCGTTCCTTAAAAAAAAAAAAAAAAAAAACTCGACGCTTCTGCTTCTCTTTCCAAAAGTTTCTCGTAGTTTCACACATTTCTGGACCACATCCATCCCTCTCTCGGTCTCTACAGTCTCTCTCTCTCTGTCTCCGTGTGTGCTTTTTTTCCTTCCTCATACTCTCACTCTGAAGCAGTCCAATCTGCATGTTTTTTTTTTTTTTTTTTTACTGCAATCCGTCTTCACAAACCCCCTTTTTCTCACCTCACGCAGACCAAACGCTTCCTCTCTATTGATCTCTGGACCAACAGGTGCTCCCCAAGCGCACCACTCACTTAAAAATGTCAATAAAAACTCATGAACTCACGTCCAGCAATGCAGTGTTAAAGTAAATGTTAGTGTCATTTGACGTCTAAAGTTCATAAAAAATTTTTTTTTAAATTAAACCTGAAAAAGAGCCTATAGACATTAAACTTGAATAGGTCCTGGCTGAAAAACAAACACACACAAAAAACCCTAATCTGAATGAAATTTGCAAGCCACATGTGCATATCACTGCCAAGCTACAATGTTTCAGTGTGATGTAATGTGGAAATGGGGGTCGCTGAGATACTGTAAGCCAAATCTAAGTCATTGTGATATTGATCTCAGCTATGTGAGAGAAAAAAAAGCCCTGATTTTTCTGGTGTTTCAATTTTTTTTCCCCTCCCTCATTTCTTCAATTTGATACACAGTTAATGAAGAGTAACTAATGTAAGCATAGTGACTTAATAGTTAGCACGGTCACCTGGCACCTGCAGGGTCGTGGTTCATTTCCAGCCTCGGTGGAGTCTGTGTGCATGGTGGGTTTTCGCCGGGTACCCCGGTTTCCCCCCCACAGTTCAAAGACAAGCAGGGTAGGCTAATTGGTATTTGAATGGCAATCAGGCGTTACTTAAGAAACTGTTGTAGACACAAAGGATGTATCTTCAGGGTGGGGAGTATCTGTTGCCGGATGGCACATGGACAGGACAAAAAAAAAAGTGTAAGCATATTGGTAATTTTAGAACAATGCCCCGTTGTTGCCTTTTAGCTGTCCGACCATATGTTACCTCACAAGTTAATGAGTTAATGGATTGTCTTTGGTTTATGTTTGTATGTTTGATCATGTCTTTTTGAAAAAAAATTTTTTCCATGTGTGAAAATGATTCCTCGTTCTTCCACTCTTCGCAATTTGATCCAGATGAATCTTGACTTTATATTGCCTGAATTTATATAGCCGTGCCATGAGGAAAAAAAAAAAGGAGATTAAATAACCTGGCCGTTCTGTACATTCAGGTCGTCGGCTGACTTCATTTTATTGCCGCATAACGTTGCTGAGCCTAGATCTGACCTCGGATCATAACGCTGCCTCCAGAGGCTTGTACAGTGACCAATATGTACGATGGGTGCATCGCTTCATGCGCTTCCCTTTTTAACCGTGACACAGCCATCAATCTGGACAGTTTTATCAACTTGACCAAAGTCAACTTTTTAGGTTCCCTTGGAAAGTGAAATCTTTTGTTTTGACTAGCCTGACTAGCTCAATTGGTTTTCTCATAGCCACGCAGCTGTTTATTCTCAATTCTGCGAGTTTCTGTCACATTGTTCATGTTGAAAGTATTCTTACTTTCACTATTAAAAAGATTGATATAGATCTCGGCTATCTCTGGAAAAAGCCCTGACTTTACCGGTGTTTATGGATCAGCACAGTTTGGTCATTCTTCTGCTGAAACACAACCAATTCAACTAATTGTGTAATTACCAGGTTTAGTGGGTGCGTTTAATTGGGATGGGAATCACAGGCCATCCAATACAATATTATCATGATACTTGAGTTCTGATTCGATCTGTATTGCGATTTTATTAACAACACAGTTTGAGATTACTTTGTTACAATTTTAAACAAACTTGACAAATATTTTTCTCCTACCGCACAGAAGGCTGTGCTGTGGGAATACTTTAGAGTGTCCCACCTACACGATACTGGAGGACCAGCTTGAATTACCACTTTTACATTTATTACTATTACAAAAAATTAGTTTAAAACAAATTGATTTTGGAGTCAGAGTGGTGATGTTACATGAATTGCCATGTCATGATTCAATAAATCGATTACACCCATCTTTAGTGTTTAGATGTTGGTGAATTACAAACTGTACTCCAGGACAGGAGTTGATGAACACCGCTCTATAGCAAAATAGTCCACAGGGCAAAGTACAAGGCTGTAAAGACTATGATGCATAACTCTGGCTAAAGTGTAAGACATTCCTTATGTACACTAGACATAGTTTTGCAGAAGAAGCGCTAAAGATAATTTGCTTCTCCCACAGAGGTTGCTGTGCTGCCTGCCACTGTGTGAATAGTTTAGAGTGCGCTCCCTGTAGGATCCTAGAGGAACTGCAACGTTTGGCTACCTCAAATGCAAACACGTTTAATCAAAAAGGAATTGTTAAAGGACGACATTGTGATACAAAAATTGCAACATGAAAAAAATAGCGTTTGTTATAACTGAAACATTTTTATTTGCTCCATCTCAATTTAACACATACATTTCTATAATTTCATAATTTCACTGTAGTGCCAACTTCCTGTGAGTGCAATTATGAAATATTAAGTGTGAATGAATTATTAAGACTTTTGTAGGAACTTGCTGTAGGCCTTCAGTGCTGGAGGCATAACGATTATTGCACTTGGGACTAGAAATAACAGGGTTGTGGTTACTGGGTCCCACTTCTCTTAGTCATCTTCAAAGCAAGCAGTCTCAGATGTGTGGTATAAGGGTATTTTTGCAGTGTTCATTTTAATTATTTCTGTTCATTTTTGGTGTGTGGTCTGTCATTTTTGGTATCTCAAGTTTTCCTTATAAGACTTTTGTATGTGCTGAGACACTCTCATTTGTGTCTTATACCCTACCCCCTTTACAAAGCTACGGTGTGACGTCTAAGGGCCCCATTCATGTTTTAAAGGGTGGTCCCCCAATTTTGAAATACTCCTGTGTGCGCGTGCATGGATTTAACCGTTTGTGAGAACCAGATGTCTTTACAATGACAGGACGCTGTCCACATTCATCCAGTCCTAATAAAAAAGGCTGTGATTTAACATTAAGCACTAAGTCAAAACGTCCTAAATTTCATTTAGTTCCTTGGTTTATGGTAATGGTAAAATGTAAGTATAGGCACCGCTTTATTTTAATGCAGAGTTAAAGATGAAGATCCTCAAAAAAAAAAAGCTAGCTATGCATGTAACCGTCAACAAAAAATAACCACCCAGTGCGGAAGTCTCTGTTGATGGATGGACAGGTGATCTGCTTCTGCTACATGGGTCTATAGGCACTCCAGTAGAAGAAGAGAAGCCATGTCGGTGTTCTGGGGTTCAGTCCAGTCAGTTCCAGAAACGTGCTGGTAGTCCATAGACAAGAATTGGGCCAGATGGAGTTCTCTAGTGAGGTCTAAGCTTTAACTCCATGATTAATAATTTCAGTTTAGCTATGTCTACTTCCAAGTCATAAGACGTGTATTTCTCTGCTTATCAAATTATATTTTTTCGCCATGGACATTTACAGTTGGCTACTTTTTTAAATTTATTTTATTTTATTTTACATAATGGCGTTTGCATTTATATCTGCCAGTGAGTTGCTTTCACTGAAGCAGTGGCCACGTAGTCGATATGTGGCACCACGGTAGCTAGTATAATGAAGTTACAATCCTGCTAGCCTTTGAATGTTAGTGGATGGAAAAATTGAAGCGTGAATCACTGAACTGCCTAGGAAAAGATAGTGGATTAAGTAAGCAGCCACATTAATGAAGGAGGTTAGCTGTGAACAGCGCCTCAACTTGCTGGCTTCGATTCAGGTCTTCTAGTCAACTAGACAACAAGGCATGGGAAGAGGGGTCATGGCAGCGCAGTAATCCGGGAGGCCCCGTTCAGCAGAGATATGAGGAAATGGAGGGAGACCCAACTCCGGCCCCTGTATGTATTAATGGAGTCCAGCAGTGGCTTCCAATGGTTAAGAAGATCCATTCAACCATGTCCACGGCACATCTTCACAGCCATTGCAGATGACAATAGACAATAGGGGAAAAAAAAAACTCACACTTTAAGGAAAGACTCCCGGAAACCAAGATAAGAGGGAATGAGCTTTGAACTGTTCTGTTGCTCGATATGGCAAATTCGAGCTTGTAGCTTGTTCAAACCATTGCTTTGAATGTCTGAAGGTAGGCTTGAGGGCCAACATGTTGGTGGGACACGAAAAGACAAGGAGGCAATTCAGTTCTGTCTGTATTATCGGGGCATTTGGATAAATATTGTCATATGGACTCATTTTCCTGACTAGTGTGAAGTCTTCTGTCCCCTCAATACCCCTTGCCCAAGTCAATCAGAGATTAATAATTAGCTGATAAGCTGGATCAGGTTCGCAGGCAGCAAATAAAGATTGAAACTCTGCAGCGATCTCCAAGACTGGGGAACTTAACTTTGTTCATTATATCTGTACAAATCGAGCAAAATCTGGTAATCTCATTACTTCAGCTCTCTCAGCAACAATGTCTTGTTGTGGCATGTTGTGATGGGATAAAATGTATAAAGCCGCAGTCGCGTGGCTGTTTGCGTTCCAGAAGATCTTAACAGCAGGCTTCTTATCTTATGTTGTTCCTATAGATCGGCGACCTGAAGGACTATTACCATTTCTTCCACAGCCGGACGATAAAAAGGTCGACGCTCTCCAGCCGTGGCACACACAGCTTTATCTCCATGGAACCAAAGGTCAGGCTGTCACCATGGTGACAACACACCTTGGCGTACTGTGATCTATAAGAATTTTTGTCATATACACAAGAAAGAAAAAAAATGGGTGTAATGTAATAATGTGATCGTTCTAAGTAATCTTGTACCAGATTTTGTCTCTAAGAACAGAATCTGAACTGTAATAAAATAATTAATACCTAGTATGAATTTGCTGTCTCCTAGGTGGAATGGATTGAGCAGCAGGTGGTAAAAAGGAGGGTTAAACGAGATTATAAACCCTTGTACCAGGGTTTAGTGAAGAGCAGCGCACCCCAGGCTGACTCCATCTACTTCAACGATGCAAAATGGAGTAGCATGTGGTACATAGTGAGTATAACAATCCCTGGGCCAAATTCAGCTAGAGAGCATTTCAATACAGTATGCGACGGACACGTCGTAGATGCACCGTCCCACTGTTTTTCATTCTCGTTACTATGTGACATCAGAGCTCTGGGCATCTGTGTATTGTTTTAAAGGATGCCAAGATTGTTGTTGCTGTTTTTGTCTCTCGGATAATGATCTTAAAATGGAAATGATAAATTTAACTGCGGTATTTAAGCTTTCTCTGCAAATGTCACAGATTCCAAAATACAACAAGGTGCACCGTGCAGGAAAATCGTATAAAATCTAATCCATTACAGAACCAAAGTTTCTGTTAGTTCCTGGTGCAATAACATGCTCCGTTGTCATCCAGATTACTGGGGTATTTTTGGAGACTCGTCCATTGTCCATCACCTACATGTCACAATTCAAATGTTAGGACTAAGGACTAAGATGAACAGTGACTAATATTTAGGCCATCCCTAAATACGGCCTACTACAGAGACCTTCAACATTGGATTTAGCAAACATGATGTTTTTACGACGGGTGTTCAAGTCAAACCAGGACTTTGGATTGTGCAGAATAACATACGGGCATGAGAGTAAAAAATCCCATCATTTCTCTGTACTCTATATAATGCGGTTATCCCAGGGTTTCACTACTGCTTGGGTATTATATAGAGGAAGAAAGTTTTCTCAGTACTCCAGAGCCATGATCGGACTTGCCTGCTTCACGGTTGAACCACTGGCCTTACGAGAACTTATTTAATGGCCCGAATATGTGGAAATCACTTGGCGCGAGGTCAGGACTGCACGGGGGATAAGGCAATGACTCGCAGCCGAGTTCCTGTAATGTACAAGTGGTCTTCGTGAATGATTGTGTGGACAGTTCACACTGACAGATGCATCTCTCCTGCAAGTTCATGTTTGGTTATTTATTTATTTATTTATTTATTTTTCTTCCAAGATCAGACGTTACACTTGCTCAATGTTCTCGGGAACGACTGAACATCAGCATCAGCCGGGATCGTTGTTCACATACGTGTACCGCCTTGTTCAAAACGGTTGCACCTTTCAAATACATTACTGAGGCTAATAGTCTCATCGGTTTGAGTCCTTAATTCATGACAGATTTCATCAAGTCCTGGTTTGACTTGAACGCCCTTTTTGTATTCCATCACATTACCATCCTGTAGAACATTAATTCTGGTAAGTATGAAGACATGGATGTATTAATATTTGTATAATATTTTCACATCAAAGCTGTAAGGGCTGGGTCACAAGTTCGTACTACTGAACATAACAACCCTCTGACCTTCTGCTCTTTGATCACGGAAAGGGGTTGGATGTACTTTGGCACTTTGCCCTGGTGGCTTTTTGTGTCGTTTTGACTTATTGAATTCATTTGTATCAGCGTTTAAGTTATTAACTAAAAAAAAAAAAAAATGTATTTGATGCTTTATTTGATTATTGGAAGCGTTCTGTTTCAGTCAACAAGTTGTTGAGCGTCTTGTTGTGTTTATTGGTTGTGTGTGTGCCTCATCAGGACACTGCACAATACTCTCTCATTTTCTGTCAATGGTTAATGCAAATCAGATAATGTAAATACTTTGACCTGGACACCACTGTTCAGCAGGATTCCTTCGAGTTGAACTTTGAGAGCAAATAAACTTGACTTGTGTGTTCTAAACAAAGGCCAAAAGAATGTGTTTATCAGCTTTTTTTTTAGGTTACTTTTACTAGGTAATGTAAGCATTTCCTTAAATCATGTTCCCTAATCCACACTGTTTTTTTTTTTTTTCCCCTATACTTGTATCCCTTTTCTAAAATAAATAAAGAATAATGAAATCTGTATCTTACCTGAGGTAGGTGATTTTCTCTGTTTTGCACGTTGGCAGCACTGTAACGACAACAATCAGAACTGCCAGTCGGAC